>JAPDDM010000104.1:0-73370 GCA_027474115.1 Schizopygopsis malacanthus
TTTTTGCATGCTTAAATATCACACAATAATAAGTGGATGCACAAACAATTCTGCAAGTGCTGAATAGTTTTCGACTACAGTCCTTAAAATGAACTGCAAGTAAGCGAACCTTCAACCATCTGTAGCTTTATGCCAGTTCCCGACGGTTCTGTGCTATTCGTTTTTTCTTTCACTGAGTGAAGCAACACTTCATAGTTTACTAGTAATATATAGTAAATATATGGCCATAGGACTGAAATATAAGAATTTAAGCCTTGTCTTTATCTACCAGGACTGTTGTTGAATCTTCCAAAAGTTTTGGCTTGGGGTCCTTCACATGCTGCAGCAGCACGTTCCACCGCACGGGGCTGCCCGCGGACGTGCCTGACTTTAAATCGTCCGATGACGATATATATTAAAAAATGACAAATATCGGCCCGATATATCGGCCGACCTCTAGTGTCTTCTGTCATTTTTCTTCTCCAAGGATGCTATTTCCTTGAGCTTTGGAATTATGGTCCCTTCCCATTTCCGGATAAACAAGTCTTCTTTCCCATCTGTGAGCTTGGAAAATTCAATGTCCATAGACTTGGCAAAGAAGGTTGCACTGTACAATAGCGGTTCTGTTGAAGCTTCCGTCTGTCCCCTAGTCTCATTTCTATAAAGCCACTGTGTGATGGCCCATCAAAAAAATTATCCTGACATGAGTAATGCAAAAATAGAATTAAGTTGGAGTCAAATACTTGAGCAGTTTATATTCACATTGCTAAGTAATTCATTTTATAATGTTAAAACATCCTTAGGTGTCCCTCATTTTCACCAAAGGGCACTTGAATCCTTAAGGAGGGGAACAATGACACAATCTCCTTTGCTATTGCCAGCTTTTCTGTACCAGATGGATAGCTGAAAAAAAGTGCAATACAAGTTGCAGAAATGGCTCTAACACAAACATTGACAAACATACTGTATAATATATATGACACAGTTTTGGAGGGGGTGCTTTTCACGGCAGTACTGTATCACAGGAAGTGCACTCCCTTCTTATCTCTCACTAGTAAAAGTGTCACATCCATTCAGGGGTGTAGCCATCATTTCAAAAGTGGGGGGGGACGGGATGTCTAGTGTTATATCTGTTTTTTTCAGTTAACCCTTGTCTAATTGACAGGTTTTATTTTTAATCATACCTTTTTGTTTAATATGCTTTATGATTATATTATTATATATGATTATTAAACAGAAGGAAAAAGGAGAGAAAAAAGAAAGAGAAAGAAAGAAAGAAAGAAAGAAAGAAAGAAAGAAAGAAAGAAAGACAGGTACATTAAGGTACATGTTGGTACTCTAAGGTACTAATATGCACCTTTTTGAGTATAAGTTACAAAGATGTCCTTATAAGGGTAATTGTATCCTAAATATATTTAACACTTTAGTATGGGGAACACATATTCACTATTAACTATGACTTTTGCCTCAAACTCTTCATTTACTGCTTATTAATTGCTTGTAAGGTAGTCGTTGTATTTGTTAAGATTGGGTGTAGGATTATGGGATGCAAAATATGCCCATGAAGAATACCATACCAAGTTGTTTATCGTACTAATGTAAAAAAAATAATAATCTGTATTTTACTAATAATTATGTGTTTTTTATGATTGGTCCATATATAATCCTACAAACACTTATATTTTATACAATGTAAAAACAGCCAGGTGTTAAAAGCCTCTCTATCTGTTCTTCTCACCTGTGAAGTTTATCATCCTGATTCTGCTCTGACAAACCTGTCTGTTTCTTGTTCATTCTTGACAACATAAAACATAAAAATAGTACAATAATGAAAGAGCACCCCTAAATTAAGATCGTTCCTATATCGGATCGTCAATGCATGCTACTTGATTGAAATACATTATGTAGAATTAAACATGCCACAGCGCTGTAAAATCTCTGTTCAACATGATCTTTATTATTATTTGAAGGGTTCTGAATAAAAGACGTTACAAAAGAGTTACGAAAAAATACACTGAAAATAAGTGCATGTTTGTCCTGGCAGCTTTTTTTCTCTCCATATAATTAACACCAAACATGCTAATTATTCAACGAGAGCAATAGCAAAGTCACTCAACATTGTGCAACACTATTCGGATGCCACATGCCAACTTACGCTGCTTGACTTTTTCGTAAAAAAGGAGTGAAGAGTTTTTTGCCGCATTGAACTCATCGCGACCGCTATGAACATTGAATACAGCGCGGGACTGCGGGTGCGAGCTAGGGCGTGTCGTGACGTGACAAACTGAATGACTGATTGCCATGGAAACGTAAACGTCATGTATAGACTATCTGGTCTTTTTGAAATGTACACTTATGCATGTAATCATTGCTCCATTAAAATCTCAATATGTCGAGAATACAACTATCCAATGAAAAAGTGCGGGGGACGAATTTACTTTTTATAAAAAGTGAGGGGGGCACGTCCCTCGCGTAATTTACGCCCCTGCATCCATTAAACTCATCTATCCAGTAACTATACTAGCAAATGAATTTGATGCTTTCGAAAACACACCACTGTAAAGTAATAAACATAGCCTACTGTAATACTCAAAACAATCAATATTGTTTTTACACTAAATGTTTTATTTTGCAGTTAATTGCATCTGCCTATTTGCATATAAAATAAATGGGCATGTAGTCATATGTAACCTACATATTAACTAACTGCATTATTCATTTCATTTAGTGTAAAAGTTTTATTGTAGTTTACATGATTACACTGTAATATGACCAATAACTAAATCATAATGTAGCCATATTAGGTCAAGTCATTTTATAACTATTTCTGATTATATAAATAGCATTTGATGATAGCATTGTCAGATTTTTCTGCAAGTATATTTTGGTATTGTTTAGTAGTCTCACCCAACACATTTTGTTTTAATTCTACAATTTTAACTTGGGATAAAATCTCAAACTTGAGAGGTTAATTTCGTTAATTTCGTTAACACTGGTTAGATTGCAGCCAATGAGTAGTACTGCCAGATAGTGGCTTTTGATATTTTTGATATTTTATTACCATCATATGTCACCAGATGTCACCAAAGTCACCAACATTTTATATATTTTTCATTTTCAATTGTTTTTTCATTTTTTTTTACTGAAACGTTTTGCATAAAAATATTACTTTTAGAGGTAAATAAATATAATAAAAAACCACCCAAAATTATAAATACAAGATGCATAATAAAAGCAATGTGATGGCAAATTTGAAGAAACCCAGTTAAGACCCTATTAAGACAGGACGTTAACAGGAGAATATGGATACAACATTATATCAAAATATTTTGGATTACAAAACAAAAGGGCAGTATCCGATAAACATAAAAAAATTCGACGAAAGGCTTCAAAGCATGTCCTGGAAGGTAGGATTTGGTGAGGATTTCAGGTTTAGCCTAAGAATAGGCCAATCAATCATGCTCTGAATTTACATCTATAATCATTCAGTTGACGCTTTTATCCAAAGCCATTTACAAATGAGAACAATAGAAGCAATCAAAACCAACAGAAGAGTAATAATGTGTAATAATAATGTGTGCTGTAAAAAGTCTCAGTTAGCCTGACGCAGTATACACATAAGTTAACGGTCGCATTTTTTTAACCCTTGCGCGGTCTTCGTTCATTTGTGACCGAAGAATTTTACATTTTGAATTTTTTAAATCGTAGCTTCACCAGAAGGGTATGTGAACACACAAAAAAATTAGGGCATGAAAAAGCTAAGTGGTCATAAAAAAAAGTCACACTCATGGTCTTCGGTCAAAAATGACCGAACACAGGAAATGAATCGTAAATGGGGAATCATTTTTTTGTGTGTGTACAATCTACAAATACAACAATAAATAAATAAAAAATAAAAAAGAATTGCACAGCAATGAAGGAGTGAAACTATAAAACATATAGAGTGCAAAATCAACACATTCTCACACACACACACACACACACACACACACACACACACACACACACACACGCGCACACACACACACACACACACACACACACACACACACACACACACAATTGAAATGGTGTGACTGTAACACAGCAAATATGTAAAATAAAATCAATAATTCAACTACAATGCAGTAAAAAAGCACTCCCACATAAAGCACTGTCATGACAGATAATAGTGTTCCATCCAGAGCCAAACTGTTCCTAGTTTTGGTTTTGTTCAAACCCACCATGGAAAGCACACTGCATCTGAATTTGAGTGGGGAAGCCAGATTGCTTTATATGGGAGCCCTCTACCCCTGTCATCAAGACATCAAAATTTGCAACAAACACAGCATAAAAAAAAAGCAGAAATGTGTACTACTTTTAAATTTAAAAAAAAATGCAGTGTACAGTGTTTATTATGACGGGGTAGAATCCACAGCTCAGTTCTCACTATTCAATACCCATGAGTACTTTTAAATAGGCTACTCTTTTACTCTTACTCGATTAGTTTTTTGGACAAGTTATTTTACTTTACACAAGGGCGCCGGTATGGGGGATGCGGAGTATGCTGGGCATATGGGCCCAGGACGCTAGGGGGCCCCAGAATCACAACTTTGGTCGATACTTTTTTTATATATGAATATTTACTTTTTTTTTTACTTTTTAGTCATTTAGCAGACGCTTTTATCCAAAGCGACTTACAAATAAGAAAAAGTAACTACAATTAAAAGTTAACACTATAAATATTATATTTACACATTTAAGAAAATAAAGAAATTAAATACAAATGACAAATGCATACAACAACATTTCAAAACTAAACATTTAAATGAAAACAAAAAATAAAGCTAAAAACAAGTCAAAATATTAAATCAACGAATGGTATGAGTATAATAATGATTCTAACATAACACTAAAGGCCTAAGTATACTCCTCTTTGAGAAGCACTGCAGAGCATCCCTTCATTCAGACAGAGTGGAAGATCTGATACGAATCAGTGTAGAGGGGGGGGGGGGAAAGCACTGCACTAGAGCATCCCTTCATTCAGACACAGTGGAAGATCTGATACGAATCAGTGTAGAGGGGGGGGGGGGGGTGTGAAAAGCACTGCACTAGAGCAT
Organism: Schizopygopsis malacanthus; assembly: GCA_027474115.1. Taxonomy (NCBI): domain Eukaryota; kingdom Metazoa; phylum Chordata; class Actinopteri; order Cypriniformes; family Cyprinidae; genus Schizopygopsis; species Schizopygopsis malacanthus. The sequence continues at coordinate 5,079 of JAPDDM010000104.1, forward strand.
GCCTTCATTCAGACACAGTGGAAGATCTGATACGAATCAGTGTAGGGGGGGGGGGGGGGGGGGGGGGGGATGAAAAGCACTGCACTAGAACATCCCTTCATTCAGACACAGTGGAAGATCTGATACGAATCAGTGTAGAGGGGTCAAGTCTGGAAGATGTTGATGCTGGAAGACATTGAGCCATGAGATGTTCAGTTTGACGCCCTTAAAACACTTAATTTCGATTTTATTTAATTTATCTTGAGATGTTTAAAGTTTAATCTCAGCTCAGTGAAGCAATTTAAGCACTAACACTTTTTCAGGAAGTTACCTTTCTTGTAGAATTGTGCTTCAAATAAAGAACTTTATGTTGACCAGATTATTGGTTAACTAGTCAATATTGCCTACATGAAAATTTGGGTGCACCTAACTTTTGTGCTGGTGCACCTAAGAAAAAAAGTTAGGCACACCAGTGCAACAAGTGCAAAAAGTTAGTCTAGAGCCCTGGTTGGGACATTTTTTTATTGGAATAAAATGAAAACTAAAAGAATTTAAAATCATAATTATAAATATATTTTTACTAGGGGTGGGCATAGATTATTTTTTTTAATCTAGATTAATCTAGATTAATTTTAGAATTAATCTAGATTAATCTAGATTAAAATGGCTCATTTGAATTCTGCCGAAGGCATTCAGAATATGTGTGCTACCCAAATATGGCTAAAAGTAAGTCTTTGAGAACGGGTTTCTCAAGCCAGGTGGCGCATTAGACTAGGGGCTCATCTCCTGTTTCCAAAATGCATCACAAACTGCTTGAGAAAGCTGTGTTCTATATAATATTGGTGATGAAAATAAACTATGTTCAATAAGATGTACTTGTGTTTACTAACTGTTTATTCAGTTAAACATGAATTTTGAACTGTAGGCCTACATAAGAGGTCGTGATGAACTGTTAACAGTTTCCATTGGGAAGCTTCTTAAAAATAAATTTAATCCCTGAAGCAAACCCGGCGGCTTCATAGCTGCATCCATGTTAGCACGTCACGGCTGATGTGGTAATTTCACAGTAACGTTAGGCATACACACAGGTTCGAAGTAGAGGGTGACACGGGAGTGAATTCTCAAGTTCACATGAGACCTAAAGTGCATCCTGTTTGCTTAAAAGCGCAACGTTTCGTTGTTATTCTGAGTGCACACAAATAAACGTAGAGTCTTTACAGATTCGAAAGATGTATTAGGCTACTTTTATCTGTATGACCAAGAATGACGGAGATTTTAAGAGCAAGTGAGCGCACCGGAGCCTATCCTGCAGCAAACGCGCTTCCACACAAACACTTCAATAGCGCACATTTCTCTAGGTTAACATCATATTGAGCGGCCATGTAAAGTTGCTACTACATACATCTTTCAGATGAAAAGCCATATTTGAGGTTGATGAATGATAGGTGAGCGTTTGGATGTCCTGCCCGATTGTATTACCACATAGACCAGCCGTTAACAATCTGTCCATCACGGACTGCGAGCCTCTAGTTCGAAGACTCGTTCTCGCCCCCTACAGTGCAATTCGGCTAGGTATACATCCGCGCTAAAATATCAGGGTGAAAGTCATCATAGCTTGCGTAGTATAGACCCAGCTCCCAACCCAACTTTGAGAATAGATTAACGGCGATATTTTTTTTTATCGCCGATAAGAGTCTCACGTTAACGCAGCACGTTAACGCCGATAACGGCCCACCACTAATTTTTACATATAAGAACACGTTATCTAATAATATTGCAGTTAAATGAAATTCAAAATTAAAATGATAGAAAGTGAGAAGTGAACGTAAGCACGCTCTCGTCAGAAAATCTCTTCAGAGGCACATGCGCTGTCTAATGAAATACAGACTTTGGAATTTATGACTTGTCTTGTTACTTGGAATGACATGCTGACCGAAATCACACGCGCAAGCACAGCCATGCAATCTGCCGACATTTCGCTGATACAGCTGATTGACAACCTGAAAAAAAGTTATTTTCCCAGTACAGAGAGGATGGGTTTGAAAAGGATGTGACAGATGCACGTCTTTTAGCGAATGAATGTGACGCCTCTACAGAGTATGCACAGAAGCGCAGCAGAAAGCGCAAAACATTTCAGGATGAAGTGAACGCTGAACAACCAACACATTCTCACTCCCAACTCGTCACATATTGAAGCTTGGTCAGGGTCCCTTTGGCGTCATATTTTAACTCAATGGGTACCCCTTTGGCGTCATACAGACGGCACTTTGATAGCAGGCAAGGAGTGGATTTTTAAAATAACAAAATCCGTGAAATATGAGCCAATCGACTCGCCTGCCATAACTAATTTATTGTCGCCTTTAATTTTTTATTCCTATTTATGGTAGTTTCGACCTGTACACACTGCTTCTGCTTTCCTGCACGTCAAATGTCAACGCTGCGGGCTCCAGGCAGAAGTCTGTGGGAATCCCTGCAAGTTAAAACATGACGCCAAAGGGATACCCAGTGAGTTAAAATATGATGCCAAAGGGACCCTGACCAAGCTTCAATATGTGACGAGTTGGGAGTGAGAATGTGTTGCAACAGAACAACCAGGGCGCCAGGATGCTCAACGTCATTTCAAACAAACGGTGTTTTATGTAATCGTTAACACCATAAGCAGTGAATTCAACACAAGATTTGAAAATCTGGGACAGATTTCAGAGAAATTTCGTTTAATTTTGCAAATGAGTGAAATGTCAAAGGAGGATTTAGAAGAATCCGCAAGATGTTATGCAGCAACGTCGCGGGATGTGTCGAACGACCTAATTCAAGGGATCTGTAGTGCAAGCGGCCTTCTACGTGTGTGCAAAACCTCAATTGAAAAACTTAAATTCATTCTTCTGAGAAACCTTGATTCATTATTCCCGAATTTGGTTGTTGCATTAAGAGTGTTCCTTACCATGCCTGTCACCGTGCCCTCTGCAGAGAGGTCATTCAGTAAACTAAAACTTAAAAAAATGATCTGCGATCTACAATGGACCAAGACCGAGTGCATCTGGCACTCATATCAATAGAGCACGCAGTTGCACGATCCACACCCTTTGATGAAATGTTAGAAAAAGTGGCAAGCATGAAAACAAGACGTGTTCAAATTTAATTCTGTGTTACCTTTATATCTGAAAAGTTTAGAAAAAGAAACTCTTAATTTGGCTGGCTACCAGTTCTTTTTAATGTGGCCTATAATACTGCAGAGTTAAAACTTCTGTTCCGCTATTCAGTTAATCTTGTTGCGGTGTTTAGAGCCGCTTTCATGGGTTTTACAATTCTTTATTGTTAGATTGTAATATCATACTAAGCATAGAAAAGAAACCTGTTACAAATAATTTTAACTATTAAAATGTATTTTTGTAATGATGATTATAAAACAATGAAATAAATAATAAGGGTTGTAGGCAGGAGCGTAGCCAGAAAGGAGACTCTGGATGTGCATCAGAAAAACTGGGTGTGCCACATTTACTGTCAGATTAATGCGCAATTTTTTTTTTTTAAAGCATGCTTATTGGGTATTAATATGTTAGTTTAACCATTTCATTTTTGTGTAGGCTACATGTGTCTGTTAACCTATTCTCCGTTTTGGATGTCTTTGAAAATCACTATTTTATATCTGCAACAAAGTGAGTGTGTGTGTGTGTGTGTGTGTGTGTGTTAGCATGCGTGCTGTATATTTAGTATTATTAAACCTTTCATTTCTGCGTATGTCTGTGTGTGTGTGTTTGTATGCTTACTGTTTATTAAGCATTTTTAAACCTTTAATTTCTCTCTGTGTGTGTGTGTGTGTGTGTGTGTGTGTGTGTGTGTGTGTGTGTGTGTGTGTGTGTGTGTGTGTGTGTGTATGTGTGTGTGTGTGTGTGTGTTGGTTTTGGTGGATTACAAGGACAGTTCACCAGTTTACATACCAACATTATAAGGACATTTGGGATTATGGGGACAGAGGACATGTCCTCGTAATTCAAGCAATGTAGATTCATCTATTTGAGCCTCAGGAACAATCTCCTGCTTTTTTTGTGAATGTCCTTCTAAGTGGGTGAACCAGTTTTCTGGTGTTTTCGAGTGTGTGGGATTCTGCCTCTATCGGCAGGATCTGTTACTGATTATTTATACACATTACGAACTAAATGGGCGGAGACTCCTCGGAAAGCGCGGGCTGCCTTTTGATTGGCTAATCACGCTCATGCGCTGTGGAGGGGGGTCTTTCCGGAAGCACGCAATCTCAAAATGGAGGAGCGATACAGCAACGGCCATTTAGGTAAGTAAATAAAGTATAAAGATTTATATATTAATTCATACAAATTAGTCTTGTCTATATGGCTTATTTTCTGTGGATTGTATTCTTCTGGCAGTCGTTAAAATATATATTCACGCAGTCATAATCCGTATATGCGATATAGGAAGCTCGAAGATAGGCCGCGATTGAATAATACATATAACGAATTAACGTTGCTTATGACAGATTAGCAATATTAAACGTATGTCGGAAGTTTTGGAAGAACTGTCAGACATAAAGACACTAAATGCCTTGAATTCGCGTTGTGACTGAGAGCAATAATCATATTGTTTACTGAAATGGCTTCATTGGTAAAAAAAAAAAAAAAGACAGTAAAGAGAATGTTTACGTTACGTATGATATCAATTTAGATAATCAATGCGTTTGAAAAGCTAATATGCTAATAATAGACATAACACAGGCCATGCACGCGATTCATATGCATTCACAAGGGCAAAATGAACATTTATATGACATAAATTAATATAATCTGCATGTAACACGTTCTGCATTTTGCAAATATTTAATTTGTCATCTTTAGATTAAATGGCCACGGAGTTATTATGATAATGCTAATTTTCCCTGAGAGAAGCTTTGGGGAATATATTTTATAGCTATACTTTAATATGGATTATATGTTAATTATTAAATTATTATTATTATTAGTACTTATTCATTTATACTTAATTTTTACTTCTTTACTTGATGTCAATTAACTGTAACAGAGGTCAGCTCAGACAGTTTTTAAGAGTATAGTAATTTAGAATTAATAATACATTAATATTATATTGACTGTTACAATGCAGATGAGGCTGTCCAATTTACAGTAACATATTAAGATAGTTAAATGTTTTAAGGTCTGAATAGCAGAATAAAACTAAAATGACTAAAAGCATCTCTTCTTGATCTTCTGCATAATTAACACATCCTTATTGATTTAAAAAAATAATGAAATATAAAATTAGAGGTACAGATGTAATGCAACATTTATCTAAACCATCATGTAATGAATTGTGCTGACTTTATCTCATGTCAACCTCACTGTACAATACAGCTTTTCATAAAGGTGTTCAGATGCTGTTTACGTAAAATGATTATGTACACAGTGCTTTGTTTTCCCAGTGTGTGTTTTAAGTGAACTGCACTAAAATCCTGGAGTAAACTGTACTACCTCCTGAGGTAGTCCGAGTGTGTTTGGACTTTTGGGCTTTCTTGTAAAATTCAACTGAGTTGATATCATACACCCTGAAAAGAAGCGATTCTGTGTATACTGTATGGATGTTGCAGCATATTACAGATGCATATATTTGGAAATGTTCTGTGATTTAAAGTAACATATGTTAATTTCTGCAGATAGATGAAATGGAGAACGGTTCAAGGCTTCACAGGCTTAAACCTGTATGTGATGCAGAGAGACACATACAATCAAGAACTGTCCTTGAGCAGCAGTTCATTAACAAGTTCAAAGGTACGGTACTCCTGCACTGACTGCCTTGTACTGTTTTGTAATGTCTCATAATCATGTACTTGTCATCATCACTGTAGGCTGGTCCCTGGACCGTTCAATCTCACTGGTGTGATTCAAAAGTTATGTAGATGACATTATAAACTACTATATTCAAATCTGCTCTCCTGCCTTTGACTGGCACTCAGCCAAAGACAGACTTGCACAAAACTTGTCATAAATATTAACTGTTCTATGCTTTTAACAACATAATGTTTATGTTTCAGACATTTAAATAACCATATATAGTAACAAAAAATATTTATACACACGGATGCCTGTGGAAACGCCAGTAATAATCAAAATAAACCTCAAACATAATTTGATTATACATTTTATTCATGGCAAACATGCAATGTGTAGCTAACCATAAAGTTGATTATTCTTCTCTCAGTTCACCAGCCTGTCACAGAAACAGAGGAATCTATGTGTAAATCTGACAAACTCCCTGACTGTGTTAGAGCTTAAACAACCGTGGCAGCATCTCTATGATGATCATCTCTATGATGATTTTAGATGTAGTAGAAACACAAGATTGAATTGTAACTCACACATTCTCAAAAAATTGTTGCAAATGCGACTATTTTGGTTGCAGTCTAGAGCCCTGTGTAACTTTTATCGCACTAGCGATTAATAAATAAAATGGCATGCTGCTTGCAGACGAACATTGTAGCCATATCTACTTCTCTCTGTTTATGGATGTGGAGAATCACACAGATACCAACAAATTGAAAATAGACCCACTATAGGCTCACCGTACTGATTCAGTACAAACAATGAAGACAAAAAAAAGTTAGTTACACCATATGTGAACCTGAAAACACACTACATTGCAAGGACAGAATGGTTTGCCAGGACACTGTATTGAAATCATAGTCATTGTAGTTACATCATATGTGAACCTGAAAACACACTACATTGCAAGGACAGAATGGTTTGCCAGGACACTGTAGTGTGTTAATGATTAGTGAATAGTAGACATATAACTGTCATAAAGTCCTGCTAAACCACTCTGTCCTTTCAATACAGTCACAGTGTGTTGTCAGTGACATCAATAAGGTTTGGTCATTGTAGCTTTGCATGGTTAAATTCTGTACCAGAAAAGGCAGAACCAGATGTCAGGCGTAAAACAACACTTTAATGCTGTACCTCATATTTTAACTGATGTTATAAAGGTTAGTGCTGGGTGGTATAACCAACAATCTGTGTCACAGTGCTTTCTAAGATTCTGCTGCTTTCACAGCATATCACAGGATTATTTCCCTTATTTAGCTTGAGCAAATATTCTACACCAGTATTTACGTACATTTATTCTCTCTTTTACAGATGAAGGCAGATGCCGTTACTGAAATGTCAAGACTCTTACCAGAAGTTCAGAACAGGTATTGTGTCATTTTCATTGAGTGTGCTTACTTTATATATGCCAAATAGAAATTTGACATAGAGACTTGTGTGTAGAGTTACACGCTGTTAATCAGAAAACACCCTGCATTGCAAGGATAGAATGGTTTGCCAGGACACTGTATTGAATCCATAGTCATTGTAGTTACACCATATGTGAACCTGAAAACACACTACATTGCAAGGACAGAATGGTTTGCCAGGACACTGTATTGAATCCATAGTCATTGTAGTTACACCATATGTGAACCTGAACCTGAAAACACACTACATTGCAAGGACAGAATGGTTTGCCAGGACACTGTATTGAAACCATAGTCATTGTAGTTACATCATATGTGAACCTGAAAACACACTGCATTGCAAGGACAGAATGGTTTGCCAGGACACTGTATTGAAACCATAGTCATTGTAGTTACATCATATGTGAACCTGAAAACACACTGCATTGCAAGGACAGAATGGTTTGCCAGGACACTGTAGTGTGTTAATGATTAGTGAATAGTAGACATATAACTGTCATAAAGTCTTGTTAAACCACTCTGTCCTTTCAATACAGTGTGTTGTCAGCAGAGCTCCAGACTAACATTTGAGAGCAGAAGCACCAGCGCCACTAATTCTACAGATGGTGGCACAAGGAGCAGATTTGGTATAGCTGGGGGATGGTGTGTGGGAGTATAAAAAAAAAAAAAATTTAATCATAAAATTACTAATGCTTTGCATTAATAAGTGCAGTTACTAATAATACTATATGTTCATTTCTTTTTTATACACATTTGACAATAAAGCACTAAGCTTGAGTTGGGAAGCATACAACATTTACTTTTATTAACAACAGTAACATGCTTAATCTTATTTTTACATAGAAAATGTATATATTCTACTCTTATTAAATGCACCATTATTCTTCTATAATATTAAATGGAACTCACCAACATAAGTGATTATGTGTCATTTAGTCGCAAATTGAAAAAAAAGGTTTGTTTTTCAAGGCACTTTGTGACTTTTCTTACTTCATACACAAAAAAGTGTACAAATCTGATTACTGGATGTTTTGATATTTTATAATAGTGATTTTATAATTTCAAAATACAAAGCAAAAAAGTAGAAATTAATGTCTATTAAGCCAATAAGTGCTCCTCTGCTCCTATCAACTGGTTATAATGGTGACTTAATTTTTTTTTTTATTTTACGTAAGTGTTTGTTTACCACAAAGTATATTTTTGCTCACCCATTAAAATAGCATTCAAACTGGATCACTTTCGAGCTTTAAACCACTGAAAATAGTTGTGTGAAATGCTTGAAAGTCATTGGAAATTTCTCTCTCAAAAGGTTGTACAGACCCTGAAATGAACAATGTAATAACATTGGACTATTTCTGCCACAACACCATTGTCAGTTAGTGTTACTGCTTCTGGTTTTCTGATGTACATCAGTGCTGTTTATTAGGGATGTGCATCTCCATAACTGAGGCCGATCCGATACACATCTCGATGCATAGCCAACGATACGATGCATATGAAGCAGCTAGCGATGCGATACGATTCACCCCTATTACGATTCCATTCAACACAATGCGATTCGATGTAATGGAAAAAATATGATTTCTATTATTTCTTTGGTTCAGACAGACAGCAAATCATAAATTAACTTATGTCTTCTGACTTCTAACGCCTCGAGGCCTGTTTCATAAAACAAGTTTACCAAATAGGCCAGGATAATTTCAGTTAGTCTGACTCACAGTCAAATGATTTGGTTCCATGAAGCAAATTGAACAAAGATCAACCTCAGACAGTGTGGCTACTTATGCTGGAAAGCTAACCTGGTTCAGGCTAACCTGAGCTCCTCTAACACTGACCAATAGGAATGCAATTATATTATCACTGACTCCCTCACATACTATCATAGCCATGTAGCCTTTCTCTCTGGTTTTATAACAGCTGTACCTTTTATAGTTAGAACAGATAGCATTAGAACATTACGATCTAACAATGCTCTTTAACAATCACTAAACTAAAAGTTAAAATCACTAAATTAAAACTACATTTGAACTGCTGTAAGAACACACATTAACTCATCTGAGCTTAGTAATTAGGACTGTATTAGCTTACATTTTATTTACCAATTACAATAGTCCCTTTACAGTTACTGCTATCATAAAATGCATATTTGACTCCTAATTATTGAGCTCTGTCTGTTTAGCTTGTCCACTCCTGATAGCAAAATGGATATATTTGCATGACTTTCTAACATTTACAGATGAAAAATATACTCGTGACATGTCAGTTATACACTGAGGAAAACAAAATGTCTCAAATGCATTAAACAGCACAGATATATTCACTGTTTGTCACGGTGGATCGATTTGATCCACGATTGACATTAAGGGCTGCTTAAGAATAAGCGTGCACAAATTAGGTAGATTGTGTGAACTTACATTGTCATTTATAAACGCTTTAGCCCCGATTGATTTGTTAGTTTATTTCAAGTCAGGTTTTGGACTTTAATCCCTGCTTTTCCTCGGGTATCCGCAGTGTTGTGATTTGTCATATTCACACGCAGCGTTGATAAGAGAATGCGCTTGAGAAACAGTTTCTCGAGGAGAAATCAATCTACATTTATAATATTGGTCACAGATTATTGGTCTCTTTAAAACAATACAAGTGTAGCGCATCCACTAGTAATGAAATCTAAATAGTTTTTTACAGATGCAAATATGTTAGAAACGATGCATCGTGATACAAATGCCAACTTGAATCCGATGCACACTTTTTAAACTGATACATCGCGTCGTTAACTTTTTTTGCCGGTGCACCGAGTGAATCGGAGTCTTCCCATCCCTACTGTTTATGACACAAAATTCTGGGCCGAATTTGAATGATTCTCACTAGATCTCACAGCAACCTTTATTCATTCTGAGGTGAATTTAAATGCTTCTCACTGGATCTCACAGCGCTGTGCTGCCACAGTGTCACGTAATCAGCTTTGGTTCCCGAGTAAAGCTGTTCTGAGCTTGCTCAGTGACATCAATTGATAGTTTTCATTTGACGTCACACCATTATAGGAACGCCCACCTGGAGGGCAAAACCAAGCTTTGCTCCACTGACCGCCAGTTACTTTTACACAGATTGCATCAAGTAATAATGTAGTAAAACATTCAGTAAACACCTTATTGATTATGTATATTTTGTACAGTCTACCAGATGAAGCCAGAATATAAACGCAACATGCAAAGTTTCAGGTTAAATGGCTTCCCATAGAAAACCATTAGAAGGAAAACACTGAACCGTTAAGCGGATTGCGTCATAAACTATGCATCATTAATATGGTGACTACTGAATTTGATCTTTTAACTGTTTTAAATATATTACGACACTTTAAGTGTTTTTACAATGTTTTGTTGCACTATTTTTGATTGAAGTATTGCTGCGGGTGCTTAATATGGATTGCAAATGGCCAAAACTTGCATTTCGTTTTAAAATTAAAAAATAAATTAATTTTTTTTTCCGGCAAATCTGTTTTTAAAATGGCTGATATCGATAATCGGTAAAATGCTTAATATCGGCGCCGATAATCGGTCGACCCCTAATTGCAAGGACAGAATGGTTTGCCAGGACACTGTAGTGTGTTAATGATTAGTGAATAGTAGACATATAACTGTCATAAAGTCCTGCTAAATCACTCTGTCCTTTCAATACAGTCACAGTGTGTTGTCAGTGACATCAATAAGGTTTGGTCATTGTAGCTTTGCATGGTTAAATTCTGTACCAGAAAAGGCAGAACCAGATGTCAGGCGTAAAACAACACTTTAATGCAGTACTAGGGGTCGACCGATTATCGGTGCCGATATTAAGCATTTTTACGATTATCGATATCGGCCATTTTCAAAACAGATTTGCCGATAATTTTTTTTAATTTATTTTTTAATTTTATTTTTTTTATGCAAACAAACATACTATTTACAGGTGACATTATTTATTGGTGAATAAATCATACAGGTGAAATTATTTAATGTTTAAATGCACTATTTGGCTCGATGCAGCCTGTCTGAGCTCAACACTCTGTGAGAGTGAGGCGATCTCTCAATCTCTGAGAGCAATCTCCGCCCACCGCTCATCTGATATGTAGAGAGTCACGAGTCCGACCAATCAACGCGGAAAACTGAAGGCAGTCTCACACCGAAAGCACTTGCTAACTGGAGCTGCCTCAGTGATCATGCATCAGTTGTCTCTCAAAGGTAAAGCAGCAGCAGACGTTGCTGAAGTTGCAAAACACCTCAATATAACCTATGATGTCCGCGATGCGGAAAATGCGGGCGGAATCGCGGAATGCAGTCATATAATGGAATTTACCGTATAACGCGGAATGTCATGGAATTTGTCGAAGTTTGGATGAATTAATCAAAAGTAGGTCAGTACACTTAAATCTATTCGCGCTATGGACTAGTATCTATAAATTTTAAGCCGTATTAAGAAACTTAAAAGGTCCTCATGGCAACCTGTCAAAATATAAGTTCGGTTTAGCCGAATATATTACTGTGGTGCAGTAGAATATACGTAATACAATTACAACAATTATTACAACTTTTGTTGAGAATAATCACACAATACGCTAAATACGTTTACTTTAAGTTTTACAAAATGTTTACAGAATGCTTCTGGGTGATCCCTGCACTTATGTTATTATTAATATTACTGTTTATTTAATGTTGTTGTTATTAACAGTTTTCAGAATTAAAGACATGTTTAAAAACATTTAAAGAACGTTTTTTGACAGAGCTCTTGTTATTATTAATTTTGGCATTCATTTTCATTTTTACACCAGACACGTATATCGGTTCAAAATATCGGTTATCGGTCTACTTGATCTGTAATAATCGGTATCGGCCCTGAAAAACACATATCGGTCGACCCCTACGCTGTACCTCATATTTTAACTGATGTTATAAAGGTTAGTGCTGGGTGGTATAACCAACAATCTGTGTCACAGTGCTTTCTAAGATTCTGCTGCTTTCACAGCATATCACAGTATTATTTTACTTATGTAGCTTGAGCAAATATTCTACACCAGTATTTACATACATTTGTTCTCTCTTTTACAGATGAAGGCAGATGCCGTTACTGAAATGTCAAGACTCTTACCAGAAGTTCAGAACAGGTATTGTGTCATTTTCAATAAACCAGCCTGTGGGATCTAACTTTTTGTTGTTTTAAATTGCACGTACGTGAGAGAGAGAGCCTATAAAAGCACCAATAATCAAAATAATATACTTTCAAACATAATGTTAAACTAATATGTTGAATAGAGATCGACCGATATATCGGTTTACCGATATTTTTCCCGATATTTAAGCACTTTACCATAATCGGTTATCGGTTTTGTAAAAAAAAAATATCTGTATTTTTTTTCTTCTTTTTTTTTACAGAATTATACAGAGTATAACCAGCAGTGAAATGTTGTTCTCTGCATTTGACCCATCCAAGTACACACACACCTGGAGTAGTGTTCACTCAGGAGAAGCTCCAGCACAACCACCGCATGTAACTTTATACAAGATTAACTTGTTTGAAACACGCTGAATTATATTAAGATTTACTATAGAACCATTATTTCGCCAATAAACATCTAAATAAATACATCTCTATCGAAATTAATTATTTATTTTCTCCACAAGCGATCGCAGTTTGAGTATAGTTCTGTGTAAATAGATAAACCGCGCTGTCAGCAGTTTTCATAATTTAGACAAAAACATTTGAATAATTCTGATAAAACATGCCAGTTGAGAAATGCAATAAAATACAATGTTTTGTTTGTTATAGCTTATTTCAATATTTCAGAGAATACTATTCAGTGAATTAACATTATCCAGTGCATTATTATTATTCACTCTTTAGCCTATTAAACAGCGTATAAACCTAAAACTGTAGTTTAAAATGAAGTTGATATTTTGTTTGAGTTTTCCCTCTTTTCCTTAGGTTTTAAATAAGCCTGTAAGCGCCGTGCGCGTTTTACTTTGACTTTAATATCAGCAGCAAATTCGGCATCAAGCAGTGTTTAAAATAAAAAACAGCAAATACTGTGGAACCAAATAAATGAGAAACAAATTTTTTTTTTTTTTTAAACATTATCACTTAGATCAGGGGTAATAGATCGTATTCACCTCTCTACGTATTCTGTGTTTAGGAGGAGAAATACGGTTCTCATGGCGCTGTGAATACAGACTGAACGGCGGCTCAAAGCAGCTGTATGAGAACATGATACACACACTGCTGCTCTCGCTGGATAAAAGAAGCGAGTGTCACACTAGTACACACAAGTTTGGATGGGCAAGTTTTGTAATCAAGGTAAAGCTGATTACAGTGACATGATCGTGCATTAGGCGCGCGCTGTGTCCGTTATAAATGATGCGCAAACGAACCGTGTATGTGCGCTCTCGATCTCTATAACATCATATTTCTGCTTGAATACAGCTCAGTATATAGTTGAATACAGCGACGTGAATAGTGAATAATAATAAAATACTATTTTATTTATCATTATTAAATGAAAGCAACATAAAGATACATCACAACAAGCCTTTTTAATTATTTATTTAATGTGTATTTTATCATTTATTTACTTTTCACTTGGTAGATCTCGGTGAGTTTTCTCCTTGACTTAGATTAATGTCAGACTCAGAAGTCAACAGACTTAAAACGGGAGCTTTTACATTTGGTTTCGAAACTCTTCCACATCGTCTTGTCTGTGTCACCTCACTCTTCTTGTCTGTGTCACCTCACTCTTCTTGTCTGTGTCACCTCACTCTTCTTGTCTGTGTCACCTCACTTGTCTTGTCTGTGTCACCTCACTCTTCTTGTCTGTCACCTCACTCTTCTTGTCTGTGTCACCTCACTCTTCTTGTCTGTGTCACCTCACTCTTCTTGTCTGTGTCACCTCACTCTTCTTGTCTGTGCCACCTCACTCTTCTTGTCTGTGTCACCTCACTCTTCTTGTCTGTGTCACCTCACTCTTCTTGTCTGTGTCACCTCACTCTTCTTGTCTGTGCCACCTCACTCTTCTTGTCTGTGTCACCTCACTCTTCTTGTATGTGTCACCTCACTCTTCTTGTCTGTGTCACCTCACTCTTCTTGTCAGTCATCTCTCTTCACGTGATAAATGAAATCTGATCTGTGATGTAGAGGTCTGCGCGGGACTATTTTAGGTTGTATTCCACACTTACCCGCTCCCGCGATATATTCTGTTTGTTCACATTTCTGCTGAAAGAAAGAGAGCTAGGCTAACAAATACAAGTTTAGTCTGCATAAAGGTGTATTTATTTAATTTTTGTCTTGTCAAGAGTCTTGAATTTATTGACTGATAAATGTCAATAACATTTTGCTGCCAACACGGAATAAAGTTTCACAGAGAGGAAAAAAGTTATACTAAAATTGTAATCCCTATTATAATTTGTTTTGTCAGGATATAATTCGTTTATGCTAACATTCAGCCTACAACACAATAGGAAAAAAATGTAGGTTTAGCCTAATAGCTATTTTATTAGTCTTGTCAAAACACTAAATTCATTTAACATCTTGCTGTTAACACAGTGAAAAGTGCAGCAGAGAAAAAATAAATAAATTCGACACAGTCTGTCATTTAAAATGATACGATAAGCATAACACAAAAAAAGGAAAGAGAATTGCACGTCCTTCAAGGACAGCGGAGTAATAAATCTGGTCGGGACAGCCGGCAATGCAGACCTAGACTGCTGTGATGCAAGACTCTCGTTCGTTCGGTGTGTTGCATTTAGCAGCCGCGTTCAGTTTTAATTTTAGTGTCCTCTATCTGAACGAATTTATTTTTTATTACTATAAAAACAATCTAAAGGACGGTGCCATGGTGAGCAAGTGATGTAACAGTGTTGCGGCTTAACACCAGTATAACCGTCGTGCGGCAAGCCTATATTTATTTACTTTATAACAGTAAATAAATATCATTTCTGAATATCGGTTATCGGTACATAAATGTATAAATTATCGGTATCGGTATCGGTTATAAAAAAATCAATATCGGTCGATCACTAATGTTGAATATAAAAATATTTAAAACATCTAGTTCTTATATATTCGCATACAACAGTCATACATCGCTATTAGTAGTACTGCGCCACCTGACAAGTTTTCCGCATCGACGCACGGATGTTATATCAGTCTAAAAGATCTGCAAAATCAGTCAACGGTGAAAATCAAAAGTATATTTATTTTAAAAACCAACAGTGTAACACTAAATATTGGACATAAACGAAGACGTAAAAAAAAAGTATTTAAAACAGGTAAGTTCATATATTTGGAGTAAAATTAAACAAACAGCCCTGTGTTAGACTGATTTATTATCTGCAATTTTTTATGATGATGATGTAGAATATGCATTAATATTTTTTAACGATGCAGTATATTCGTTTTTGTCTTATAATTAATATAACCCATACTGTACGTGTAAGGCATTATCACAAGGGCTATTTATCCCAATTAAAATGTGTGCAAACATGACTGATTTTATAAAGCAGTTATAAAAAGTTAATAAAGCCTCAGCAGAACTGTTGTGCATCGCCAATCAAAGCACGGTGCTGTTTTGTTTCTGAATGAATCGCATGAATGAATGTCCTGTCAAACCGCTCTGTCCTTTCAATGCAGTGTTTTGACATCAATAAGGCTTGAATGTTTAAACTGACAGGGCTTAAAATCACTTGCAAATGATAAACACTCTCTCTATCATGGTTAAGCTTCGCAATTAATCTGCAAATCACATGCATTCTGAACTGTGGGTCATGGTCCATACAGATCACAAATCAACTACGATCTCTTCTGGGCATTGTGCCTGTTGTGCACATCACAGTGTAGATGCTAAAACGATATATCCTGCATTCCCTATTTTACAACCCATAAAAATGGTTAAGATCAAAATACAATTTACATTACTTTAAGCTTAATCTTACTTAAAAGTTTAATATGGCAGAAATTAAGAATTTAAGAAAAATAACAATTTTATCTCATAGTACAACCGTAAAATTTCAATACTAATGTTTAAGTATTTTTTTTTTAGTTTACAGACATTAAAATATGAAACATGTCCATAAAAACTCGAAACAGCTCACTCCGGTGAACCGCTGCGAGTGATGTTAAACTCAGCATGGGGTTTACCCAAGTGTCAACCTCCCAGTCTCTCTTGAAACCAACACGGAAGTGACTAACACTGCAATTCATCGACTGGCCACTAAAGACTGGCTCGAAAAGGGAGTCGGTCCCATAGACCTCCCATGTTAAAACAAACTACCATGTTACAACATGTTCACTCCCGTGCTTCAAAACGCACAATGTATGTTTTAAATCGCAGACTTAATAGTAATTCATGATATTACACAGCGCCTAAAAGTAGCTAGTAGCTAGCTTTGATATATGATGTTGTAGGCTACATCGTGCAGCCCTAGACTGAAATGTGTGTGTGTGTGTCATTGAAACACAAATTTAGCTGTAGTCAAGTGACTTTGTGCGACTCACCTTATCCCACTCTGCAATCCATACGTGGGTTGCGACCCACAGTTTGAAAACCCTTGATTTAGCAGATGCTTTAATCCAAAACAACGTACAAATTAAAACAATAGAAGCAGAGTGCTAAAACAATAACGATAATTATAGCATTATTATTTTTCTCTATAAAATATAATAAAAGTTGATTATATGTTCAATATAATGTGTATGCAATATGCAAAGAAAAAAATGATGCATCAATACACTGGTTTTCTGTTCAATTTAGCTGTATTGTAGCTATATCTACTTCTCTGTTTATGGATATGGAGAATCACACAGTTACTGGGCAGGATAGACCTGACAAATTGAAAACAGTCCCACTTTTTAATGTACTGATTCATATTAAGATGAAAAAGAAGATTTTTGGGAAGATTGATTGATGATGTACTCACTCATAAAATGCATTGTTAATTTTGAACAAAAAAGTTGCACACTTGCAGCTGAGGTGTTGTAAAATCATTTAGGCCTAAATGTTGTGTGCATCCTAATGTGAGTTGGTATTTGACTATCCAGCTGTGTTCATTTTACATCTCAACCATAGAAAGTGAAAATAGAAACTTAATAGACAGTCAAGAGTCATGTTAAAGACATAATTTCAATTTGTGGCCACAAGCAGACTTACAGTGTCTAGATTTGTTCTTCGAGTTTCTTTAGCTTGAGCAAATATTCTACACCAGTATTTACGTACATTTATTCTCTCTTTTAAAGATGAAGGCAGATGCCATTACTGACATGTCAAGACTCTTACCAGAAGTTCAGAACAGGTATTGTGTCATTTTCGTTGAGTGTGCTTACTTTATATATGCAAAATAAAAAAATTAAATAGAGACTTGTGGTAGAGTTACACGCTGTTAATCAGAAAACACCCTACATTGCAAGGACAGAATGGTTTGCCAGGACACTGTATTGAAACCATAGTCATTGTAGTTACACCATATGTGAACCTGAAAACACACTGCATTGCAAGGACAGAATGGTTTGCCAAATATTGGATATTGGATAAATATTAGTTTAAAGAACTAAATATTGGACATAAACGAAGACGTTAAATAAAAGTATTTAAAACAGGTAAGTTC
The DNA here is from genome assembly GCA_027474115.1 of Schizopygopsis malacanthus. Taxonomy (NCBI): domain Eukaryota; kingdom Metazoa; phylum Chordata; class Actinopteri; order Cypriniformes; family Cyprinidae; genus Schizopygopsis; species Schizopygopsis malacanthus. The sequence continues at coordinate 22,911 of JAPDDM010000104.1, forward strand.
ATATATTTGGAGTAAAGTTAAATTAAACAGACACATCAGTCATACAGCGCTCTGGACCGTGCTCCCCATGACAAGCCCTGTATTAGACTGATTTATTATCTGCAATTTTTTATGATGATGATGTAGAATATGCATTAATATTTTTTTACGATGCAGTATCAGCATGTTTATTCATACAGCTGTTCAAGAAAAGATGTCTCTTACTCTTGACATAATTTGTAAATATAGGTTTATCACCTTGCAGTTAAATTTTGTTGTGGGCTTAGTTTTATAGTCTGTTTTTAAAACATTTCCAATGAAGAGAAGAAGCCTAATCCTCATTTGCGCCTGTGTGTTGAGTGGTGAAATACTGGGGCAATTTGATACTAAAAGCTGAATAATAACAGGCCTAATAATTAGGGCTGCACTCGACTAAGAATTGATCTGGTTAGGGTTAGTCGAAGCATTAGTCGACTATTCACACGTTTATTAATAAACCATTTAAATAATAATAATGAGCCTTTAATTGCCTACGTAGCTTAATAAGTGCTCAAGCACACGCACAAAGCTTGCCACAGCACCAGCAGAAGTAATGAATGTGTCAGGGAAAAACAGTAAGGAGGCTGTGTTAACATTTTAATAATTTGATAAACTAGTGCTTTTTTTGTTTTCGGTTTAAGAGATGAACTCGGCAACACTGACTCATCATCTCCATGGTATTGATGCACCTATATGCATGTTTCATACGGATTACATAATCTGAGAATATTTGTATTTCATTTGAATTAGTTTATTTGAAAGTAGACACTTCACTCTCTATATATATAATTATTGATGTCTTTAAGGCAAAGATATACATGGAGTTTCATGTTCAAGTTCACAGAGACCGAGACGGCTGTAAGCGCATCCTGTTTACTTTATTTTACAAAAGCACAATGTTTCGTTGTTATTATGAGTGCACACAAATTTAAACGTAGAGTCTTTACATATTTGAAATATGTATTACTTTTATCTGTATGAGCAAAAATTATGAATGTTTAAAGAGCAAGTGAGCGCACCGGCGCCTCAATCTGTCCTGCAGTGAGCGCTGCTGTCCACTCCACACAAACACTTCATAGCGCACATTTCTCTGGGTTAACATTAGATTGAGCGGCCATGTAAAGTTGCTAATACGTACATATTTCAGATGATAAGCCATATTTGTGGTGTAATTATGATAATTATTGTAGTGAAACCAATGGCTACACCATATGTGTAGCATATGTATGACAAATGCACTCCATTATGTAAGTGAATGCTGCTTTATATAAAGCTTTAAAAAAGTCCTTAAAATTCTTTGAATATGGTGAACAAACTGGTGATCTGCAGTTTGGTTTTGTTTTAAAGGGGTCATGAACTGCCTTTTTTTTTTTTTTTTTTTCTGTTCTCTGAGCTCCACTTAAAATGTTAAGAAGATTTTTACATTAAAAAACATAATTTTGAAGTAATAGGTTGTTTTCTGTCCTGTTTCTGACCCCCGTCATCAAACCGCTCTGTTTGAACAGGCGTGGTGAATTGTGGACTCCGAAGTAAACACCCACTGCTATGATTGGCCAATAGTTGTGTATGTTCGACAGTCTACATCCTTCATAGATGGACGATGCTGTGATTTTAGGACAAAAACACATAAATATTTAGTACATATCAAACGATCTGTAATAACAGACAAAGCAATAGTGATCACGTAATAAAAGCAGTTACTCACTCTTGTGTGACATTACTGTCAGATCCAATATAGTGGTACATCGTCATCTTTAAGTTTCAGGTTTTCCGAAAAATCCTGTGCCGAATTGTGCCTCGCTTGTAAATTAATCCACAGTAAAATGAAGATTAATTTCAGAAAAAAAATGTGCGATTTAATTATTATTATATATTTTTTTTTATCAATTGACAACACTCACTGATAAGTGATTTTATGCACTTTCTGATACAGTCTCAAAGTATTGTATCAAACTAAGGTTATTCAAATAAAGGAATATTTCCAACTCTGTGTTAATATTCAAAAATGCCTGTTTTTTTTCTTATCGAATCATATACTCGAGGTTTGAATGCAGTGATTGGATAGCATAGCATAGACGAAAATGGGAGATTAATCAAAATGAACATGCTGCAGAAATAACTTAAAAGAGTTGTAAAACTTGAGCAGTGTGCAGATCCCTGTTTGTCTTATGACTGTAATGACACCAGCAGCGCTTATTAATTTAGGAGCTAAGAGCACTGTTTAAAGAAACCGTGACAGATAGTTGATCAAAATAAACTTAATTAGATAAAGCCAACATGTTCATGGTTATTTCGAAGACAAACACCGATGTTATGTCAAAGTCCTTTCTGAAATTTAGCTGTTAGGGCTGCACAGTATTTAAGAAAACAACAACAACAAAAAACTGACATGCAATATATTTTTTTCTGCCATATGAGAAATGGCAATGGTAAACCATCTTTTTTAAGGCTGAACGGTTTGGGAAAACTTGAGAAATGTGGGTGTTTACGCTTGTGTTAACTCTTTATAAGAACCAACTCAAACCTCTTTCAGTAGCTCTTTTCATTGACCACAATCCTACTATTTTTGACCAATTAATTATAAAAATAAATAAACTAAAAACAAATATTATTTTACTGTAAATGTAAATATAATAATACAAATTGTATAGTAAGACCGTAAAATTGCAATACTAATTTCTACTATTTACGTCTTAATTTCTGAATTTTTACCACAAGCTTTTATTTTGACGGTTTTCAGAGTGAAGCACAACAGTTTTTCCGTATAAGCAGACAACTCATAATCCTTTGTTTCTCTGTGTGACTTTTGTTGTAAGGCCTTTTTAAAACCTCTAAACTATCAGACTTTCAGATTTCTTATAGGCAATGACATTATCTAAAACAGTTTGCTTTATACAGTGCTACTGAATGCATGTAGAGCAGTTCACAGTATTTTGCTTTCTTGTTTATAGTGACTGGACGTGTTGAACATCGTGAGGAGAGAAGAATGATGAAACATTTCTACACAGCCAAAGGACATATGGCCACTAAAGAGCGAAAAAGCTGAAGAGCCTGTGCTGAAAACATAAGGGGTTAACACTTTACAATACTGTTCCATCATTAATGAATAACTACACAAGAAAACATGAGTAACGCAAGATTAGCACTCTAGTAACTACTAGTAACTAACAAGAAACTCTGATTAATGAATTAGTAAGTGATAGTGCTTAGTCAAATGTTTTGCATACCTCCCCAAGAACTACTGCATAAATATAATTAATATGAAAACATAGTGTATAATCAATTCCAAAGTGAAGGTCATGGCAATCCACTAGTAATGACTCAATTATCACCAAATTCTTCAGAAAGAATTATTAATTATTTGGATCAGTATTCTAAAGTGAAGATCGTGATAACTCCCTAGTAATTACTACCGTTATTGTAAACTTGAAGTTTTTGTAAGTTTCTGGTTAGTAATTAATTTTGCTAACACTTAAATCATTACTAGTGGGTTGCCGTTATCTTCACTTTAGAATACTGATCCAAATAATGAGTAATTTATTCAGAAGGATGTAGTAACACATCAGTCATTACTATCCAAAACCTTACATATATCTCAAAAGCTTACAATGACGTCAGTCAATATTAGAGAGTTATTATGCTTTTCACTTTAGAATATTGATCCAAGTAATTAGTTTCTTTAGAAATATTTGGTAATACTTGATTTGTTACTAGTGGATTATCATGATCTTCACTTTATAATTAAATATACATTATGCATAATTCACATAAATTTTGAACCTGTATACAGTAGTTCTCCAGGAGATATGAAAATAAAAATCATAGTTATTTATTAGCTAATAGTGAACTATCAGTTTAAACCGAGTGCTATTTACTAAATTGTTAATCAGTTTCTTGGTAGTTAATAGAAGTTACTAGAATGTTAATAGTGCTTTAGTCATTTGTAAGACAGAGGTCTGAAGGTTACACCTTCTAACCACTACGCTGTCATTATTTACTGAATGCAGCTATAAAAATGTGTTTTTCCAGCTTAGTTCTCAAAGATTGTTGCACTTTATAATGATGATATTTCAACTCTTGTTGTAAATATTTTTTGTAATACTTTTTACTGGATTTAAAAGTTGAAAATGAATTGATCCTTGCTGCTGTTGTAGCTAACATACACTTCTTCACTGAACTAGGTTTGAATTAAATGTTCATTTTCTGTAGTTGACGAAGCTGCTTTCTACGAGCAGTCTGTAATTTTTGTAAAGGCCGGGACACACCAAACTGACTTCAAAGAACTATCAGCGATGAAAGCCGACAGTGTTGTCGCCTCGCGGTGTCGGACCAAAAATCTGTGCTTGAACACCGCACAGACTACAGCCCTCCGCAAACTAACACATGTGTTCTGTGCCTGCGTGAGAGGAGTTAGCGGTCTATATCAGCAGCTATCAATAGTATATATTCTTTATTCAAAATGAGATCCCGATACAAGGATATACGAGATAAACGGATATACTAAATGTAAATAAAACAGTGCTTGCTTACTATTTTGAATATCAGTTGTATTGATAACTTCATTTTAAGTGACTCATGTTATGAAAATATTCACATATTGAAATGCTTGGGTAAGATCACGTAACATCAGAACAGTCTTCTGTCTGTGCTGCCTTCATTTACTTACTCTTCATCACTTTCGCTGTAATTCTGGAGCACTGACTCGTTTGCTGAACTGAGCACCGATCAGAGTTCTCACTCGCACCGACGTGAGGAACACGCCAAACAAACTAAACTAGCGCAACAGATGCTCACCGACCGGTGGCTTGGTGTGTCCCGGCTTAAGGTATGAAATAAAAAACAGGGTTTTTAATTATTATTTTTTTAATCTGGTATGAAGTATCTGCATTGTTTGCAAGACTATCAAAATGTATGTTCACATGGACTGTTTTAAAGCTGTTGTAGTAAATCCAAAATGGATGTTTCCATCACTCAGGTGCCTCTTTAATCATGAGGAATTGTTTCTTCCCTGTAATCAGTGTTTGAGTGAGTCTGTTCATTAAAATCTGTCTTCAGCAAGATTCATTGTGAATGTGTTGTTTTATACTGCACTCGAGTGTAACTAAAAGAGACATACATTGTTTTTCTTCTATAGGCATTCAGTAGGTAGTCCTTAAGGCCCTTTCACACTGAGTTTGATTAAGCAGTACAACTATATGATGAGATGACACTCTTGAATTAAAAGAACAGGTCCCAATGGAGCTATTCACACTGTGCGATCATTCGCAGCATGACAAAGCAATTTTTGACAATGTCAAACTTATCTGCGGTCTAAACTGCAAATAAAAGTTTTTGCTATGGCATTAAATGCATATAAATATACAGTTTGGACTTCAGATATACATTTTAAATAGTTTAATTATATAAAACAATTGTATTATTGTTTATATAATATATAATTATACGTAGTTTATTATTATGATTTCACAGTCCTAGTAAACCCTTATGTCTTTGTAGTGCAGGGTGTTGTCATGTTTGTGTGTATTGGTTATATTCTAATGAGCTGTGATGTCATCGTGACATCACACTGTCCTTGTAAACCGTTTTGTCCTCATAATTCAGGTTTCTGTCTTCCAGGACATATGTCCTTGTAAATCAGCAAAAACTCAGGATGTCGTGTATCTTGTTTTATAAATGATAAATAACAAATAAATGTTGTGTTTTGATGCCCTGATTTTTTTAAAGCATTTATTTTTTTATTTGAAAGCTCTACTATAAAAGGAAAGCATAGTCCCTATAAACCACGTTTTTTTCTGGTTTGAAGAAAATGTCCTTATAATGCAGGCTTACCTGTATAGGTGTGTGTGTGTGTGTGTGACAGAGAGAGAGACAGTTTTAATGAATTCTCCATTGTGAATGTGTTCTATTGTCAGCCCTGCATTTCCCATTGGTCTACCAGGGGTCTCCAACCCTGCTCCTGGAGAGCTACCGTCCTACAGATTTCAGCTCCGACCCCAATCAAACACACCTGAACCAGCTAATCACAGTCTTCAAGGCTACTTGTTCATTTCAGACAGGTGTGTTGGAGCAGGGTTGTAACTGAAATCTGCAGGATGATAGCTCTCCAGGAGCAGGGTTGGATATCCCTGATATAAACTCTTAAAAAGAGAAGACTTGCAAAGAGTATTGTCACCTGTCATTTATTTCAAATATCTATATCTGCATCAAAATATGTGTGCATGTATATGAGTGTGTCTGTGTGTGTATCTGTGTAAGCAAGCTTAATGATTATTAATATGATAGTTTAACCATTTCATTTCTATTTGTGTGTGTGTGTGTGTGTGTGTGTGTGTTTCTGTGAGCCTATTGTCCATTTTCGATGAGTTTCACTGTCAGGTATGCATTCAGCTATGTTGGCCTAGACCCTAAAAGCATACCACCTTAGGCCTTCAAATTCTTGAACCCTGGTTATTGCTGCTTGCAGCTATATTTTTGTTGTTGTTGTGTTTTTCCATTTTTCTCACTCAAGAGGGTCACCGACAATCACATACAGTATAACCTACAACAGCTCTTTAACTGCGCTCTAGTCAAACGCGCTCACTGTAGCCTAATCATTAACTACACACATCATAAACCCCTTTTAGGCAAGTACAATTTGTCACATATTTTAATAAGACTAAACTCCTATTTAACCTGATGATCACAGGTTTAATAAAAAAACATTTGAAGTTTCTAATTATAACACCGCATTTCCACGGTTATTAAAACAACGAACAAATTATACAGTGAGCAAAGCACATTTACTTTATCAAAGAATAATCATTGACTTCAGTGACTAGGCTATGTAAAAATCTATTATGTAAAAACAGCTGTAGCTGCTGTACTAAATAAAAACAAAATGCTTTTAAATAATCCCTCCTTTTATTAAATCATAACATTTTGCACATCCTGCAATGGTGACTTAAACTGTACATGGGCCTACATATAATGTTCCTTTGAAATTACTTTTGGTGCAATAAACAATCTTGAATAGATGTCTTGCAAGACACATTAGAGAAAGCAGTAAAATATTTTTTATACATTACATTCAGGATCGCCAACAACATATAGAGTACATTTAATGGTGCCTGTTAGCTGCTCAAAGGGCGAAACGGCGTGGTCTGGCCTTGAATGCCTCAATTATGTTGTTATTATTATTTTTTTTTTTTGAAAATAATTTAACATTTTAATAAAATGTTAAATTAACAAATATTGTAAGCACTGCTTAATCTGTAAATTGTGAGGTCCCGGAACAAAGCGGGGTAATGAATCCGTCCGGCAAGTTTTTCTTATATTATTATTGAACTTTCAAAAATACAAAATTCAACAGCAAGTTCATATATATATATATGCTTTTATTTATGTAGGCTACACAGAGAAACAATACATAGAGAAACAAGATGCGCTTTCTGCCGTCTCATGCAGTCTCCATGAAATGGAGCGCGTCACAGCAATGAACCGGCTACTTTATTAAACGAACGAAAAAATTAAAATCTTTAATTATGTAGTCGGAATGAAAAGGTACATTTCTTTATTAAAGTCAGCGTCGCATTCTGCAACTTTATATTTTCAGCCGACACTGACTGAGAAGTAATCACTAGTTTATTAACGAATAATTAAAATGTTTTATTTTGCCTTTCCCCCAACATTCATAATCATTAGCCTACTTTTGCCGTTGCACGCTTTAGACGTGCGCTTGGACGCGGAATAGGCTATACGCCTGTATATTAAAGGATGGTTAGTAGCCCAAGTTATTATATTAATCAATTTATGTGTGACTAGTGAAATCTGTAGTCGGGGACAGGCCTTCTTGGCACAAGGAACCGATCCATTTTTTAAATAAAATGCTGTCAATTCGAAAAGTGCGCCTGCTAATCACGTCACGTTATATTGCAATGCAGAGTTATGAATGCGTAATAATAAGTAAAATGTTTTTAATTTATTTCATTTCTTATGGGTGCAATGGCGGTGCTTTGGTCTTTCTTGGGGGTGCTGAAGCATCTGCTAGCCCCTCCTTTGCGCTGCCCATGTTTATTACAATTAAAAAAATAATAATTCTGCATCTGTTTTTAGGTGTGCCAGCTGCCACTGTGGGTGGCACCGGCACACCCTGGCACACCCGTGGCTACGCCCCTGGTTGTAGGCTATATAAGACGGTTAAAACTGCAAGCACGGTTAGATATGTATTAAAGTTAGCTAAAACTCAAACCTTAAAAAAAATTCGTTACTTGAAATACAATATTTAAATGTTATTTGAAATAATATAAATGTTAAGTAATAAACTATTTAATTTTCTTATTCGATTTCTTTCGTTTCTTACTAAACGTCAAACACACACGCACGCACGCACACACATGCACACACACGCACACGCACACACATAGTCTATCAGGAAGAAGGGACCCACATTTCTGTCTTGCCCTTTAAAATTTATTCACTAAAATAAGTTTAATCTTATATGCAAACTCGCTCACTCTGTTATTTAAAAGATTGAATAAGCAACAATACGTTTTTAATACATATTAATCAATCATGTATTGACTTAATTCACATTATTTCGAAATGTACATAAATACTTGCTTTAAATGTCCTTTAGTTACAGTTTTTTTCAGTCGCTAACAAGCGTTTGTCCAACCAGTTGTCACATTTTCAAAACTCTAAACACAATTAGCACAGCATCGGTCTTTGTGGCCATACCATTCACACATTTCATGTCGTTTTCACCCAATATGCAGTCAGTGAACACATTTCCACAATGCTTACATTTTCTTAACAGACAAGCTATACCTCCCAACAAAATTATGGATTGTTTTTGTAGTATTTACAAATGTTAACACACAACATCCCACAATAGCAAAAACAATATTCCAAACCTTAGATACAGTATAAAAACCTCTGCTTCTGCAATGATATCAGTTCAAAAACAATATCAATATCAAAAATATATCTCAGCTGATAATAAACAAACCATTGAATAATTGACACACAGCTGATTTATGTTGGGTAAATTGGGCCAACCACAGCTGATTCCAGTATGGCTTAGACTCAGTGGCAGGGGTTATTTTTTTCTATTACATTTACACTTATACAGTAAAAGGAGGACTTTGAGGAGTGATGTTTTTGGAAACAGAAACAGAAAAAGACAAACACTGTAATGTCTGTTCGAGGAAGAGTTAGAGCAAGGGGCCCAGGGAGAAGAGCAGGCCCAGTGAGAGATGCAGTGAGAGGAGCAGGAGCAGTGAGAGGAGCAGGGCCAGGGAGAAGAGCAGGCCCAGTGAGAGATGCAGTGAGAGGAGCAGGAGCAGTGAGAGGAGCAGGCCCAAGGAGAGGGCAAGGTAGAGGTGTAAGAATGTGTGGTGGTGGCATTCCAAGGGCTGCAAGAACAGAAGTCAGTGATGAAATTCGTGCCACTATCATTGACCATGTAATCAACCACGGTCTTTCACTAAGAGAGGCTGGTGAAAGAGTGCAGCCCAATTTGAGGCGGTCAACGGTTGCCTCCATTATACGCATCTTTCAACAAACCAACGGGTAAGTATTGCATTTTACATGGATTGTTTCTATTCTCACTTGACATGTCAATATGGTCATACAGTAATGCATATGTTTAATTTTTTGTCCCTCTTAAGAATGCAATGTCTTCCACCCTCTGGGGGAACATGTACATGTTTACTAAACAGTAAAGGAAAAAAAAACTTATTTGCTTTTTACTGGAATGCTTTTGAATGTGAACATTACTGTACATGTGGACATACAGTTCCCAACCAAGACATTTAGTGTCAAAACGGTGGATTGCATGTTTTGCATGCAAATACCTGTAAAACTGAAACATAAAAGTCTATGCAGTTTTTGTAATGTCAACAATAGCCAGTATTTTGAAACCTGGTGTACTTTGATTGACTGCATGTACCTTGTGAAGTGAAAACAAGTGTTATTCTTTGACAGAATAATTTCATTTTGAGTCAGATTTCCAGTGTTTTGGTAAAGTTAGTGTGTGCAGAGAAAGATGTGTTCTATTTTGAAATGAAGAGTTAGTATATATTTAACAAAATGTATTTTTGAGAAGAAAATTATCAATTTGGCCAATTGTGTTTTGTAGGTGTGAGTCTGTGTTAAAAGTTTAGAAAAAGTATCTGAAGTATGGGTAAGCGCTTGTTATTGATTGAAAAAAACTGTAATATTATTTCATTTATTCACTATACTATTTATTACTAATGTCTCATTTCAGTTTTAGATTGGCTCTATGTATTTATTCCTGTTTTTATTGAAAGGTTCATGTAGCGTGGATTAAAATTCATATACAGAGTAAATCCTTGTCACTGAACGTTAAAAATAAGTTTGATAAAGTTGTCGGGAGCATGGTGCTGGTGACGCTGAAGGCGAGCGACCGTGGTGCAGTAGTTCGTTTATAGCCCAAGTTTAGCTTTTCAGTTCTGCCGCTGTTATTTAGGGTTCAAAATTCATCAATGTTATATTATTTTGTGAAGATTATCTTGATGGACAAAACATGTAAGTTTCGTGAACTATGATTGAACACTGAGCTTATTTTGTGCGATAATCCAAAAGCCTATGGAAAAATAAATTTTCGAGGGAACCAGTTTCATGCTAACAGCTGATCCGCCTACATATTGACGTCATAGTTCCCCCACTCTATTGGCCGTCCTTTGTAATGTTGACTGGCCCAATCACACGTTGGTGGGCGGAGTTAGTGTAAATAGACACTCCGCATCACTTAACCTGACACTTTACATGGATTTCACACGGGCCAGATGTGGGCTGGATCTGGGCCAAAATGTTGCTGTCTGAGATGACATCTGCAAACAGTCTCTAAACTGCCTGAATTTGTTTAAGGTTTTGCAGAAAGAGTGATTTATTTGAAAAATTGGTTTAGGCTATTGAGAATGGGGTTTAGTGTCTTTAATGGGGTTTAAATGTGGAAAAACTGTAATATTGTAGCAGTTTACAACAGCCTTGCCTCTGCATTACTTCTGCTGAACCCGTCACCATGAACCTTTAATTAGTGCGGTATGCAAAAATGACTTCCTCTTTGACACGCTCTCTGAAAGTGCGAATGAACCGTTTCACTGCAACTTTGCACACGGCATGCACAGAGCTCGAGTCTGTTCACTTATCTACCAGTTACAATCCCACTGTCTGTTTCCATTTGCAGCTTGTTTGAAGAAAAAATCCTACATTGCTAATATATTTACACAAGCATTTAATATATGATTGCAAGAAGAAATGTATATACAACAATTTGGCGAATTTGCTGTATATTGAGCAGCGGATGTTAAATCCATATACTAGATACATAGGCCTATCTGAGGAAAATCTAGGCAGCGCATTGCTAGGCAGCGCCACCTATAGTGTTCAAGCATGAAATAGCAGCATTAATCGTTTCACGCTCTGTGTGAAAGCACAATTTACTTTTTCGCATCGTGCTCAGTGTGAAACGCCATTTAGGTGAGCAGGCCGGGGTGTCAAACTCAGTTCCTGGAGAGTCACAGCCCTGCAGATTTTAGATTAATCTCTAATTTAATGCACCTGATCCAGCTAATCAAGTCCTTCAGGCTTTTTTGAAAGCTGCATTGTAGGCCCTATGTGTGTTGGAGCAGGGTTAGAACTGAACTCTGCAGGGCTGTGGCCCTCCAAGAACTGAGTTTGACACACCTGGGTTAAACTGGGGCTTCAGGGTGTGTGAGAGGTAGTGGTGAGTAGAATTAGATAATCTGCCCTGTCTATATAACATACCAGTTTTTTATGACAGGCTTTTAATACAACAGCAGCTCACCGGGTTTTTGACAGTTCTTCTATAAAGTTGGCACCTCCATGTAAGGTGGTGTGGCTCAATGGTTTCAGATCTGATGCACTAACTTAAAAGTAGACTGACTTGGACTGACGATACAGCTCTGCTACTCATAAGGGGTGGAAGTAGGCTGTACTAATAGTCTGTATTGGCCAGTGTGGTCTGTCTTTAAATACACATTTAACCACAAGTTTCTGAAATGAGTGAACAATGTTAGGATGTCCAAGTGCAGCAGCACATTTAGAGCACAAGCCCTCAAAGAGATCTCAAGCAGTCTCATTCGAAAAAGCAACTTGTTTGCTTTTATAAAGAACAAAAGCTGACAATGAATTATTGATTTGTAAAGTCTAGTGGAAACTGACTAGCATGTTACAGTGCACATCAGTTGGCAAAATGCTGAAAAACAAGTGCTAAATATTTAGTACAGAGAATATTTAGTACAGAGAATATTTAGTACAGAGAATATTTAGTACAGAGGGTAGTGGCTATTTTACAGATCTCAGTGGTTACTGAGGTTAGTTTCTACATGAAGATAAATATTGAGCCATTTCCCCTGGTTAACTCTGAGCAGCTGAAGTGTTTCGTGAGATGGGGGAGGGATTAGTGAAATGCGGAACTGTTGTAGTTCTGTTCACACCAAGCTAGTGTTTGTCTGACTCAGAGAACATGCGAAGAGCTACAGAGATAGACATCACGCACATCGATCAATGAAAGAACAGAAATGCTGAGCCTACTGCTTGATTTTACACTTGGTAAACGGTTTTTAAATTGACACCATTTAATTTTGTATTATATCAAATGATATTCACTGTTTTAAATTATTAAATAATCATTATATATATATAAAATGTGTGTGTGCGTGTGCGTGTGCGTGTGCGTGTGCGTATGTATGTATGTATGTATATGTGTGTGGGGGGGTGTTGTTAGCACTTTTGGCCTGCATAAAAATCAGTTTTTATTGCAAACAAATTTGTCATGTTTGTGTTATCAAAAAGAAATGTAGGACAGCAAAAACATTTGATTATCTACATAAAACCTTTGTGATAAATGTTCTAATGAAAGAACCTTATGTTTTCTCTTTGACAGTCATGCTTTTGAATGATTACCTGGTTACTGGTGAGTGATCCTCTCAATGTCGCAAAAGCTTTGATAAACATCTCTATATTGTTGATAAAGGGATAGTTAACTCAAATTTTAGCAAATCTGAATTACTTTTTTTTTTCTTTGGAATACAAAAAGAGAAATGAGAAAAAGGAGAAATGCAAAAGACTGTGATGGTTAACTTTTTAAGCTTTCAAGCACATAAGCTGTCCATACATGTATTCCAGGTCTTCTGAAACCATGCAGTACCTTTGTGTGAGGATCATACTGCAATTTAAGTCTGAATAAAATGAACAAGATGTTAACTACCGTGATTACTGAGTCAGAACTTGAGAACTGCATCAGTCAAATTCCTGAGTAAATCATTCAAGATAAGTTCCTAAATGTCATTTCAGGAGGAGAGAACCCATCTAGTATTTCAAATAACTTCCAGGGGATGTAAGAAGCTGCACACTTTGCTGCAGCATCGGTTGTTTTTGCTTCCCTCCACCTCCACGACAACTTTACCCGTATTCATCTCTCAAGCATTAGTAGTCTCAACAGGGGGTATATCTTAGCTCGAGTTGAGGCTGCTTCCTTGAGCCCCTCCACTGCAGACAGCAAACCAACTAACCTTAATAGCGTAAAGATTACATGGGTACACAAACTTGTGAAAGCTCTTTTGAGAATCAACGATTTATTCAAATGGAACAAACTGTTCTTTCACTTCTAAATTGTTAACAGAACAGGCAGGAGATTTTTTTTTGTTTCACAGAAGAAAATAAGTTGTAAAGGTTTGCATTGAAATGCGGGTGTGTAAATGTTACATTGTAGAATGTTCATATTTAGGGGAACTATCCATTTAAAGCAGACAGCAGATTGTTTTATTTGAGAATATGTGAGTTGAATATTTGCTTAATTTTCTCTGTTTAACAGGAGCTCAAAACATTAGTTTGGTCGATGGTTTAGATGCCTGCTCGGGACGAGTTGAGATCCACTATAATGGCAGTTGGACAGTGTGTGGTGACATCTGGGACATTAATGCTGCTGCTGTGGTGTGTAGAGAGTTGGACTGTGGAAGAGCTGTTATTGCAGATGGCCAGGCTCTTTTTGGGGTAGGGAGTAATCCCATCTCCCTGGGTGAGGTTAAATGTAAGGGAGAAGAGCCATCCATCACAAACTGCACTCTTCAAAGGAATGTAAATAGTTGTTCTGGGAGTAATAATGCTGGAGTCATATGTTCAGGTATGAGGACTTAGTTTTTCCATTTTTTTCCCTCCCTAATTTTCAAGAGTGCTGGTGTACACTAATCTTAAAAAAAATCTGTGACATTTACAGTAAAATACCAACAGATGTGGTTGCCTGAAACGTACCGTAAAAAGAATATGGCAGCAGCATTTTAGGTTTTATAGCCTCAACTTAAATTCACAGTAAAAAAAAAAATACCTTTTTATACCTATAGCTAATATAATAATAATAAATTAAAAAAACAACGTTTTAAAGTACTAATATCTGTTTTATACCATTGTAATACCATACTAATTAGCACACTAAAATCAAGTGGTAATGAGAAAGACGCATGATAAATCACAAACAGCTCTTACACAAGCTGCGGGGAATACTAATATACAGAAGGTGCACAGAGTCACTCACATAAACACTAAACACCATCATGGCAACACACATGATACTAAAATAATACCATAAACATTCATTTATCAACATTAGATGTAAAATAAAACCCTAATGTACACAACTGATAAGAAGAAACATCAAAAGAGAAGTGTCATGCAGGGAATTCTGGGACAGCAGTGTTCATCTTGACAGTACATTTTGATTTAGTTTTAGTTATATTTTAGTCATCTGAATTGTTTTTAGATTAAGTCTAAATCTACAGTAAATTTAGTCGGCTAAAATCTAATGGGTTTAGTTACAGTGCATTTATTAAGCAGTTCTCTAAAATGTCCAAACTCGTTATATGGGCTTGATATTAAGGTTTTATCATGATAGACTGCGATTTAACTGCGGGGATACACAAAATGCCTTTGTTAAAATTAAATAAAACCACTTCTCATAAAGAACAAGAACATGATATTTTGAATGAAATACCAATGGTTATTTAGACTAATTATGCATTGATTATAAAAACTTGTTTACCATATTCTTCATTCTTTCAAGCAGGCATATTTAGTTCTATAAATACATTTAGATTATTATTTAAGGCTACTAAAGTTTGAAAGTTTTTTACTAGAGTGATTGTATGTCTTTCCTTTGTTGCTTGATTAACATTAATGACTCGGACAATAGCAACTAAATTAGGCTGCTATCCTTTAAAACCGAATGCACGGATGCACTGTACTGATACATGTTCTCCCTACTGTTTATGTTCACTTAAGACGTAATCAACTGTGTTTATGTGAATACTCATGAAAACGGACATTTCAACATAATCTTGTGTGTATTTCGAGTACTCGCGCTTTGTGAGACGTGCTTTCTGTGTGTGTATGCTTCAGTGTCTGCACTCAGAAAACCGGACCGGATTGAGTTCTCTCTTGCGTCGTCAAATTTATCCATATGCCTGCTCTTCTCTTACTCCCAGATATTGACATTTTTGAACGCTTTATGCACTGTTCAGCAAGTGCATTTTAGCTTATGTCCCACCGGTTCATTTGTTCGCATATGCAGCTGATTCGTTCTGAATGAATCTCTTCCCAAATCATCCCTCCCTAACATTTTTGTCTCGTTTTTATTCATTGACAAAAATGTCAATAGATTCATGTCATTGTTTTTGTCATTCAAAAAGAGTTTTCGTTCACAACGAGTTTTCGTTTTTAGTCAGTCAAAAAAATGTCGTTGACAAATTATGATGAAAATTATTCATCAACGAAATTAAAACTGCTGCACGGGCCTTAAATTTAGGCCCCAGCCAGGCCCTGGCCCAAAACGCCCCCATGCCCTAGCCCGGCCCGTGTCTGACAGCTTATCAGAATTACCGGCCCGAGTCCGACCCGAGCAGTCTTTTTTCATCCTTGTCCCAAAACGACTTATTCTACTCTTTTGGCTATTAAAATAGTTCAGTTTTGTAAGTAATGGCAAAATTATTATATTTTGTTTCATTTTTTTATTAAGTTAATTTAGAAAAATGTTTGGAGCATTATTGTTTGTTAAATAGGCTATACGTTTTTGTCTTTTAAAGTAGCGATGAAGTGGCCAGTGGCAGAAAGTGAGCTGATCATAGCCTTTGATTGATCATCATGAATTGCCTAAAATAAAGTATATAGATAGGCCTATACTAAAACAGTTCAAGCCTATTACTATGTTTAAACGTTAAACCTGTGCTATAATAATAATGTGCACTAGCCTATATGCATGTTTGTGCAGAGAGTGGAAGCTAAAGCGTGCTCTGTAGGACATGGAGGCACCAGGGCAATCATTTGCATTTTTTCAGTGAAAAAAACTTAAAATTGCCTACGCGGTCATTTTTTCTGATAAAGGTAAGAGTAATACATAATTTGGAACTGTAAAGGATCTACTTTTATTTGTGAACACTCACAGTATCAACAAAACTGAGTGCTTTTATAATAATTAAATTAAATAATTGCAGTAACATGTTTAGTACACTTTGAAGTATAGTCTCAGTAAACTACTAATTTAGTAGTTTTATACGGCAAGTATACTCGTACATTTTCTTTAAGTGAACTTTACATCATATTTTAAGTATACTACTATGTCCCTATGTAGGTTTAATTTGTATTTATTTTGTTGTATGAATATCTGAAAATACAAATGTATTCTAGCTTCATGCATTCCTTTTTTAAACACTTGAATGTGGGTAAGCTTCATAAATAAAAAATAAAGAAATAAACAACATTTTAAACAAAAAGCTGACAAAATGGATTCAGAATGATAATCAAAATGTAGATGGAGTCGATCAACACCCCAAAGCTTGACAGTCATTATTACAGTAATTGGTCGACATTTTATTTCATAACGTTACACAGTTTTGATGCTGTTTTATGTCTGATGATCGTGTAAGATTACTTGTGGAAGCATTTGTTGTTTTGTTTTAGCTCAAATATATTTAGACTTTTTCTAACTACAAGTCAAGTATACTTAAATGTAATTTTAAGTATATTTCTGAGAAGTACATAAAGCCCATTTCTGAGAAGTACATTAAAAGTATACTTTCCTATTTTTAGTTTAAAATAATTATACTAATAGCACACTTGAATAAACGTATTTTTCGTAAGGGCAGTATAGTGATGAATGAAGCACAGCTCACACAGAAATCACTTTCAAACCAAGCAGCTTTCTGCTGGCCAAGTCAGCAAAATTGCATTTCCATGAGCGAAACTTATATTATACATAGGGAACTATTCCCTTGTGCGAAACTCCTGATAGCACAGATTCTATGAAATTTTGCATAGCAACAATATATGTGATCGCACCTTGACTCATAAGCGAGCTGAATAATCAATTAAAACAATTAGTTGAAAAATATGGAATGATTTGTCCATTCTGAAGATAGGGTGTATGGATGTCTTGTTAATGCATTATAAATCTCTCCTTCAGCTTCTTCAATTATTATTATTGGTGCTGTGGTATCAGCTGTACTGCTCATATTGTCTGCACTGATCATCATTTTCCTGGTGAGGAGGAGACAAAAACAAAAGAAATTCCAAATATGCTCCGGTTCACAAGGTGAGAATTATTTCAATTATTTCATTATTTCAACTTGCTTTACCTTTACTTTGGATGCCTGCAAATATCAATGCTTAAACATCTTACCACAATAATACAACTTTTTTTTCAATGTACTTTGTATCCCAAGATGCAGTTAATATGCTAGATGTGCTCCATAATAACCAGAATGAAGACCACGCTGAGGATGACTATGAGGTTGTAGATATGGATGATGGTGATCATGAAGATGTAAACTCTGACTCTGATCAGGATTATGTTAATGCAGATCCAAATGACTCTGAACCAGACTACATCAATGTGGAAAACGATGATTCAGAACAGGACTATGTTAATGTTGATATTACAGAACACATAAGCACACTGGGCAATAACTATGACAATTTTTAGAAGCTGTTTGATGGAAAATATTATTGATTTTCAATTTTTCACAAAATAAAGGACCTAGGACCTTCTGAATGGATAATAGCACTAAATACCAGAAAACAGTCCATTAACACACAAAAGTGCGATGCAAAAACGGTGCCAGAATTGCAAGACAAGGAACAAAAGTCAGCAGTGACTTGTTCATTATATCCAATCATCAGTGTCCAAGTAGGAATAATTATTTGTATATGAAGAAAACAAAGTCATTATTAAGCACTAATATTAAAAAAGATTCTTATGAATTCTCTAGAAATCTCTGTAATGTAAGTGTGGATTCTCTTTTCCTGCATCAAAGTATCAGTTTGTCTTCGCTGAACATGGTGGCACTAGAAAATTATCAGTTGTTAACAGAGCTTAAGCAACAAGTATGAACATTTATTATTAGTAGTCAAGTGTTTTTGACAGATTTTCAAGATGTGTTCTATAAAGAAGCAAGCAATAAGGAACCTTGAAGAGAGAAAGCAGTAGTTGTATCCATTCACAGTGTGACATCTACCCACAACCCCTCTGCTGTGTGTCTTCCTCTCGTGTTGTTATTGTAAGACACCCGCTAATGAGTTAATGTTAGCCTACTGTATGATGTCTGCCTTGTATTATGACTGCCCACTGTATACCTACATTATTTAATTTAAATTAAAATGTGTTTAAACAACAGTTTAATCCATGTTTGTACCCTGCACACGTTTCCTCTGAATGTAACTGTCATATTATAAAATTGCAAATGTAAATACACTGCAAATCTAGTTTTTATATCTCTGGACTATAAGGAAATGTGAAAATGTTCACAGTCTCTACACTCCATGTCCAAAAGAGCACTTCCTCAATTCTGTGTTGCAGCTTAATCAGTGTATTAACTAGGGGTGGGCATAGATTAATTTTTTTAATCTAGATTAATTTTGGAATTAATCTAGATTAATCTAGATTAAAATGGCTCATTTGAATTCTGCCGAAGGCATTCAGAATATGTGTGCTACCCAAATAATGACTAAAAGTAAGTCTTTGAGAACGGGTTTCTCAAGCCAGGTGGCGCATTAGACCAGGGGCTCATCTCCTGTTTCCAAAATGCATCACAAACTGCTTGAGAAAGCTGTTCTACTATGATAATTGGTGATGAAAATAAACTATGTTCAATAAGATGTACTTGTGTTTACTAACTGTTTATTCAGTTAAACATGAATTTTGAACTGTAGGCCTACATAAGAGGTCGTGATGAACTGTTTACAGATTCCATTGGGAAGCTTCTTAAAAATTAATTTTCCCTGAAGCAAACCCGGCGGCTTCATAGCTGCATCCATGTTAGCACGTCACGTCTGATGTGGTCATTTCACAGTAACGTTAGGCATACACACAGGTTCGAAGCAGAGGGTGACACGGGAGTGAATTCTCAAGTTCACATGAGACCTAAAGCGCATCCTGTTTGCTTAAAAGCGCAACGTTTCGTTGTTATTCTGAGTGCACACAAATAAACGTAGAGTCTTTACAGATTCGAAAGATGTATTAGGCTACTTTTATCTGTATGACCAAGAATGACGGAGATGTAAGAGCAAGTGAGCGCACCGGAGCCTGTCCTGCGCAAACACGCTTCCACACAAACACTTCAATAGCGCACATTTCTCAAGGTTAACATCATATTGAGCGGCCATGTAAAGTTGCTACTACATACATCTTTCAGAGGAAAAGCCATATTTGAGGTTGATGAATGATAGGTGAGCGTTTGGATGTCCTGAACGATTGTATTACCACATAGACCAACCGTTAACAATCTGTCCATCACGGACTGCGAGCCTCTAGTTCGAAGACTCGTTCTCGCCCCCTACAGTGCAATTCGGCTAGGTATACATCCGCGCTAAAATATCAGGGTGAAAGTCATCATAGCTTGCGTAGTATAGACCCAGCTCCCAACCCAACTTTGAGAATAGATTAACGGCGATATTTTTTTTATCGCCCGATAAGAGTCTCGCGTTAACGCAGCACGTTAACGCCGATAACGGCCCACCACTAGTATTAACACATTCTGAGAACAGAGCTATTCTCTGAATGGGTTAAAAATGCATCCGGCTAAATCAGGAGAATGATTAGCAAATCCCACTGAATGCTACTCGTTAACTCCATTTCAGAGTACTGCATATCTGATGTGGTTTCCTGATTCTCTTTTGTAATTTCTATCACATGTAAACAGTTTGCTTCACTTCTTTACAGAGATCTTTTGATATTTTGCATTTTAAGTAATTCCATCACTCTTTCTTTTATAGATGCAAATTAAACAGAAACTCTAACATTTTACTTGAAGCGTTGGCTTACCGTATTAGCTGTCAGTGAAGAAATACAGCATACTAGCAGGGGTTTAATGTCAAACACAATTCCTGATCTCCACATGAAAACAGTGTGGGCCAGATTCTCTTTTAAAAAGCCAAATTTTACTGATATTAAACACTAAGCAATTTTGGACCTTAATCGTATACATTATAATAGGTGCTTTCTTCATACAGACTGTTTACTGGACAAGGGCAGCATGAATGTTCATCCACAGCTCAGCAATAAAACAATTAATACAACTTGTTTTATTCACATATTTAAACAATAATTTGTCATGTAAATTACCTTGTACAAGGATACAATCATAGTTTAGTGAAATTGATGGACAGATTATCATAATAGCTGAGCAGAGTGAAAGTTTTTTGTTTCTCACAAAAGCACCATCAGAATTTCTTATGAGCCAAATATATCTTTATGTTTGCCATTCTTGTAATTTTGTTTATGTATAGCTGTTTGTTTTAAAATGTATAATCTTATAAGAAATAGTGAGTGCTGAGTGACTTCAAGAAGTCTATGTATTCTTAGGTAAAAGGACTGGATACATCCCAAGTTTGTCATCTCATTGTGAATACCTCTTTGTAATGCAATTCTTGGTGAAAATCCATTTTGGAAAAGGGTTGGGTAAAAAAGGGTGTTTCATTTTGTTGACTAAAAGCATTTTTTTTTTTAAAATAGTTGAAAGGGGAAGTGAATGAGTGTGCTTTGCAGTTTTGGTTTTGCATGTGTTGCAAGGACTAGATTTATACATCTGTCATGTATTTTGAAACAACGCAAGGATCACAATGCCAGGACCTTATCTTCTCACTTTGATATTAGGTAAATTCCTTTTTTAAATTGCAGATGATGTTTAAAGATTCGCAATGATAAAAACATTTAATGATGGAATATTTGTATATTTTATCACCATATAAATACGACAATGTTATTTCATGCTTAATACAGGATTGTTTATGTTTATGAACTGTGTAAGTTGGTGGTGGTGCCATATCTTTACACTATTGAATAAGTACGTTCATCGGTCAACTCTCAGATTTAGTTTCCGGTTTAGTTTTAGGTTTAGTTCGGTAAACCTGAACCGAAACTAGTGGTTATATGTTACCTTTAACTTAAACACAGTCTATTTAGTCTATCCTTCAGGGATGTTTAAGTTGCCTTGATTTAATCTTGACTGATCTGAAAATGATCTAAATTATGACTAAAATTATTTAATGGGGCTTACACAGCTTTTAAAAAATAAGGCATTGTGAAGAAAATGAATCGTGAAGAAACTACATCAAAGAACTAGGCTACATCGGCCACAGGCCAAAGCCTTTCCCTGCAACTGTCACAGTCTGCTACGGTACACAATACACTCTGGGGTCGGTTTCTCGGACAGAGATCAAGCTAAGACCTAGACTAAAATGGCCCTTTAAACCAGATTAACAGAAATCTGCTTTCTCGGTCATGGTTTTAAAAAGTCTTAGATTTAGTCTAAGTCTAGTTTTAATATTTTTTTTTTCTTGAAATCCACTCTTGGTGGCCACTTTGGTTACTTTATACTTTGTATCTTGGGAGGATCAACAATATGTTGCTACACATCAGAACTCAAATCTTAGTTTTTTTCTCATTGCGATGGGTGATTAAGGGAATTTGATATTTGGTGTTCCATCATATTCATTTCTTGGCACGTGGTCCATGTTTAATAGGCAACCTCTGTCATGCTAATTCAGATTATCACAGCTGGTTTTTGAAACGTAGGTTTTGTCTCATGTTCATGTTTCATGTATTTTATTTTGTAGTTTAGTCCTGTTTCCTGGTTTGTTATATGGTTCCCTTGCCTTCATGTGATCCTCCAATTGGTTCCTTTGTTCAATGTGTCATGTTCTGATGAGGGGTTGAATTTGTTGATTTTTTAAAGTTTACTTTTATGTGATGAAAGTCAAGTTGAAGTCGACTAGTCGCTGATGACGTCATTAATGAACAAATACGTCTGGAGCTGTAACAAACACCTTGTGCACAGCTATGAAATATGACACAGCGCTGCTCACATGACTATTGCACCTGTAACAGCTTATTTTTATCAGTTGTTTAGTCTTTGGGTCGTTATATTTCTCACAGATTCTTGCTCATTCTAAATCAGATACAGATAAGTAGTACAGTAAAGATTACATTCACATGAATGCATGTATTAGTGAGAGCGGTTGCGTATGTGAATTAAGTCTACCTGGCAGCGTCTCTCTACTAGTAGTGAAGCTGTGGGATTCAGTTATTAACAAATATATGCTTGAACTTTTCAGTTTCTAAGATATTTTACAGAGAAACCACAGAACAGTTTTGACAATACTTTTTCGTGCTGAATGATTCTGTGCGCGCGATCTGCGCGTGATGTATTGTGTGTGCTACTGTCTGTAGCCTATGTGTGTGCGTTACAGTGCAGCAGCGCATTAGATTAGAACGTGATTAACTTACCTGTACAATAAGCTGTTTAAGCTGTAAAACGTGCATTCTGCCATTCAATTTCCAGCATCCAGTAATATAATCACACATGTCTTGTGGAGCACATTCAGAGTATGAATTAGTTTGTAATTTTAACTGTTTGGAAACGGAGCGTAAATGTGGATTTATTATCCTATTGCGCCCTCTATTCTATTCAATTCAATTCAAGATAATTTTTATAGTGCTTTTTACGATACAATCATTGGAAAGCAAATTCACAGGAAATTAAGTTTCTGAAATAGATTTATATTGTAGAAACTCAATATAATTAACTTATGGAAAAATTTGGTTAATTCAGTATAATCGCTGATGGTTGGCTTCCTCTGAGGTCCTCCGAGGAGTTGTCATCATCTCTTCTCAGGTGTTCGGTCATCTCAGATTATTTAAGGGTTGGATCCAGACTGAAGCTTGTGTAATTCCTAGTTACCACGAGATGTTAATCCCGTGGCAGAAACAGAGAAACAAATAAAGACAATTAGCGTAGCAGTTGTTCCATCCAGGAACAACCCTGGATGAAAATATATGTTTAACCCAAGATGTGTCTTTAATCTAGATTTAAATAGAGAGAGTGTGTCTGTACCCCGAACGTTATCAGGAAGGCTATTCCAGAGTTTAGGAGCCAGATATGAAAAAGTTCTCCCTCCTTTAGTGGACTTTGCTATCCTAGGTACTACCAAGAGTCCAGAGTTTTGTGCCCTTAGGGAGCGGGTTGGATTGTAGCATGATAGAAGATTGGTTAGGTACGCAGAAGCTAAATTATTTAGGGCCTAGTAATAATATTTTGTAACTGATACAGAACTTAATAGATAGCCAGTGCAGAGACTGTACAATTGGAGTAATATGATCATATTTTCTTGACCTGGTAAGGACTCTAGCCACAGAATTTTGTACTATCTGTAGCTTGTTTATTGAAGATGCAGGACAACTGTAACGGGGCCGACAAGACGAGAAGTGTGCGGATCCATGTGCAAGCTTTTATTAAGAGGCATGGTCAAAAACATAGGCAGGGTCGAACAACTGGCAAACAGGTATATTGAGGGCAAGGCAGATGAGTACTCAAATAAACGGGCGTGGTCTTCGATCGCAAACAATATCCAGAGGGCTTGACAAGAGGGGTAATCCAGGTACGAGGCAGGAGATCAGAAACCAGACAACAAGGCAATACGAAAAGACTAAAATGAGACACGGAAAACTAGAAGAGGCTCCGTAAAGCAGCTAACACTGGGAGAGTGAAAAACGAGTGAAAAACGCAGAACAATACAGGAGACTGAACACAAACACGGAAAGGCTTGGTATGTAGCTAACATTAGGAGAATGCTAAATGCTAAACAATACTCGGCCATCTGTGAAAGGAAATGAATGTCTTTTGTATGGTGTGTGTAATGGCTCTCAGGTGAGCGTGTGATTGGGGACAGCTGTGTGATCAGTGTAGCGTGTGATTATGACAGTTGGGTGATCAGTGCAATGGGTTATGGGAAATGCAGTCCAGTATGAAGCAACAGTCTGTGTGGTGCAAGAGTCAATAAGATGGAAGGGCAACCAGATTCGTGACAACAACCACCTAGCAGTGCATTACAATAGTCCAGTCTAGAGGTCATGAATGCATGAACTAGCTTTTCTGCATCAGAAACACTTAACATGTTCCGTAGCTTGGCAATGTTTCTAAGATGGAAGAATGCTGTTTTTGTAACATGGGAAATATGATTTTCAAAAGATAGGTTGCTGTCTAATATAACACCCAGATTTTTGACTGTAGAGGAAGTAACTGTACATCCTTCTAGTTGCAAATTGTGATCCAAGATATTCTGTGTACTGTTTTTAGGTCCAATAAATAATATCTCTGTCTTTTCTGAAATGAATAGGAGAATATTATTGGTCATCCAATATTTTATATTTTTAACACACTCCATTAGCTTAGTTCAGAAGTTTCATCTGGTCTTCTTGAGATATATAGTTGAGTGTCATCAGCATAATAATGGAAACTAATCCCGTATTTTCTAATAATTTCTCCATACTTTACTGGTGATAATTGAGATGCCTCCCCGTTTCAAGGTTCAAGGTTTCTTTATTTGTCACATAATAGTTATACAGGGTATAATTAGAAGTGAAATGTAATCGAACCAGGTCCGCTCAGTGGACAGTGCAAAATAATAAGAATACAAATTATATAAAGTAACATAACACAAGGATTTTTTAACACACATAAAAGCACAATTCTGAGCGGAGCTAATTCACAGGCGACTGAACTCAGCAGCGCCACCGGAAGTTGTTTAAATAAACAAAGTGGTAGCGATCAGACAGGTAGGATCTAAACCATCTTAAAGCCTGCCCTTGAATACCTATATAGTTTTGTAATCGATCTATCAGTATGTCATGATCTATAGTGTCCAATGCAGCATTAAGACACAAGTAAAACTAGCAATGAGATGCAGCCTTGGTCTGACTCAAGAAGCGAGTCATTTGTAATTTTAATAAGTGCAGTTTCTGTGCTATGGCGGGGCCTAAAACCTGACTGAAATTCTTCAAAGATATAAGTTTTTAGCAAGAAGCACAATTGAGCAAACACAACTTTTTCTAACATTTTTGACATAAACAGAAGATTTGAAATGGGTCTGTAATTTCTGTAATATCGAACCCGGGATTCTGGCACGGGAGGCGGGCGCTCTACCAAGGAGGCTAAAGGCTACAGCCACTACCGTCAGTCGCTAGAGCGCCTCTTTTTGAGGTCAGGGGAGTGAGGTTTAAACACAACAGCCCTTACTGGCATACATCTGTTACATATATATATATATATATATACAAACATCTCGTACTGAAGCAGAGCATAGGGATACTATGATATACACTAAATAGGAAGATCGATCCAGTCAGGATGTTGCTGATGGCAATCCAGCATGGATGGATACGTTAGACCGAAGCTGAAGGGCTTTCCACTCTCACACATAACGCAGCTGCTCTTCAGTGGTAACATCGAGCACTCTGATTGGTCGGGATTATCCGGGACATTCAAGACTATCAGGGCCTTTTGTACATGCACGAAAACAGCTTGTTTTTGTGTCCACCCAAAATAGGAATTTTCTAAATTATAATAAATTATCTGTGGGTTATTTTGAGCTAATACTTCACAGACACATTCTGGGGATATATTGTAAATTAAATATTACATATTGTAAAAGGGGTTTAATAGATCAACTTTTAAATGTCCCTCTTCTTCATCTCAACAGCCAGTGCTCTGTCTGCTGCAGCTGGTAAGTAACAGACTGTTCAGTCACTCATTCAAAACTCTTATTCTAGTACCTAAAATAAATGCAGTCATTTTGCCTAGTGTTAAATGTCACAATCCTTGTTATATCATAATGTTTTTAGGAGATTATAGTATCAGACTGGTGAATGGTAACAGTGACTGCTCTGGAAGGGTTGAGATCCTTTATAACGGCCAATGGGGAACAGTGTGTGATGACTCCTGGGACATGAATGATGCTGCTGTGGTGTGCAGACAGCTGGGATGTGGAACAGCTGTTAGTGCACAAACCAGTGCTCATTTTGGCCCGGGTAGTGGTCAGATCTGGTTGGACGATGTGAAATGTTCAGGAAATGAATCATCGCTCACACGGTGTTCACATCCTTCTTTTGGAACACATAACTGTGATCATTCTGAAGATGCAGGTGTCGTCTGCTCACAAGGTATATCTGTTTTTTTCTGTTGTTTTGATGTATTTGTATGTAATATTTGTTAGCATTACATTTCTAACGTTTTAAATTTAATTACTTTCATTAAAACAGTTATTACAAAATTTCAAACATATTGTTTGATTATGTTTAGAAGTTAGTGCTAAGAGTTTTGAAAATGTATCCCTTGCTTGTGGTGAAAATAATATCACAGCAATTAAAAAACACAAACCAAGGTGTTTGGCTCCAGATAATAAAACAATTATGTAAACTAATGTGTAACACAGATACTTACCACATGACCCAAATACACATTTTGAATCCTTATTGTTTACATTTTTAAGGCCAGCTACCAGACATAAGGTTGGTCAGTGGGTCTGATTCATGCTGTGGGAGAGTGGAGATCCGTTATAATGGCCAGTGGGGAACCGTGTGTGATGATGACTGGGACATGAATGATGCTGCTGTGGTGTGCAGACAGTTACAGTGTGGATCAGTCATCAGTGCTCATGGAGCCGCCTTTGGTCCAGGCAGTGGATCGATCTGGCTGGATGATGTTCAATGTTCAGGAAGTGAAGCAAAGCTCACACAATGTTCACACAGAGGATTAGGAAAACATAACTGTAATCACAGGCAAGATGCTGGTGTTGTTTGTTCAGGTAAGTCAAATCTTAAGCATCTTCACACGTTATTTTAATGGGAAATGAGCAACAGAAATTACATAAAGATTGGTGAATTTCATAATTTTTAAACATTTTTAAATAAATACAAATGTATTTTGCAGGTGAGCTGCATATGCCGACTCTTTCCCTAACCTCAAGACATACAGCTGTTATTCCTGGAGAAAATATCCAGTTCAGTTGCACAACATCTAAACCAGTGGTTCTCAAAGTGGGGGGCGCGCCCGCCAGGGGGGGCGCACAGGCACTGCGGGGGGGGGGGGGGGGGGGGGGGGGGGGGCGCGGGCCATCAGCAGAAAAAGAAAAGAAGAAAAAAAAAACAGTAAACAGCCAACGGACGTAGAGTAAAAGATGGATCGGTTTGTAAAAGGGAAGAGAAAGGCCATAGAAGTCACACAGACCCAGGCAGGTCATTCAAAAACTAAATGCAGAAAATATGACGAAGCATATCTTGCTCTCGGCTTCACTGTTAATGTCGTTGGTGAGGAGGAAAGACCTATGTGTGTCCTATGCCTTAAAACGCTGGCAGCGGACAGCATGAAACCCACAAAATTAAGGAGACACATTGAGACCATGCATCCAAATTATGTTCAAAAGCCACTTGAGTTTTTTAAAAGAAAACTTGATCAATATCGTGGGCAGCAAACACGTTTTGTAAAAGCCACTACTACAGCAACAGCGAAAGCGCAACTGGCTTCTTACAAAATTGCCTATCGCGTTGCACAATGCAAGAAATCTCACACTATTGCAGAAGAGTTGATTCTTCCCGCTGCCATAGATATGGTGTCAGTTATGCTTGATGAGGCGAGTGTCGCGAAATTAAAGACTATCCCGGTGTCAAATGACACCATGTCAAGACGAATTCACGATATTGCAAATGACATTGAGGAACAGCTCATTGAAAAAATTAAAGGAAAGCGCTATGCGCTTCAAGTCGACGAGGCCACTGATAGTAACAAGGACAGTTTGTTAATAGCGTATGTGCGATTTGTTGATTTTGAGTCACTGAATGAAGATCTACTATTCTGCAAATACATCCCAAAAAGAGCAACGGCTGATGAACTTTTTAAAATTATTGATTCGTACTTGACAGAGGCTGGGATTAAATGGGAGGACTGCTTGGGAATTTGCACGGACGGTGCACAGACCATGGCGGGGAAACGGGGAGGATTGCAGGCGCTCATCAAGAGAGTCGCACCGAAAGCGCAGTGGACGCACTGCATTATACATCGGGAAGCACTTGCATCACGGCAGTTAAGCCCTACGTTAAATGATGTTTTGTCTGAAGTTGTTATCGCGGTCAACTACATAAAAACAAGACCACTGAAATCACGACTTTTTTCCGCGCTCTGTGAGGAGATGGGCGCCAATCACACTGCTGTGCTGTTTCACAGTGAAGCGAGGTGGCTCTCCCGCGGCAAAGTGCTGTCCAGAGTGTTTGAGCTCAGGGAGCAAATTCAAATATTTCTGCAGGAAGAAGGCATGAACGAGCTTGCCAGCAAATTTGGTAATGAACAATTTCTAAGGAAGCTGGCTTATCTCAGTGACATTTTCTCCAAGTTTAATCAACTAAACCTCCAGCTGCAGGGCAAAGACAAATACCTACCACATCTGGCAGACCAAGTCAGTTCATTCATCCGGAAACTGGAGATGTGGGCAGGAAACTCGAGCAAGGAAATACAGAGGCTTTTGAAAATCTAACAACCTTTTCCAAAACTAACAAGCTCACCGAAAGCACAGTGATCCCATGTATGTTGGAACACATTTCTGCTCTGAGAGGTCATTTTCAGAAATACTTCCCTGACAACAGTGTGCAGTTCGACTGGGTGAGAGATCCATTCACTGCTCCAGCACCTGATGATCTGAGTTCCTCAGAAGAAGAGCAGTTCATTGAGATGACATCTGACTCGAGCATGAGGCTAAAGTTCCCATCACAAACACTTTGTGAATTCTGGCTTGGTGTGGAGAGGGAGTTCCCACTGATAGGTCAGAAGGCTGTTGAAATTCTGCTCCCCTTTGCAACGTCCTATCTCTGTGAAACAGGGTTCTCTGCTGTTGCTTCACTGAAGACCAAGTACAGATCTAGACTCAACATTGAACATGACTTAAGAGTGGCAATATCAAAGCTGCTGCCCCGCTTTCAACAAATATGCAGTGAAAAGCAGGCTCACTGCAGCCACTGAATGTACTGAATAGGCTACTTGAATATAGTTGATATACTGAATAGAGATTTTTCCTTCAGCAGCATCTCTGAATTTTTTTTTTTTTTTTTTTTATTAAATAAAAAAAATGTTATGTTATCTTTTGTTATTCTATCTTTGTTGATGTTTCATGTGAAGCAGGTGTTTTTTTTCACAAGTTTTTCAATTAAAAAAAAGCGTTCATTTTTCATAAAGTTAAGTGAAATTATTTGTTAGTCTGAAGTGGGATGGGGGCTGGGGGGGCGCCAGATTTTTTTATAGGTTAAAAGGGGGGCGTGACCAAAAAAGTTTGAGAACCACTGATCTAAACCAAGATGCAATACTAATGCTGAATTCCAGCTCTTCAGACACGAATCATCTATATCCACGCAGACACATGTATCTAGTGTGACTTTCAACATTGTTAATGTAGACGTCTCACATCAGGGCAACTACAGCTGTCATTACTCCTACCAAAACAACACTGTTAAGTCACCTTTGAGTAACACTGTTATCATCAATGTGGGTGAGTGCAGTCAGCTTAGTCTCGTAGAGTACATGCATTAGTAACGTATAATTGAATTAATTTTGTAATGATGCTTTTTTTCCCCATTTGAGCCATTATATAAAATGATGATGGGTTTCTGAAGTGATTTTATTTGTTTAAAGGATTTTGACCTTGTTGTTTGAGTTTCTATAATCATATAAATGTATTCTTCTTGTTTTCTAGTGAACTTGCAGCTGCCCAGTATTTCCCACAGTGTTCCTGATGGATGGTTTAACATGGGGCCTCAGGGGCCAGTGATCACCAGGGGCCACAGTTTCACTATCATCTGTTCAACTCAATCTCAGTATCCTGGAGGCTCTTTTCACCTGTTCAGAGGATGGGAAACTACAGTTGTGTTTATGAAGTCAGTGTCTCTTCACGCTCCTTCCGTTCATCTTCCTCTGAACTGCTGCTCATCACTATCACAGGTACTGATGTGTAAGAGACTAAAAACAAGCTGCGCTGCTGGTGATGAAAGTTTAACTCAGATATGTGTCTCTCTCAGCCTCCCTGCTTCCTGTCATTGGTGCTGCAGTGTCTGCTGTGCTGCTCTTATTATCTGTCCTCGTAATCATCTTCCTGCTGAAGAGAAGACAAAAGCAAAGGAACAAGGAAACTCTCTTGAAGATCTCCTTTAGAAACGGTAACTCTGCATTTCATGAAAACCACAAGTTATTTATTTTAAGTTTTAACATTTTATATTCCATCAACACTATTATTATTAACAACTTCCTTTAATATATTTTCCCTTCATCTCTATGCAATGTTACTAGGTACAGATAATACATACGCAGGTGCATCAAATGAGAAGGAAAATTAAGAGGATGATGAGGCTGATTAAGAAAATGTAGAATTTAATGTAAAAAACATGGATCGTGATGACTCTAAAGCAGACTACGTCAGTGCGGACACGGATTACTCTGAAGAGGACTATATCAATGGAAACTTTGCAGAGAATAATAGTGTGGTAGACAGATCTGATGATAACATTTATGAAAGCTGTTGTGATGAAAACTGATTAAACTACTACAATTAAGAAGGCTAAGTTGATAGTGATTGATATGGAAATAGAGACAAAAAAACATTGTTTGGAGGATTCCTTTGAGATAATAAAGAGATATAGTATTGTATGTATTATAGCCTACATTACACAATTTTTCGTTATACAGAAGTCAAATGTTGGAGAATGACCAAATGTAACTGTATGTTTTGTAATACTGTCAGCAGAAGGAGAATCAAGTGTTATCTGAGTTTACAGTGTGTGGATAATTATTAGGCACGTTGATATTCTGGTCATATTTATTCCAAGCATTTGACCAATTCCAAACCACATCAATCTTAATAACTACTATTAATTTTGTATTTATTCTGCATGTTTTTATTTTACAGATACAATTAGCCAAAAAAGAGATTTAACTCATGAGACTTTTTTTCATGATAAACGCATTTAACACCCATGAGAAATATTCCAAACTTATGCAATACAGAAATTGCAAAGTTAAGACATGACCATTGGACAGCTAAATAGTGTAAGAAAAACAGGTGGAGAAGAAAAGACACATGCTAACTGCAAAAATAATTAGCAAAACATTTATTCTCTATAAATTAAAAACATCTATTCTCCAGCACCACATCCTCTTGTACCACTGCTTGAAGAATTTATCTTTCAGAATCTGGCAATGTGTTTTTATTCCATCTCTGCAAGACAGACTTTTCAGGATAGGAGAAGGATTTACTCCTAATTCTTTCCCTTAATTCTTTTCAAGTTAACTTTTCTTATCCACCTGTTTTCTTCTGACCCAATGATCACTTTGTTGTCCAGTGGTCATGGCCTAACTTTCCAATTTCTGTATTGCATTAATTTTGAATATTTCTCATCGGCATTTAATCATTTTTGAGTTAAATCTATTTTTTGTCTAATTTTATCTGTAAAAGAAAACATGCCTAATAATTCTGCAGACCTGGATATAAGACGTTTTTCACTACTAGCCTTTAAGGGCAATTATGTTTCACTTTATGCTTCAAATTAATATTAGTTATTAAGATCAATGTGGTTTGGAATTGGTAAATTGTGCTTGGAAAAAAAATATGACCAGAATATCAACATGCCTAATAAGTATGCATTTACTGTAATTTGTGCGTTGCCAATTTTCCGTTTTGTACACAATTATTAAAAATTATCTTTTAATATTTTTAATAAAGTTGCAATTTAAAGTTTTTCTATGTGCATTGCGAGTAAGAACTACAAATGTTTGTGGTTCAGGTATACCTTATGTTATGGGGACAAAATTGTGGGGACATTTTTGGTCCCCATGAGGAAACAAGCTTTTAAATCATACAAAATATTTTCTGTGAGAGGTAGGTTTATGGTTAGGGTAAGAGGATAGAAAATGCAGTTCCCCTTCATGGGAACTCGAACTGCGTCCCCTAGGGGTCGCTACGGGGAACGCCCTCAGCGTGACTCGGTCTGAAGATACATATGAAAAAACACCACCTGTTGGCCGGCGACAGCCCATGACGTCACTACCGGCGTGCCACAATAAAAGTGCCGCCGGGAGAATACATCATCAGCTTTTTCGTCTTCACTGGCTGGTTTGTTTGAAGCGTGCAGAGTGAATCTGGTAAGAGTACAGTTTTCTAACTCTACTATGGCGAGCACTAGCAAGGCGTTTAGGAAGTGTGTGGATCCGTGTCCTCGTTATTTGACACCCGATGACACACACGACTGTTGCGTCTTTTGTTTGGGCATGGAGCACGCACGCGATGTCCTTGAGGGGGCGGTTTGCGTGCATTGTGAGCGGCTCTCTATGAGGAAGCTCAGCTCTCGCCTGTCCCTCTTTTCGAGGAAAGAGGGGCAGCCGTCTGCTTCCCGCGATTCAAGACCCACCGTTGCCGAGGCACGGAGGCGAATGAAATCGTGGGGTTCGCAGTTGGATGTGGCCGATGAGTTGGAAAGGGACCGCCCCTTTTCGCGCATCGGCCGAGAACGAGAGTGAGCTGCTGGATTGTGATGATGCGATCTTTCTGACATCATCAGATGCAGCAGCTAGTGCTCCGCTGCATATGAACGAGTTTTTGGAGGTTATGGATCATAAAAATAAATCTAAAATAACCCCCAGCTCGAGTGAGCCTTCCTTTCTTCATAAATCTCGATGTGGAGGTTGAGAAGGAGTGGGAAAAGCTATTTTTCTCGTATTCATAGGTTTCAGCATACTAGTTATGCTGACACTGAGGGGATGTGTGAAAATGGCTATGAGGGGATGCCCCCTGTGCAAGAGATGATAACCAGCTTATCTCTCTGTGGCAGACATCCTCTCTCAAGGCTCCCTCCTGGCCATCTAAGCCCCTGAATCTCGCTTAAATGGCAGGGCATATGCAGCAGCAGGTCAGACCGTCGCTTCGTTGCACACGAAGGCGTACCAGACTGACCTGCTGAAAGTCCTGGATAAGGTCCAGGTCTGAGCCCGAACAACCAGGGGTCCTAGCCCATCTCGGTCTGAGGATCAGAGATGGGCTTAGAAGGCTAGTCTCGCGACTCATGCCCCTCCCCCTCCTACGGCTAGGGGGAGACAGAGGCGCGGGTCAGAGAGAGGCAAGCCCTCTCATTCCTCTCTAATTCCCCTGTAACCACCGTAAACTCCACCGACCGAGGTTAGGTGGAAGTTTCCTGCCAAGCACCTAGAGGCGCTCCCTTGTGAGCGGCGGAGTTCCCTCTCATTCTGAGGAATGAGTTCTCCGCTCCTCAGAGCTCTGTGATAGGTCGCTCTCCGTGCTGGTCGAGCTAGCATTGCTCCCCTCACTATAGAGGGTTATCTATGAGCATGCCGCTCCCTGCTGAGCGTATGAGTTCCTTCTCATTCTGAGGGATGAGTTCTCCGCTCTCCAGAGCTCGATATAGGTAGCATTATAGGCTCTCATTCTGAGGAATGAGTTCCCAACTAAGAACTGCAGTCAGGCTGAACCTATGATGATTTCAGGCAGGTTCTGTATTCTCGAACTGCCTTACTGATGGTCTGGACGTGAGTCCCCTCGGAGGTTTCTGCGGATCCTCCTGGATCTTCAGTCATTCTGGTCACCACTGCAAGGGTAGAGCCAGCATTACTCCCCTCACGATAAGAGGGTTACCTATGAGTATGCCGCTCCCTTCTGAGCGGCGGAGTGTCTTTTCATTCTGAGGAATGAGTTCTCCACTCTCCAGAGCTCGTTATAGGTAGAGCTAGCATTGCTCCCCTCGTTAGAGGGTCATCTGTGAGCATGCCGCTCCCTGCGGAGCATCTGAGTTCCCACTCATTCTGAGGAATGAGTTCTCCGCTCCTCAGAGCTCTGTGATAGGTCGCTCTCCTTGCTGGTCGAGCTAGCATTGCTCCCCTCACTATAGAGGGTTATCTATGAGCATGCCGCTCCCTGCTGAGCGTTTGAGTTCCTTCTCATTCTGAGGAATGAGTTCTCCGCTCTCCAGAGCTCGTTATAGGTAGAGCCAGCATTACTCCCCTCATTAGAGGGTCATCTTTGAGCATGCCGCTCCCTGCGGAGCGTCTGAGTTTCCCTCTCATTCTGAGGAATGAGTTCTCCGCTCCTCCGAGCTCTGTGATCTCTCTTGCTGGTCGAGCTAGCATTGCTCCCCTCACTATAGAGGGTTATCTATGAGCATGCCGCTCCCTGCTGAGCGGGGAGTTCCCTCTCATTCTGAGGAATGAGTTCCCCGCTCTCCAGAGCTCATGGTTGGGCTTGCCGCTCCCTTGTGAGCGGCGGAGTGCCTTCTCATTCTGAGGAATGAGTTCTCCACTCTCCAGAGCTCGTTATAGGTCTCACTCTGAGGAGTGAGTTCTCCGCTCTAGAGCTCCTCATTGGTAGCTGAGTTCCTCTCATTCCGAGGAATGAGTTCTCCGCTCTCCAGGGCACGCCGTCGGTAGAGCTAGCACTGCTCCCCTCAACCGGAGGGTCACCTATGAGCATGCCGCTCCCTTCTGAGCGTCCGAGTTTCTCCGCCCCCCAGAGCTCTGTGATAGGTCGCTCGCCTTGTTGGTCGAGCCAGCATTGCTCCCCTCAACCAGAGGGTCATCTATGAGCTTGCCGCTCCCTTCTGAGCGTCTGAGTTCCCTCTCACTCCGAGGAATGAGTAGTTCTCCGCTCCAGGGCATAGAACGTTCTTCTAATAAGTGCACACGCGAGACTTTGGGCACTTTCTAAAATCCACTCAGTGGTAAGTCCGCACATCAAAGGTTCTGCGTTCTTTCTAAAATCCCGAAAGGGTAGGGTTACGCGCACAGCTTCGTGCCCTTTTTTGAGTTGGTTAAAGCCCCGGCTTGTGCCTTGGGCCCCGCTCCCCTGTCCCATATATGTTGGGTCCAAAAAAGAAAAAAAAAAGGGAAAAGAAAGGGGTGTACGCTACCAAGAGGTCTGTTGAGACAGTTCCCTCGGTAAGCTTGAGAGCAAGTGGTAACCCCTGAGTGATCGGCCAGGACCTAGTGAGCCAGGTGCCTGGCCATATCCCCTTAAAGGAATCTTTTTCTGATTCCAAGACTTTGAGCTCTACCCTAGGCCCGGTAATCCCGGCACCTAGAACAGGTAAGTACTAGGGTATGCAGCTCAGGCCTTTGGCCGAAGGGGATAATATCACTGACAGCCATCAGCCGTCCCAGGGGCAACTCCCTTAGAGCTGGCTTAGTGCTCGCCTTTTTTGAGAAATTGGCTTGCATTCCCCTCAGCATGGTGAAGTGGGTATAACGTTCCCCGTAGCGACCCCTAGGGGACGCAGTTCGAGTTCCCATGAAGGGGAACGTCTCAGGTTACGTATGTAACCATGGTTCCCCGAGTGGGGAACGAGACACTGCGTCCCCTAGGATTCGAGCCATGCTTCGGACGCAAGCTTCAGACGAAGAAGCTGATGATGTATTCTCCCGGCGGCACTTTTATTGTGGCACGCCGGTAGTGACGTCATGGGCTGTCGCCGGCCAACAGGTGGTGTTTTTTCATATGTATCTTCAGACCGAGTCACGCTGAGGGCGTTCCCCGTAGCGACCCCTAGGGGACGCAGTGTCTCGTTCCCCACTCGGGGAACCATGGTTACATACGTAACCTGAGACGTTTGTACAGTATAAAAATCATTATATCTGTGTAACGTCCCCAAAAAACATGCAAACCCAACATTTGCATGTGTGTGTGTGTGTGTGTGTGTGTGTGTGTGTGTGTGTGTGTGTGTGTGTGTGTGTGTGTGTGTGTGTGAGTGTGTGCGCATGTCAAATTTCACTGTTTTGAATTGAAAAAAAAAATGCTTATAATTTTTAGGATTCAAGTACTGTAATTCCTCAATTAAAATAAGAAACATTAACAGAAATGTTTTCAGCATAGTATGCACAAAATTCAGAATGAATGTGTATGTGAATCAATGTAATGAACCTTGTTACCTGGCTTTCATTGAAGGCTTTCAGAAAAATACAAATATTAATTACAAATATTTCAAATGGATTATTTTACAATAACTAAAACTTT
This sequence comes from Schizopygopsis malacanthus, assembly GCA_027474115.1. Lineage (NCBI taxonomy): Eukaryota > Metazoa > Chordata > Actinopteri > Cypriniformes > Cyprinidae > Schizopygopsis > Schizopygopsis malacanthus. Next base: position 59,319 of record JAPDDM010000104.1, read on the forward strand.
TTACTTTTTATATTTGAAAAATTGCTATCATATATATTTTTTAAGAAGAAACCGTATTGCTTGGGCCCTATTGCAGGTGCAAAAGCAGGGATTATATAATTATATTATATAGTTTATTTTGAGCTCCTACCTATTCATTTTCAAAAATGGAAATCATACGGTGGCCGAGAGAGCTCAATGCAAAACACCTGCAAATTAAGAAAATAACTCCATCAACTTGACAACACACACGCTACAAATACTCACAACACAACCAAAGAAAGAAACGTGCTGCAAATACAAATCTTTATTTGTTTGTGTTGTGAGTATATGCAGTGCGATTCTTTATTTGTTTGTGTTGTGAGTATTTGCAGTGCGATTCTTTATTTGTTTGTGTTGTGAGTATTTGCAGTGCGATTCTTTATTTGTTTGTGTTGTGAGCATTTGCACCACCTGCTGTCAAACTGATGAAGATGTTTTCTTGATTTGCTGGTGCTTTGTCTGTTTGCATGTTTTCTGGAGTTGCAGCGCGTTGAGCTCTCTCGGCCACCGTAAAATTATGCAGGTTTGCATGTCATAGAATGCCATTGCAAGGTTACAAAGTGCAAATATTTAATTATGTTTTAGTTTCATTTTTAACCCATTAATAATTGGATGATATTACATCTATGTATTTAGCAGACGCTTTTATCCAAAGCGACGTATTCAGGCTATACATTTGTTTTATCAGTGTGTGTGTGTGTGTGTGTATGTGTGTGTGTGTGTGTGTGTGTGTGTTCCCTGAGAATTGAACCCACAACCTTTTACGCTGCTAACGCAATGCTCTACCACTGAGCCACATGAATATGCTAACACTTTACTTTAGGATCTCTTAACTAGTTGCTTATTAGCATGCATATTACTAGAATATTAGCAATTTATTAGTAGTAATTAAGCACATATTAATGCCTCATTCTACATGACCTTATTCTACATCCCTAATCCTACCCAATACCTAAACTTAACAACTACCTTACTAACTATTAATTATAAGCAAATTAGGAATTGATTTAGGGAAAAGTCGTAGTTAAAAGTGAATAAGTGTTCCCCATTCTAAAGTTTTACCAATGATATTTAGATTATTGTTTAACTTATCATTATGTATCAGACAGTAAAATGCAAAAAAAAGTTTTGAATTACCTACAGGCCAAGTTGAGGACATCCCAGTTATTAATGTGCGGAAAACTCTCTAAACTAAAAAGATAAATTAAAGGAGATATAAGAAAAAATTATTTATATATTTTTTAGTAATGTTTGTCAATCCTGCACACTACATTCATGATCATGATCTGTCATTAGCTGTAAAGCATGATCTCTTCATCTGTGAGACGTGCATCGGTACCTCTTGGGCTGTTGAGAACTTACTTTAGTTTAGAAGGGGATGAAACACAGCAAGAAACTCCAGTTAAACTTGAAAATCATCTCAGAGCACAAATCTACTTACCTATCGTTTGCATACACACTATTAGCAACGTTTAGCAATTATGGGATTAATTATATGGTGGATTATGGTATTTGTTTATGCTGTAATTACATGTTGTGTCTTAAATATTGAAAAGATTGACTTTTAGAGATTAGGGTCACAAAGATATACTACACTTTTTACATACAGTACCCTCCACTAATATTGGCACCCTTCATAAATATGAGCAAAGGCGGCTGTGAAAATAAATCTGCATTGTTTATCCTTTTGATCTTTCACTCAATAAATTCACAAAATTCTAACCTATCATTGAAGTAAAACAATTGAAAGTGGGGAGAAAATCTCATGATGAAATAAATATTTTTCTCCAATGAATGTTGGCCACAATTATTGACACCCCTAGAAATTCTTATGAGTAAAATATCTCTGAAGTATATTCCCATTCATATTTACATTTTTTAGCACACCAGGGTGACTAAGAGCATGACATTGTCCAGCCATGACATTCTGTTCCACAGGATTATAAATATGAGGAACACAAAGGTCAAATTCCCTTATTCATCCATCACAACGAGAAAAAAAAATATATATATTTCTGATGTGAAGAACAAGATTGTTGAGCATCACAAAATAGAAAGTGGCTGTAAGAAAAGAGTTAAAACATTGAAAATCTCCATTCCCACCATCAGGGTAATAATTAAGAGTTTCCAATCAACTAAAAATGTTACAAATCTGCCTGAAAGAGGACGTGTGTCTATATCGTCCTAATGAATGCTGAGGAGGAGAGTTTGAGTAGCCAAAGACTCTCCAACGATCACAGCTGGAGAATTGCAGAGATTAGTTGAGTCTTGGGGTCAGAAACCTAAAAAAAAAAAAATCAAACATCCCCTAAATCACCACATGTTGTTCGGGAGGGTTTCAAGAAAAATTCTCCTCACTCATCCAAAAACAAACTCCAGCAAATTCAGTTGTCAGACACGACTGGAACTTCAAATGGGACTGGCTTCTATTGTCAGATGAAACTGAAAAAAAAGCTTTTTGGCAGCAACCCCACCAGATGAGTTTAGTACAAACAGGGATAAAAAAAGTACCCCATGTCCACGGTTAAATATACTGCTGGATCTTTAATGTTGTGGGCCTGTTTTTCTGCTGGAGGTCCTGGACATCTTGTTCAGATGCATGGCATCATGGATTCTATCAAATACCAACAGATAAAAAATCTAAATCTGACTGCCTCTGTTACAAATCTTATAATGGGCCATGTTTTGATCTTCCAGCAGGACAACAATCCAAAACAAACATCAAAATAAACACAAAAAATGGGTCACTGAGCACAAAATGAATCTTTTACCATTGCTGTCTCTGTCCTCTGACCTGAACCCTACAGAAAATGAGTGAGGTGAACTGAAGAGAAGAAGCACCGTCATGGAGCTGTGAATCTGAAGGATCTGGAGTGATTCTGGATGAAGGAATGGTCTCTGATCTCTTGTCAGGTGTTCTCCAAACTCTTCAGGCATTATAGGAGAAAACTCAGAGCTGTTACCCTGGGAAAAGGACGTTGCAATAATTGGGTGCCAATAATTGTGGCCAACATGAAATAGTGAAAGCATTTATTTCATCATGAGATTTTCTCCCCACTTTCAATTGTTTTACTTCAATGATAGGTTTGAATTTTGTGATTTTTTTGAATGAAAGATGAAAAGGATAAACAATGCAGATTTATTTTCACAGCTGCCTTTGGTCATATTTACCAAGGGTGCCAATATTAGTGGAGGGCACTGTATCATTTTTAGTATTGAGTTTTGTCTAATGCATTACTTTACAATAAATTAAGTTTTCTTTTTTACTCCATTGAATACCTTTAAATTTCATTAAAAAATGTTATGTAATATAATCTTGTTTTCTAATAATATTTTTTTAAATAGGAAATGATAATCAGCTAAATCAAGGTTATTGTAGCCTGTTTACATATATTTAATAATTTGGAAAAATTCCCTTTTTTAACTCAAAATGCCTGCAGACCTAGTAAGGCATCAAACATAATGATTACACAATATAATATAATGTAATGCAATAATACAATATAATAGTGAATAAAGGTTGTGGTGCATGTCTGTGTGTCATGTTGTGCTGAAATGTTTTTGTCACAAAGAAATAAAGGAGGAAAGAAAGAAAGGAAGAATTCAACACGGAAGTTGTAACCCAGTCCAACCAGTTCGACCAAAGGTTCGACCCCGACAGACCGCCTCTGATTGGTTGACATTTTACCGACTTGATGACTGGTTAAGTTTGTAGTGGCCTGTGATTGGTTAACGTTTCAGTGCCATCTCAGAGGTTAACTGTTGCGCTTGGTAACTAGTCACGTCTTTGTTTGCTGTAGTTAGTTTTAGTTTGTTGTTTAAACCTTCCTCAGCACTGTTGGCCTGCATAAAAAGCAGTTTTTATTGCAAACAAATTTGTCATATTTATGTTATCAAAAAGAAATGTAGGACAGCAAAAACATTTAATTATCTACATAAAACCTTTGTGATAAATGTTCTAATGAAAGAACCTTATGTTTTCTCTTTGACAGTCATGCTTTTGAATGATTACCTGGTTACTGGTGAGTGATCCTCTCAATGTCGCAAAAGCTTTGATAAACATCTCTATATTGTTGATAAAGGGATAGTTAACCAAAATTTTAGCAAATCTGAATTACTTTTTTTTCTTTGAAATACAAAAAGAGAAATGAGAAAAAGGAGAAATGCTAAAGACTGTGATAGTAATTCTTCCATGCAACAATGAAAGTGAACTTTTTAAGCTTTCAAGCACATAAGCTGTCCATACATGTATTCCAGGTCTTCTGAAACCATGCAGTACCTTAGTGTGAGGATCATACTGCAATTTAAGTCTGAATAAACTGAATAAGCTGTTAACTACCATGATTACTGAGTCAGAACTTGAGAACTGCATCAGTCAAATTCCTGAGTAAATCATTCAAGAAAAGTTCCTAAATGTCATTTCAGGAGGAGAGAACCCATCTAGTATTTCAAATAACTTCCAGGGGATGTAAGCAGCTGCACACTTTGCTGCAGCATCGGTTGTTTTTGCATCCCTCCACCTCCACGACAACTTTACCTGTATTCATCTCTCAAGCATTAGTAGTCCCAACAGGGGGTATATCTTAGCTCGAGTTGAGGCTGCCTCCTTGAGCCCCTCCAATGCAGACAGCAAACCAACCACATTTATCCTTAATAGCGTAAAGATTACATGGGTACACAAACTTGTGAAAGCTCTTTTGTGAATCAACGATTTATTCAAATGGAACAAACTGTTCTTTCACTTCTAAATTATTAATATTTTAACAAACATAAAACCATTTTTATTTTATTTTTTTCTTCTATGTAAAGCGCTTTGAGATGTACCTTGAAAGGCGCTATAGAAAATAAAGTTTATTATTATTATTATTATTATTATTTAGATTATCATTTAAGGCTACTAAAGTTTTTGAAAGTTTTTTACTAGAGTGATTGTATGTCTTTCCTTTGTTGCTTGATTAACATCAATGACTCGGACAATAGCAACTAAATTAGGCTGCTATCCTTTAAAACCGAATGCACGGATGCACTGTACTGATACATGTTCTCCCTACTGTTTATGTTCACTTAAGACGTAATCAACTGTGTTTATGTGAATACTCATGAAAACGTCCCAGGTTACGTATGTAACCCTGGTTGCCCGAGGGAACGAGACGCTGCGCATCCAGGAGAGCATCCAGATCCACTACTTAGCATAAGCACCCTGGCCTCCACCAGAGGAAACGTCTAAATAGAGAGTTTTGCCTACTGAAAGGCCACCAAGAGGAGCGTGGTAGGCCGCTATAGCCGCCACGTAGACCTTCAGGGTGGAGTGGGCTAACTCTGCAGAGAAACGGGCCTGCGAGAACTCCAGCACTGTACCAGCAGGCAGTTAACTGGATCAAGCTGGCGGTCTCCGCACCCTGAGTCTCAACTTCAGGGCGTACAGTTTCCTTATTGAGGGAGCTCTAGATTGGAGGATGGTCTCAGCAACCTCAGTTGAGAGACCAGAGGCTATGAGTTGTGCCCCCTCTGGAGCCACACCCACAGTTTCCACAACTCCGAGCGGGGGTGAAAGATCATGCCCGCTGCCAGTAAGAGGAGATCCCTCCTGACGGGAATCCCGCATGGAGAGCCGTCGAGGAGAGAAATCGGGTCAGAGAACTATACTCGGCCCGGCCAGAACAGGGTTTTTCAATAGAAGGACCCCATCCATGCGCACTCTCTCTAGAACTCCCAGGAGCTGAGCGATCGGGGGAAGGCGTACAGACGAAGCCTCAGCCACGATTGTACCATAGCATCCAGCCCCAGCGGAGCTGGATGTCTGCCTCGATAGGATGGCTGCTCCTATATTGCCACGAAGGGAAGAACCCGATATTAATACGCTTTGCTCCCAAAGCACATTTCAGGAACTTCCTGTGATGGGGAAGGAGTATGCATCTTTAGATCGCTCGTGACCACCAGTCCTCGGATCTGGTGTGAGACACGTGCTTGAAGAGAGCTTTCTGAACTTCAGTCGTGTGACTGAGCGGTTCAGTTAGCTTAGATCTAAGATGGACGCAACCCCTTTCCCAGGAACAATGAAGTACGGCTGTAGAACCCGTACTCTTTGTCTAGAGCAGGGACCACCTCGATGGTCTCCTCCCTCAGGGGAGTGCTCACTTCTTGTTCCATTACCAGAGCTTGCTCGGGACCCACCAGCATGGGAGTGACCCCGTAGAAAGGCTGCGGCAGAGCACCACATAGCCTTGTTCTACAGTGTGCATGACCCATCGAGACACATTTGGCAGCAGTTTCCATGCTGCCGAATAGTCTATTAAGGGAACCAGTCTCTCGAGACTGGTCTCTGGTGTACTTAGTTTGCATACCGCCCAAACCGCTCTACGGATGATGCAATTTCCTCCACCCTCCACCTGGCTCTTACCCACCTAGAAAATAAAGACTCATATGTTAGAATGCTGTTCATCGACTTCAGCTCAGCATCAGTCAACACAATAATCCCACAACAGTCATCATAAATTAAGCCTGCTGGGCCTCAACAACTCCTCTGCAATTGGATCCTGGACTTTTTAACCGGAAGACCTCAGTCAGTTCGGGCGGCCACAACACCTCGAGCACTACCACACTGAGCACAGGGGCCCCACAGGGCTGTGTGCTCAGCCCGCTGCTCTTCACGCTGCTGACCCACGACTGCACTGCCAAGTTCAGCTCCAACCACATCATCAAGTTTGCCGATGACACATCAGTGGTAGGTCTCATCAGCAACAACGATGAAACGCACTACAAAGAGGAAGTGGCACAGCTGGCTGAATGGTGTGGCGCTAACAACCTGTCCCTCAATGTGGAGAAGACAAAGGAGGTTGTGATGGACTTCAGGAGAAACTCTGTTGACCACCCCCACTGACCATCGACACCTCGACTGTGGAGAGAGTCAGCAGCACTAAATTCCTGGGGTGCACATCACAGAGGACCTCACCTGGACTACCAACACCAAGTCTATCTGAAGAAGATTTCGACAAGCCTCCACCAAACCACAGGCCATTGAGAGCGTGCTGACTGCATCACTGTCTGCGGAAACTGCTGTGCAGCAGACCGCATGGACAGTGAACGCTGCATGGTGCTACGACACACACGATGCAACAAAGCAGTATCGTGGAGGACCACCCACCCCTCCACAGTCTCTAGCATCAGGTAAGGTACCTTACAGAGCGTTGCTCACAGCTAGCTGTGAGCTGCTCACACACCCTGCGTGGTACGCTGCGTGCCGTCACTGGACCGAAACTGAGGACCATGCAACACTGCAAACAGGTTCACCTCCAATTGGAGTTTGTTACCACGATGCATGATAAGATAGTAGTGGAGGACCCCACCCACACGTGATCCAGTCGCTACCGCAAGTAGACTGTGCCTGCTCACAGACTCCAGTCCGCTCATCTCTCACAGCATCCCCGCTCGCTCTCCCTCAACTCTCACACCTCTACGCTCTCACACACATCATCCACGCCCCCCACCCTCCCTCCCCCTCCCACCCCCCACACTTCCTCACAGCTAACGTCTCTTTTAATTCTTGCCTCAGCTGAGCGGCCTGCACAATGCCACCGTAGCCCTGTAGCCACACACATGCACTAGACCTTTACCACACTCAGCTGTTAACATCTGTGTTCAGTCGGCCTGCACAAGCCACCTGTAGCAACACCTGTAGCAACACACACATGCACTAGACACTTTACACACACATTGTGTGTCCATAATCCCACAAAAGACTGACTGTAATATACGACTGTAATGTATTAGTTTACTGGCTCATGCACCACAAATCACCTTACACTGTTCCCCAGCCAGCTGCTTGAATGTCTCTCTTTTGCACATGTACAGTATTTGAAGTCATCTGCACAGTTGTACAGTTTGTATTTTTTGTACAGTTTGTATTTTTTGTTTCCTGTTTTTTAGTTTATGTATAGGTAACCACTTTTATATATAGCATATGTATAGTCAAAGCTGACAGTAGGTTAGTTTGTGTATAGGTTTATACTGTTTTACTTCGTGTTGTATATCTGTATTTATGTAGCACCGTGGTCCTGTGAGGCACGACATCTCGTCCCACTATATGTCCACACATGTAGTGGAATGACAATAAAGCTCAACTTGAACTTGAACTTGAACTTGAACTTAGAGCGGCTAGCTCGGTGCCCTGGAGCGGAGGACCGGCAGGGGATGGCCGACCTAGCTGCTCTGGAGACCCCCGAAGGGGTGGCGAGCCTCCCAGCTCCGCTACATTTCTGGGCGGAAGAGACTAAGAGAAGCGCTCGCTAGAGACCGCTGTGCCCTAGAACACTGGCAGGGTTAGCAGACTGATCTCCTGAGGGCACTGAGGAGAGACGGGCACCGTGTAATGCGGTGTACACCGCTCTTCCCCAGAGGGGCCGGCTCTCAAGGCCCTGGACCATTGGCATCAGGGCGTTCTGGCCGAAGACTATCGATCCGCAGATCCGTCTTCAGCCCGGGAGCGTCACTCTGACTCCGATTCTGGCGAGTACGAGAAGTGACATTCCCCGAATAAGGAGCTGGAACACAATTGGGGCTGCTCCGCCCAGCAGCCCCAGCTGACTACCTCAACCTCCTTGGAGGAAGAGAGGTAAACATTGTGCTCTCACTTGAGAAGTATCCCAAGAGGCTCTTGTATGTCATATACAATATATAATTGTATATATTTCTCTACTAATATATATATATATATATATATATATATGTATAAATATATATCTAACTTTTATAGTCGGATAAAATGCATAGTTAATTATTCAAAATTAAATGCAGTCAAACACCCAGACAAGTAAACACGGTCTGAAAGTTCATAAATGAACCGAGAATTACCATAATGCGCGCGTTGCCTCGGCAACATGCGAGCCGCTCGGAACAAAACAAATAAATCTTCTTGGAGAGAAACTGCTGCAGATTAGCGCACTCTCACTCAAGGGGGAGGAACTACAGCTTAGGCTTCCGCCCCGAGAGAGCGCTAGACCTGGGGAATACAGGTGGAAATAGGGCGAACCCGTCTCCAACCCGTCCGCCAGATCTATGTGCGATCCCCGTGATCTCACTCGCCGTTGTGCCTCAGCAGCAGCGGGACCACGAGATCATAGGCGCGGACACACTCCTCGCAGCGTGCCCGGCGGGAGCACAATGCATTGCAGCGGACGCTGGATCTGATGGAAAAGGAAGAAGATAGGGGATCACCCTTCTTAATCTTTCCATCTAATCCATCTGCGAGCACAGCCACTGCTCCGCCTCAGCGGCAGCGTGGCAGGTGCTGCGAGGACGCAGGTGAAAACTCCCTCCTCAAAGAGAGTTTTCGCCTCCCAGCCAGACCATCGCAAAAACTGTGTGTATCCCGCTCGTGGGCAGGGAGGAACACACAGTCTGTAACGCGATCTACTTTCGCCCTCATTTGCCTTTGATATGTCTGCTTCTAGTCTTTCTTTGCCTATCTTTTTAAGAATAAACTTACTTATTTCCTATCTTGATAGTAACAGACTCACAGAACATAATCGACTAACACACACAGAGAGCTTTGCTGAATGACAAAAAGCTGGCGCCGGCTGCACATCACGTGCTTTTAATCATCCTGGTCATGACGTCACCCGCACCTGACGTCTGGCCGTCAATTTTGACTGATTACCCATATGATTCAGAGCTGGACAACGCTGATGGCGTTCCCCATAGCGTCTCGACGCAGCTCGATGTTCCCGGAGGGGAACAGACATTTCAACATAATCTTGTGTGTATTTCGAGTACTTGCGCTTTGTGAGACGTGCTTTCTGTGTGTGTATGCTTCAGTGTCTGCACTCAGAAAACCGGACCGGATTGAGTTTTCTCTTGCGTCGTCAAATTTATCCATATGCCTGCTCTTCTCTTACTCCCAGATATTGACATTTTTGAACGCTTTATGCACCGTTCAGCAAGTGCATTTTAGCTTATGTCCCACCGGTTCATTTGTTCGCATATGCAGCTGATTCGTTCTGAATGAATCTCTTCCCAAATCATCCCTCCCTAACATTTTCGTCTCGTTTTTATTCATTGAAGAAAATGTCAATAGATTCATGTCATTGTTTTTGTCATTCAAAAAGAGTTTTCGTTCACAACGAGTTTTCGTTGTAGTCAGACAAAAAAATGTCGTTGACAAATTATGATGAAAATTATTCATCAACGAATTGAAAACTGCTGCACGGGCCTTACATTTAGGCCCCAGCCAGGCCCTGGCCCAAAACGCCCATGCCCTAGCCCGGCCCGTGTCCGACAGCTTATCAGAATTACCGGCCCAAGTCCGACCCGAGCAGTCTTTTTTCACCCTTGTCCCAAAACGGCTTACTCTTTTGGCTATTAAAATAGTTCAGTTTTGTATGTAATGGCAAAATTATTATATTTTGTTTCATTTTTTTATGAAGTTAATTTAGAAAAATGTTTGGAGCATTTTTGTTTGTTAAATAGGCTATACATTTTTGTTTTTTAAAGTAGCGACCAAGCGGCCAGTGGCAGAAAGTGAGCTGATCATAGCCTTTGTTTGATCATCATGAATTGCCTAAAATAAAGTATATAGATAGGCCTATACTAAAACAGTTCAAGCCTATTACTATGTTTAAACGTTAAACCTGTGCTATAATAATAATGTGCGCTAGCCTATATGCAAGTTTGTGCAGAGAGTGGAAGTGTAAGACTGGTGCCAGGATATCTGGGCCCCCCCTCGAGAGGACAAAAGGCCCAGCCGGTGAATCCACAAAACTGTCTCTTGCATATGTAACAGTAACATCCAGGATACCTGGGCCCCCCCTCGAGAAGACAAAAGGCCCAGCCGGTGAATCCACAAAACTGTCTCTTGCATATGTAACAGTAACATCCAGGGGTGCAGCACACTGGGGGATCCACACCCTGTACTGACGGTCTCATCATTTCCCCCTCCCCTCATCACCTAAAATTCACTGAAAAATCCATGCAATGTGATATGTACAAAAAAGTAACCATACATGTTTGATATCTTTTGAAATGTCTCAGTGCGCCTGGTAAAATGGTCTCATTCTCCCAATCATAATGAAAAGCTAAAAGAAGTTCTAAAATCTGAGAAGTATAGTGTACAGCTTGGGGACGTGCCCTCCCCCTGATCCCCTACTCAAAACATCTCCTGTATGTAAATACGTATTCTCTGCCACAGGAAACCAAGAAACCATTTGGTTGCAAATTCTGAAGACTAATTATAATGACAAGATACCACCATGTGGTGGGTCTATTGAATTATCTGGGTATATAAGGAAAGGGGACACAAAGTTCTGGGCGTCTGTAAGCTGATTGCCCACACAGATCACATGTGTGTAGTTTTCATTTCCAGCTATGGTTAGGAGTCAGTAAGCTGGTTGCTCACACAGATCACTTGTGTGTAGCTTCATTTCCAGGTATGGTTAACTGATGATTCTATTCTTGTAACATTGGAATGTTGAATTATTGCTTCGATTACCTGGTCAATAAATTGTAACGTTTGATTCTATTCTAACTGCCTCTAAAGATTGCTTTCTCCCTATTAGAGTAGCGGATCCGTATATTTCCGCAAGCCTGCGTCAGTTTTAGCGACGGCTAATATCCGGCATCTTTTAAGTGTACTTGGGTGCAGGGGCGGGTTAATTCCATTCAGGGAACGGCGAACGCCGTCTGATCTAACTGAACTCGGGTACGTCCATACCTCTGGCTTTTGATTAATGTTACTTTAAGCAAGACTTTGACCAATCCAAAGCTATTACGAGTGTAGCATATTGATCTGCTAACATATCTGATAGTGGCCAAAATCCTTTACTGAAGAAAACGATTGAACTCGAGTTCTGAGGGTGCTCCAAGGCGGTTATCCGATATCTCTGATTGTGTACGTGTGAATTTACGGCAAATCTTAGATACGTAACCATAACTTACCTCTGACTGATGACCGGGCCTGACGAGATTGTGTCCGTGAGACCTGTGAAAAACAGGACCTCTGAGCGATATAGTTTCCCTATATCTGAGCGGGTAAAGTATTTAAAGGAGTTGAAAAGAATAATCAATCATTCGTTCATATTTTAATGATGCACAGATATCATTAAAACCTTTTCATTTATGGAGTCAGATGAAATAACGAGACAAAATATATAATAAGAAAAAGTGTTCCATTTAATGTTCTTGTTGTTTCGTGAAAAGGAAAGACTGTAATACGCAAAGCCCTTCACCCGCGGAACGACTGCCGCCATTGGGTCGATCCAGCCGGGCCCTTACAGAAGCTAAAGCGTGCTCTGTAGGACATGGAGGCACCACGGCAATCATTTGCATTTTTTCAGTGAAAAAAACTTAAAATTGCCTACGCGGTCATTTTTTCTGATAAAGGTAAAAGTAATACATCATTCGGAACTGTAAAGGATCTACTTTTATTTTTGAGCACTCACAGTATCAACAAAACTGAGTGCTTTTATAATAATTAAATTAAATAATTGCAGTAACATGTTTAGTACACTTTGAAGTATAGTCTCAGTAAACTACTAGTTTAGTAGTTTTATACGGCAAGTATACTCGTACATTTTTTTTAAGTGAACTTTACATCATATTTTAAGTATACTACTATGTCCCTATGTAGGCTTAATTTGTATTTATTTTGTTGTATGAATGTCTGAAAATACAAATTTATTCTAGCTTCATGCATTCCTTTTTTAAACACTTGAATGTGGGTAAGCTTCATAAATAAAAAAAATAAAGAAATAAACAAAATTTTAAACAAAAAGCTGACAAAATGGATTCAGAATGATCAACACTCACAGTACCAACAAAACTGAGTGCTTTTATAAAACAAAGAAAACAAACATGATGCGCTTTCTGCCGTCTCGTCTTGAACAGGAGCACTTCACAAAACTGAACTGAAGCTGAGCGAATACATGCCTCACAGACATGATAAATATATCCATAGAAAGCTTTAAATTACACTTAACGAAAAAATAAAATATCTCCTTGCTATTTTCCTGGACACATTCATGGTAATTCCGTTTGCTTGGGCTTTGCAAGCATGCTTTAGCCTATTGTGTGCATTTGAACGCAGAACCCTTCAGCTGCGATGACGGCACGCTCGCTTCTGCTGTAGCGGGACACTAAACACCGTCGAACTGCTCTTGACAGTGGTGGCAGCATGGTCTCGTGTTTTTTCCACCAGCACGGCAATTATTATTTTTTATCACTAATTGATGGATGTCTAAAATATAAAATAGGGAGAAAGCTTGCTTTTGAACTATGACGTGAAAATTGGCCTGAAGCCTGGCCCTAGGGATATAAAAGAAGTCAGGGCCCATCGGGCCCGGGCTGAAATGCAGGGCATTTCTCTATTTCTGGGAATGTCCATTTATGGTTTTTCACATTAAATTATACAATGACTTGTTCTTTTTCACTTCCAAAACTGTCATTTTAACAGTATTTTACTGTAAAATGACATTAAATGTTATCACATATATTCAGCGTAATGAGCGTTATGTAGTACGGAAATGTACTCTTAACCGATGAACAGGTTTTTACTGTAGCATTTTACATTATTATTTGTAGTATTTTACTGTTGAAATTATGATTTTTTTTTTTACCGTGTAGTTTAACAATATTAGGTTTGAGACAGACTGTCAGTCTGTGTATTAGTTGTGTGGGTTTTTCATTGATTCTTTTAGCAGATTACAGTATGGCAGTAAGTGACAACAAGTGACTGTCTTTAATAGTGCTGGCAGTCATATTCGTGAAATTTCAGTGAGATTTTTCTGGGCAAATCTCCATTGTTTATTGTCACCCTTACCAAAAATGTGTATACTTCAAGTTTATATTATTAAGTATACTTAAGTAAAGTTAAGTATATTTTTAAGAATACTTTATGGAGTAAGTATACAAATATCAGTGTACTAGTAGTATACTTGTATGTGTACTATTTCAATACTCTTTGGACTAAACTGGCCCACTTCTAGTTATATAAATGTATACTTTATTATAACAGTAGTAAACTTTGGGTACACAAATTATTGA
>JAPDDM010000267.1:0-235000 GCA_027474115.1 Schizopygopsis malacanthus
TAACACACACAGGATAAAATATATAACTAAACATAACAACACAAATGACTGATATTTTCTCGTTGACGGTCTCCAGTCATTCAAACACAAATAGTTTGTCTGACTTTTGAGTACTACTGTCCATATGTAAATTGCTGGTTGTTTTTTTTTGCACTGTCTGTCCATATAGTAAATTTTTTTTTTTTTTTTTTTTTTTTTTTTTTGCACTGTCTGGAGCACTGTAAATGCTCCAGTGCAGTTTTTTTGCACTGTCTGTCCATATGTAAAATTGTTTGTTGTTTTTTTTTTGCACTGTCTGTCCATATGTAAATTGGCTGTTTTTGTTTTTTTGCACTGTCTGTCCATCTGTAAATTGTCTGTTGTTTTTCTGCACTGTCTGGAGCACGCTCATAAGAATTTCACTCACCAAGGCACTTGTGCTGTGGTGATGTGACAATAAAAGTGATTTGATTTGATTTGATTTGAGTTGAATGTGCCGATATGGTAATAAAAGTGATTTGATTTGATTTGATTTGAGTTGAATGTGCCGATATGGTAATAAAAGTGACATTGCACTCAATGAATAAGTTTCTCAGACAGCACCCTGTAACACAGTTTGACTTTATTATTGCGTTCATATGTCTATACAATCTCTTATTGAGGATTAACAGAGGTTTAGCTCTAGTCAATGTTGATGTTTTATTGAAAATATAAAGTTAGAACATCTAATGTTACTATTATTGTTATAAGTGCTTAGTAGAGTGCTTGATCCTTGTTTTTCAGAACATTCGCAGCAGTGCATGCTGGGAGCCATGGATGAGTTTTGATGGATGAGAAGCCATGCATAAGAACGCCTTTAACAGTCGTGACAATTTTGTGGAAATCCTCCAATCTAGTGTATTCTAGCTATGGTGCCTGTTCTCCAAGAACGTTGTTTTACCCCACTGTCCGAGTCGTTGCTGCACAGTTTATTGTAGTTGTATCTGAGAAGAGTACTTTTCCCTGTTGCCAGCTTCGACCAGTGGCAGTGCTGCACACTGTCAGTATCCGCGCTATTCTATTTGCATTTTCTGTATCGCAGTTTTGCATTGGCAGCCCAGCCTCAGTGATGACATTAGAAAGCCCAGGTGTTTGTGTCTGGACTTAGCCTTATCACTATCATAGATGGTTTAGATGGCAATGCAATCAGTTTGAATAATTAAGAGATGTATACACTATTTTTTATAAGAACTGTTTTTTTTCAAAACGGCTCTTACGTCATTTGTAATGAGTTATGCACTTTTGTTTTGAACCCCAAAACCCGAGCGCTCTTCGATTCTCATAAATTGGGATTGTAAGAAGCCAAAAGCCATTTGGTGGATGTTTGAGATGGACACTTCAGATTTGGTGGACGTGTCACACTTTAATGCTTTAACACAGCTGCCTGTATTCATCTTTGACATGTCACTGACCGTGTTCCACATTCTACATCGCTGCCTGTTTAGCCCCGCCCACCGATTCCACAGCACTGCCTCTTTAGCCCCGCCCACCGATTCCACAGCACTGCCTGTTTAGCCCCCCCCACCGATTCTACATCGCTGCCTGTTTAGCCCGCCCCGCCCACCGATTCCCACAGCATGCCTGTTTAGCCCCGCCCACCGCACGATTCCACAGCACTGCCTCTTTAGCCCCGCCCACCGATTCCACACCACTGCCTGTTTAGCCCCGCCCACCGATTCCACAGCACTGCCCTCTTTAGCCCGCCCACCGATTCCACAGCACTGCCTGTTTAGCCCCGCCCACCGATTCCACAGCACTGCCTCTTTAGCCCCGCCCACCCACCGATTCACCACCGATTCCACAGCACTGCCTCTTTAGCCCCGCCCACCGATTCCACACCACTGCCTATTTAGCCCTGCCCACCGATTCCACAGCACTGCCTGTTTGCCCGCCCACCGATTCCACAGCACTGCCTCTTTAGCCCCCCCCACCGATTCTACATCACTGCCTGTTCAAAACGGGATTTTCAGATAGATTGAAATTAAAGATAGATAGATAAATTAAAAGACAATGCTGTGTCGACTATATTGGAACCAACAGTAATGTTCCAACACACAAGTGTGAGTAACTGTTTGTAATATGTGGTCACTATTGCTTTGTCTATTAAACAGATCGTTTGATAAGCTACTGATAGTATCTTGTATCTTGATAATAGTCTTAAACAAGACAAGCAAATTAATGTAACTGTTCATGCATTTCAATGTCAGATGATTGTCTGTAATATAAAACAAGCAACACACAACAGAAGTTACCAGAACACATTAGCAGAAGTTAACAAAACACAAACACGTATAAAACACACACACACACACACACACACTTTCCATAGGCGTAATGGTTTTTATACTGTACAAACTGTATGTGTTATTGCCCTACACCTAAACTTTGCCCTCACAGGGGACTGTGCATTTCTACTTTCCCCCAAAAAACTCACTCTGTATGATTTATAAGCGTTTTGAATTATGGGGACACTGAAAATCTCCTCATGAATCACCTTCTCCTTGTAATATACATTTGTGTCCTCATAAACCACATAAACATGCACACACACACACAAGTACGCACACAAACACTCACACTCACACACACACACACACACACAAGCACGCACACAAACACTCACACTCACTCACACACACACACACCACACACACACACACACACACACACACACATACACAAACACTCACACTCACACTCTCACACACACACACACACACACACACACACACACACACACACACAGAGACACAAACACTCACACAACACACACACACACAGAGACACTCACACACACACACAAACACTCACACTCACAAGCACAGACCGGAAGTTAGCCGAAAGATCTCAAAACAAACATATACAGTAAAATGAGTATAAGATATATACTTATATGTATAATATATCTAAATATAATTATATAATATAATAAAACACATACTTTTTGAAAGTAAAAATCTCCTCCAAAAAAGAATCCTTCCTAAAACATCCCCTCTGCTTCAATGGATGAAACATCGCTCTCTTCCTCAAAAATGTCATCTCTGTCACGCCGAGCACATTGTTCAACAGCTTCTTAGTGCAAAAAGATAGTTTTTCTCATTCTCGTTCTCGTTATTCGCCATAAATCGCCTCGAAAGGTCGTTCACGGCGTAAACTCTCCCGGAGCGAATGTTTTGTGCACTGGACGCGTGGACTCTAATCTCTGTGCACAAACTTTTGAGCTTGTTAAACTGAGCCCACCCCCTAAAGCGTCGAATCAATCTGTTCAGAAGCTCATTGTCCATCAGATACGACAGTCATTTGCAGACTCATATCATGCCCATTCTACACTCTCTGCATTGGCTACCTGTCTGAAATCATATAGATTATAAAATGTCAATATTTGCTTCTAAACCTACCAATACTAGGGGATGCATAATCTGGCAGGGTGCCGAATTCGAATACTCTATAGAGTGTGTGTATGTTTACGTTTTGAATCAGGTCTCCTCTATTGGAAAAGCCAAAGTCTCGGACTGCGGTGCAAAAAATACAGCCTTTGTTATGGCAAGATCATGAAATATTGACATTTTATTGAAGCTTTCTGAAGCAACAAGGCTTTTTTCAATTGCTAATAAGCATTGTTCGATACTGAAGCCACATTTTCAAAACTGTTCGTACATTTTTCCAATGCCAACACACTGCTTTCAAAATCGATAAAAGCACATTCAAATCAGAACAAGGGAGAACTCCGTCCATTTCTGCAGGAATTATATTGAAATGTAAAATCTTAGTAGTATATTTATTATGAAATTGAATAATGATGATTCCAAACACAAATAAATGCAATTTCAGCTGAAAGGCAAGCCAGATGTCCTATTTTTAGTCTTCTTTCTTTCTTTCTTTCTTTCTTTCTTTCTTTCTTTCTTTCTGTTTGGTTATGTTTTGATAAATGGATGGCTTTTGGAGGATTTTATTTGGGAACATGGATCAGGGAAGACACATTGTTTGGGGGGGGGGGGACTGGCAGCGAGAGTGAGGACTAGAAGCCTGAACATCCATCCATCTATTCCATATATGTTCCCTAGCGCTTGTCCTATAGTGTCTTTTTTGCTCTTCAGGTAAAATGGGCCAGCTGTTCAGGTAAAATGGGCCAGCTGTTCAGGTAAAATGGGCAAGCTGTTCAGGTAAAATGGGTCAGCTGTTCAGGTAAAATGGGCCAGCTGTTCGGGTAAAATGGACCAACTGTTCAGGTAAAATGGGCCAGCTGTTCGGGTAAAATGGACCAACTGTTCAGGTAAATGGACCAACTGTTCAGGTAAAATGGGCCAGCTGTTCGGGTAAAACAGGCCAGCTGTTCAGGTAAAATGGGCCAGCTGTTCGGGTAAGATGGGTCAGCTGTTCAGGTAAAATGGACCAGCTCTTCAGATAACATGGACCAGCTGTTCAGGTAAAATGGGCCAGTATAAAAAGAGAACAACATGGGTAATTTCAGCTTAAATAATCTTATTTTTACCAGTAATTTGACATTATTGTCTTTAATGTGTCATAGCAACACCACAAATATATTTCATTTAATAGAAAGTTGAATGAATATTTAATTATATATGAACTGATCATGTTGTATGTGTTTCTGTGCATTGGTGTCTTTTGTGTGCATGCATGCGTGGATGCTTGTATTTTTTAAAGACTGTTAAGATGTATACATATCTAGGCCTATAAACATATCTTCACCCTCAAGTTCTGTGTAAAAGTGTGTTTCTGAATGCAGACCATT
Organism: Schizopygopsis malacanthus; assembly: GCA_027474115.1. Classification (NCBI taxonomy): domain Eukaryota; kingdom Metazoa; phylum Chordata; class Actinopteri; order Cypriniformes; family Cyprinidae; genus Schizopygopsis; species Schizopygopsis malacanthus. The sequence goes on from JAPDDM010000267.1 coordinate 4,772, forward strand.
TTAGCTGAACCAGCCATTTCTACTTAAAATGACCTTTTAAAATGACCTCCCGTCCTTGTTGTTGATTAGTAGTTCTTCAATAAGAGGCGTTTTTAATAAACATGTTGGGAAATTAGATCCATATTAGATTGTGTGTGTTATTTTGTGCGTGACCCTGAGTGCATTGCATCTGAATGATGATGGTGTTCTGCAGCGTCATCAGTGTGTCTTCTTCTGGAGGTCATGCGGATGCGGAGTCATTCTGCAGAGGATCTCTCTCACGCTAGACACTGTAAGATGATCCAGTGTCATAACTAATTCAGCATTTTCCATAGAACGACCTTGAGAAGCTGGCTACTGGCAAATGAGCACCAAATGTCATCATTTGACTAATGATCATTAGAATACAGAAAGCTCATTCGCACACTTTATATGATCCTCATCAAGCCTTCAGCACCACTGGTTTATTTACAGTTTGTCATCTGCTTACACACACAAGCTTAACTCGTCACGGTTTCTGAAAGCTGACACTAATTATCAGCCTTTGACTCTGTGACTCTGTGTATCAGCCTGTGTTTGTGATATTTTGAATGCAAGAGATTTTAGGCATTTTGCATTTTGAGTGAAGTTTTGACAAAGTTGAAAAACCTGTAATACCTGTTTCTCAGCACACAGCAGCACTGCTGCATCTCTGCTGTTGTATTGTGTATTTCCATTAATAATGGCTGCTGTTATTGCTTGTTCGGCCATTGATAATTATCACAAATAAACCCATGTGTAATCTAGCATACATGAAATCATTGGGGAATCCAAGCAATACATGCATTATGTGGACTGAAAGAAAACGCAAAGAGTGCACTGTTCATAAGCTGCTTATACGATTAATTCATGTTACTGCAAAGGATGTGTGTGTGTGTGTGTGTGTGTGTGTGTGTGTGTGTGTGTGTGTGTGTCTGTGTATGTGTGTGTGTGTGTGTGTGTGTGTGTGTGTGTGTGTGTCTGTGTGTGTGTGTGTGTGTGTGTGTGTGTGTGTGTGTGTGTGTGTGTGTGCGTACGTGTGTGTGTGTGTGCATGTGTGTGCATGCGTGCGTGCATGAGTCAAAGGGTGCAACATTTTAGGGTTCATAAACATGATTGGTCAAGTCACCTTTATTTATACATCGTTTTTAACAACACAGATTGTGTCAAAGCAGCTTTACAAAATGCAAAAGGATGATATTAGACAATATTAAACACTCATTTTTCAGTTAAAGGCCGTTCATCATTGATTCAGTGATGTCATCGTCCAGCTCAGGTCTGTTCTGGTAGTGTCTGTGTGATCAAGTGGATGATATCACGGTACAGTACAGTAATGATACAGTAAACCAAGAACATAGTATATAAAGATTATTCTAAGTCCATTCTGTTTTTATTACAAATTAATACATGCTATTTATTCAGAACAAAAATCATTTTAACTGCTTAGGCTTCAAAATAAAAGAAACATCACCTTATGTTTTAGCACTTAATAAAGTCTCAATATGCTCAATATAAATATACACACTTTATTTACAGTTTCCTAGAAATACAGTTTTCATTCAAAACATGCTCAGCACACTTTTTCCTTGTTTTGTTTCTATGGTTACGCATTTGTTATTCTGCTGTTTCCTCAAAGTTCCATCCAAATGTTACACTCTGACAGGAAGTGATGTAATCCTGCAGTATAGAGTGTTCTCTTATGTTCTCTCGTCCGTAGCTGTTTCTGTGATGAAACCATGCTGAAAATGCAGCTTTGATCACTGCAATAAATGACATTTTACAGCATCATTACAGAATTAGATTAAATAGTACAAGTTCTGTTATTTTGGATCAAATAAACGCAGATTTTGTGAGCGAAAAAATAGTTAAAAAATAAAAATAGTACTACTTAGAAAGTAATAAACACCTATAATAATAATAATAATGAACATCACATCAGAACAGCATAGTATACATTATATTACGATTCCATAATATATTCAATATAAAAAATCATTTCAACACAATATAACAATTATATAATAAGTATACAGTCTGACAGTTTTTTATTTTTATTCGCGAAATTTAATTTAGAGACACATGCATTAAAGGCTTGGCGCAATTATTGTATCCATGGCGACGTCAAATAAAAAAATACATCATCCAGCGCATTTAAACCGATGGTCAGCAATCAATCGTTATCTTTTACAATGACAACTTTTATTGATAATTAATAAGTAGTGTATAGTTTTCGTGCATCTAGCGCCACCTAGTGGTGCTCTCCTTTGTATATGAATTTAGACAATTATTATTAATTGATTATTAGCCTAAATTAGTTAAATAACAATGTATGCCCTAACTGTTTCGATATTTATAATTCATTATCGATCCAGGCGTGTTTGCGGCATCCAAACATGGGTTAATTTCACATTTATTATCATTTCCGTCATTAGTCAGCAGGGGGCGCTTTCACAGGAGAAACAACGCGGTTTCCTTGGTAACGACTAGGTTTGTATTTTGTTATATTCTGTTTATTGTCAGAGATAGACCTATCTATGTTTATTGTGAGGTGTAGTAACTATAGTAACCGCGGTTGAGACGCTAGAAACAGTAGTATTAAGACTTAGGTAAAGGTGACAGTGTTGCAGCTCTTAAAGAATGTGTTCCGCTCAGAGATACACTGGAGTCTAATTAACGTTACTAAAGGACTTCATACAACCGGGCCCAGGTCTGTCAAGGTCCTCGCTAATATAGCTGAATCAGTGTGTGTGTGTGTGTGTGGGGGGGGGGGCATGTTTATGTGGTTTATGAGGACACAAATTTGTATAATGACATGGGTATGACATAGGTATTACAAGGAGAAGGTGATTTATGAGGACATTTTCAGTGTCCCCATAATTTAAAACGCTTATAAATCATACAGAGTGAGTTTTTGGGGGGGAAAGTAGAAATGCACCGTCTCCTGTGAGGGCTAAGTTTAGGTGTAGGGTAGGTGTAGGGCAATAGCACATACAGCTTGTACAGTATAAAAACCATTACGCCTATGGAAAGTCCCCGTAAACCATAAAAAACAACATGTGTGTGTGTGTGTGTGTGTGTGTGTGTTAGAGAGAGTGTGTGTGTGCGTGTGCTTGTGTGTGTGTGTGTGTGTGTGTGTGTGTGTGTTCGTGCGTGCGTACGTACGTGTGCTTGTGTGTGTAAGAGAGAGTGTGTGTGTGTGCGTGTGCTTGTGTGTGTGTGTGTGTGTGTATGTGTGTGTGTTCGTGCGTGCGTACGTATGTACGTGTGCTTGTGTGTGTGTGTGTGTGTGCGCCCGTGTGTGTGTGTGTGCGCGTATGTGTGTGTGCGTGTATGCGTGTGTGTGCGCGCCCGTGTGTGTTCGCCCGTGTGTGTGCGTGTATGCGTGTGTGTGTGTGCGCGCGCGTGTGTGCATGTGTGTGCCTGCATGTGTATATATGTGTGTGTGTGTGTGTGTGTTGTGTGTGTGTGTGTGTGTGTGTGTGTGTGTGTGTGTGTGTGTGTGTGTGTTTTGTGTGTGCGCGCGCATGCATCGATCAGAGGGTGTGGGTCCAGATCCTCTCACACACGTCTGCACAGAAAGATAACGCCACACATTCACAGTAAACACACCCTGATGCAGCTCAGTGATTATCTGCAGGAGCACAGAGAGCCTGATGGAGGGAAAGCAGCATTAGCGCGTGATCTCAGTACCTGACCGGCATCCTTCTGCCCTGATGATGACAGACCAGGAGACGCTCGGCGTGGGCGATACACCCCCATCATACATGATCTTCCTCCTGGTGTTCCTCTTCTTCACCACAGGTCTTCTGGGATTCCTGCTCTGTCACTGTCTGAAGAAGAAGGGCTACCGCTGCGAGCTGGAGGAGGATGGAGGAGACTGTGAGGACACGCTGGGGGCAGAGCAAGACGGCAAGTCTTTCAACCTTTGCTTAAAAAAAGAGAATTACAATAAATCCTAGATTACAGTTTGACATGCACTGCATGCAGCAGGTTACATTTAATTACACTCTGATATTGAGAGATTGAAGAAAGCACATTCTGCATCTGTATGGTTTTTTATTTGGCGTAATACCAATAAATTATCATATGCTTGTGTAATCTAGTCACCAGATCCAAAAATAAGCACTGTATCAAGTTTCTTCCCACCAGACTTTATGGATAACTAGACTTATTTATCGATTTCTGACCTTGCGGTCTGATGAGGTTCACTCTCTAAAGGCTGTAATTATAACGCTATGTACATATATAGTGGAAGAAACTGTTTGCACCAAGGTCATCATTAACATAATTGAAATATCAAATTAGTAAAGTGTGTTTTCCCGCCTCAGATAAATCAGAAGACAGTCAAGACACAGTGGAACAAATCCTGAAGTGCATCATTGAGAACGAAGGTACTGATCGTTCACCCGGTTCTGTTCTGCAGGTTTTACTAGCATTTAGATGACGTCTGTGGTTGGAAAACGCTGTTGTTTGTGTGTTACAGCTAATATGGAGGCTTTCAAAGACATGCTGGTTGAACAAAATGTTTGTGAACATCACGATCCACGGTGCGATCAATATTTTTGTGACTCTTTAAATATGTATTTTGTCTGATAAATGGAGAAACACCGATTCATAAACATATATGTGTGACCCTGGAGTCATAAGCAGCACATTTGTAGCAATAGACAACAATACATTGAATGGGTCAAAATTATACATTTGTATGTTATGCCAAAATTTTTTGATTGTTAATATGCATTGCTGTGAACTTCATTTGAACATCTTTAAAGAGGATTTTCTCAATATTTAGATTTTTTTGCACCCTCAGATTCTCAATTATTGTCAGAACCATACATCAATGGAAATATTATTTATTCAGATGATGCATAAATATCACAAAATATGACTGGTTTTGTGCTCCAGGGTCACATGACACAAGCTGAACTTACACAATATCTTAGTTGTGGTAGAATGTAAAGTATACAAAGCAATGCTCAGCACCCCCCCCCCCCCCCCCCCCATGTAAATGAGTGCAGATGTAGCACAGCCTGAAGATATCTCTCTAACGCTCTTTCTTCTCTCAAAGCTTGCGTCACAAAGATAGCGTCGGGCTTCCCCTTCACCATCACACCGTTCATCTGGGAGGCGAGATCAGCTCGTGTGTTCACTGCATGCAGAGTCACGTGTTGAAATCTCGCCGCAGGAGCCGCGTGTCTCGCAGCAGAGCCCGGCCGGGAGAGCAGACCGTGCTTTCTGTGGGCAGGTGAGATTCAACAGCACTATACCAGCCGCACTCATTCCTCAGCACAACTGTGTCAAGCACACACACATGTAGGCCTGGTTTCACTTAAGCCTTGTCTGTGAAGTCTTTAATCGACGAGAAATACATAAACGCCAACTACACTGCCAGAAGCATGCTTTTTCGGGTGTGTTTACATAACAAAGATTGTACTAAAAAATTGAAAAGTTATTATTTTGTGTTTTTGAAAAGTTGTGCATACAGATGACGAACAGATCTGTGAACAGCTAAAAGCGCTGTATTATTTATGCCTGGCCACTAGTTGGCGATGACCCTTATTCGAATATTCGTCGAATTTAAAATAAAAATCCACATTCGAATGCAAAACGCTGCATTTGAATTTTATGTGTCCGTACACGAGATGCGATGACGAGGAGTCGTTGCATTTTAATGTTTTTTTTTTTAGCCTGTCCTGTTGAACGCACTCAACGCGGTGCTGCACATTCACAATATTGCGGAAAAGGAGAACATCAATTTTTACCTCAAAACTGAAACCAAGCCGTTCACTCAGAACGCATATTTATTGCATTTTATATCATCGTTGCACACAAGAGAGTCCAAAGTCATGCAAAACTAATGCAAGTTCACTTTTAAAAAAAACATGTAAATTACTAGATTAAGAAATGAGCTTGCTAGAGAACGTGCATATTAATGTTCATGTTTACACTAAACATGAACATTGTGATCATATGATTAAATGTTAATAAATTATGTGTATCAGCGATGATAAATCAGTTTAAAGCGGCTCTGACAGAAAGGCTGCGTGTGCCGCTGACAGAGACGTGTGCTCTTTTCCTGAAGTCATAACTTATATTTCACAGCTATATTCTCCATCTGTAGATGTTAGAAAGCCATGGAAATATTTTCATGTTGCTGTCAGAAGTGCACGAGCTTCTGCTTCTGTGATTCTCCGCTAAACTCCACAGACTTAATTCTGAACGCATTTGCGCACAAACAGACAGAGCGCAATGAAATATGAGTGCAATAACTCTGACTAAAATATACATTTAGCTGAAATGTTTGTAGTTGGACATTTTAAACCTACGAGTAAGTGTATTTGTATGATAGCACTAACTGTAAAGTGACTGTAATGTAATCAAAATAGCCTTGTTACTCAATTAGCCTAGTCTGTGCTTTTTTATTTTAATTTTAGTAATTTAACTTTGCTTTAAAAGCATTATTTTAGTTTTTAGATGGCAATGTTACAATGTTATGTGATTTTAACCCTTTGTGCACATTATATATGCTTACATGGTTACATTCACTTTTATTTATTTGTTTAAACCGAATACAAAATACCGGAATATATGTACCGTATACCGCAAATAATACCGCATTTTAAATTTGAATATAATTTGAATTTTGATCATATTTTAGTCAAAAATTCGAATTTAGTTTTTCAGCCAATTTGACAGCCCTACTGCGCACATGTATACGCAGGCTAATACACACGCGCATTAATTTAGGTTTTTGTAGTTTACACTGAGGACAATAATGGTATTATTTTCAAAAACGTTACTTCAAACCCGTTTTCAGGACCATTTGTCATGTAATTGAACGACTAAAACAAGGAAAAAGTGTATAGCTTTAGCTGGAAACGGTGTCATGTAAACATGCAGGACTTCCCGTGTAAGCTTGGCACTTCAGCAATCTAAATATGAGTTGGATGATAAAAAGGAAGGTGTGAAAGACAATTAATCTTCAGGAATATTCTCCATTTGACTGTTTAAAGCGACTGCCTGTTTAGTCCCACCCACCGATTCTACAGCACTGCCTGTTTAGATCCCCACCCACCGATTATACATCACTGCCTGTTTAGATCCCCACCCACCGATTATACATCACTGCCTGTTTAGTCCCACCCACCGATTATACATCACTGCCTGTTTAGCCCCGCCCACCGATTCTACAGCACTGCCTGTTTAGTCCCACCCACCGATTCTACATCACTGCCTTTTTAGTCCCGCCCACCGATTCCACAGCACTGCCTGTTTAGCCCCGCCCACCGATTATACATCACTGCCTGTTTAGCCCCGCCCACCGATTCTACAGCACTGCCTGTTTAGTCCCACCCACCGATTATACATCACTGCCTGTTTAGTCCCACCCACCGATTCTACATCACTGCCTTTTTAGTCCCGCCCACCGATTATACATCACTGCCTGTTTAGTCACACCCACCGATTATACATCACTGTCTGTTTAGCCCCCACCCACTGATTCTACGTCACTGCCTGTTAAGATCCCCACCCACCGATTATACATCACTGCCTGTTTAGATCCCCACCCACTGATTCTACATCACTGCCTGTTTAGATCCCCATCCACCGATTCTACAGCACTGCCTGTTTAGTCCCGCCCACCGATTCTACAGCACTGTCTGTTTAGTCCTGCCCACCGATTCTACATCACTGCCTGTTTAGCCCCGCCCACCGATTCTGCATCACTGCCTGTTTAGCCGCGCCCACCGATTCTTCCTCACTGCCTGTTTAGCCCCGCCCACAGATTCCACAGCACTGCCTGTTTAGCCCCGCCCACCGATTATACATCACTGCCTGTTTAGCCCCGCCCACCGATTCTACATCACTGCCTGTTTAGTCCCACCCACCGATTATACATCACTGCCTGTTTAGTCCCACCCACCGATTCTACATCACTGCCTTTTTAGTCCCGCCCACCGATTATACATCACTGCCTGTTTAGTCACACCCACCGATTATACATCACTGTCTGTTTAGCCCCCACCCACCGATTATACATCACTGCCTGTTTAGTCACGCCCACCGATTCTGCAGCACTGCCTGTTTAGTCCCGCCCACCGATTTTACATCACTGTCTGTTTAGCCCCACCCACCGATTCTACAGCACTGCCTGTTTAGTCCCGCCCACCGATTATACATCACTGCCTGTTTAGCCCTGCCCACTGATTCTACAGCACTGCCTGTTTAGTCACGCCCACCGATTCTGCAGCACTGCCTGTTTAGTCCCGCCCACCAATTCTACATCACTGCCTGTTTAGTCCCGCCCACCGATTCTACAGCACTGTCTGTTTAGTCTCGCCCACAGATTCTACAGCACTGCCTGTTTAGCCCCGCCCACCGATTCTACATCACTGCCTGTTTAGCCCCGCCCACCGATTCTTCCTCACTGCCTGTTTAGCCCCGCCCACCGATTCTACAGCACTGCCTGTTTAGTCCCACCCACCGATTCTACATCACTGCCTGTTTAGCCACACCCACTGATTCTACAGCACTGCCTGTTTAGCCCCGCCCACCGATTCTACAGCACTGCCTCTTTAGCAACCCCCCCAATTCACACCTGCAGTGTAAATAATGATAAAATGTATTTATTTTTTACTGCAGATTTTGTTATTACAGATTGTTTGATATGTATTGAGTATTTATGCAGTTTTAATCTAAATCACAGCAGCGTCCATCTATGAAGAATGTAGGCTGTCAATCATACACAACTATTAGCCAATCACAGCAGGGGGCGTTTACTTCTGAGTCTACAATCCTCCACATCTAAACAGAGTGTTCTGATGAGGGGGTTAAAAACAGGACAAAAAATAGTCTATTACTTCTAAATTCTTATGTTTTTGTTGATGTACAACATTATAAGTGGACTTCAGAGAACTGTACAAAAAAATAATAAAAAGGCAGTCCATGACCCCTTTAAAATACACTAACACTGACCCGGTTTTGTAAATAAATTCATAGGTAATCATGATTTATATTAGTCTAAAAAAATATGGTCATGAGCATTTTAGGATAGTGTGTTACTGTTTACACCAGTATTACAGAATATTATCAATGGAAGGACATAATTAAGATGTGCATTATACGCATGCAAGTTTAAAGAATATAGCATACCATCTGTATACTTTCCTATATTGACAGATTTCATGTCAAGAGGAACAGCATGCAGGGTTCGATGAATCTTCCTACACCAAAGCCTGGAAACACATCGAATGACACGACGCTCTCAGACAGCAGGACGGGCCTTAAAGACACTTCCAAAACACCTCAGGAGGAATACAACATCCGCAACATGTTCAAAGACGCCGCAGCAGCGAACGGCAAAGTCCCGAACCTCGCCAAACGCAAGAAAAGTGTGACACTGCTGGGCTTCTACAAGACTGGTAATGCTGTGGAGACTAAAGCGGGACAGGAGGTGTTTGTGCAGGAAAAGGATGAGTCGAGCACCGCCGATCAGTTATCTGAATGCTGGAGCTCCGGCGCGGTGTCTCCTGCCAAAACCGCTTTAAATGAAAACTCAAATAAAGACTTCGGGAGTCAATTACAGGAGACTCCGAGAGAGGGCAGCCCAGAGAACCTGAAGACTGATGACGCCACTTTAAATGAGAAACCACAGGACAAAATAAGTGTAAAAACAACGGGGATTGTTGGTGATGGTTCTAATGGCTGCTCTAGGTTTTCTGTGGTACGGACTGTGGAAGAGACTATCATCACACCCGCAGCTAACACTGACAACAGAGATGATACGACAACACATGATGACCTTAAGACTGGACAAGCTAGTCAGGAGAGTATAGACAATCAGCAATAGACCCACAAACACAACATCATTAGATGATCAATTTGGTGTATTTTGAGAATGTGCCACAACACTGCTTTTACCAGTAATACACTTTACATGTGAATTAATTGCATATTAAATCTATATATGAAGGGCCCAATTGAAAGCAATATATTAAAATAGCCAATATTGACAATTTGGTGGTTTTCTGTTCACACAACATGAGTACAGTGGCTTTACAATTTACTAAATCCTCATGCAACTTTAAAACAACACAATAAAAGCAATAAACATTCGTGCTATTTAAGCAAAGAGTCCATTGCACAAGCAGCCCTAAAGGATCCTAGTGTGTTGGAAGTGTATATACAGTCTAATAACATAACAATCCAGATGCTTGATGCTTGTGCACTGTGAAACATGTATTTTTAAAGATGTAAATAAACAAATAATACTTTTACAAGAAAACATTTAAGTCTTGGTACTTTAAAATATCATGTTTAATTTAATTTGACCTTGTAATTTGTTACATTTATTAGCAATTTCTGGTTGACAATTGTTACACTTATATTTTTAGTGTGTCTGGAGGACAATGAGTTGTGTAGCATGCTCCAATAGAAGGGGCCTGATCTGCCTAATGTTGTATAAAGCACATCTGCAGGACTGGGCAGTTCATGGCTGAACAGGTGGACTTACCCATTAGCCAAAAGTCAAGGGCCTCCTAAAATGCTTTTCATATACGAGAAGCGTATTAAAGTTAGACACGCTTTTTAAATATTTGTTTCAGTGTCATTTAAATGTATAACTACAAATAAATGTATTGAAACGTTTAGAATTAGACAGCATTTGGAGAGTGTAGGGCAACTGCACAGTAAAAAAAAATTATAATTCCAAAGCAACACCTAGGGTCCAATCTATTCTTTGAATCTAGGTGGGGTAAAAATGATGACATGGCAAGTCTAAGACACACCACATCGCTGTGTGATTTCACCTTTGTGGTCTACAACATGAAAGAAAGTCATTATAACACATGAACAGCAAGCATCACAACGGATAAAGGAACCTCAAGGTTGATCCAGGTCAATGTGTGCAACTGTATAGGGCCCTGATTATATATCTTGTCTGTGGCCTCTAAATCACTAAATTGGCCCCTGTTTGTTTTGGAAGGAGATATGGTTGTTGTGTCTATAGCTGGATTGAGAAATTGTGATGAAGTGATGGGTTTATTGAAATTACAAGCAGTTCTGTCTTGGCAAGGTTGAGTTGAAGGTGATGGTCCTGCATCCAGCGAGAACTGTCTGCTAGACATGCTGAGATGCGAGAAGCTATCGTCAGATCATCAGGTTGGACTTAAAGGTTGAGGTGAGTACCATCAGCATAGCAGTGATATGAAAAGCCATGTTTCTGAATGACAGAACCGAGTGATGCCATGTAGACCGAGAAGAGAAGCGGTCCAAGCACCGAGCCTTGAGGTACACCACTAGCTAGATCGCCAAAAGAAAGTTTAATTATGATTTGAAGAAGTTATAAATTTGGGGGTGGAAACACAAGAATTGAGATATGGCTTAATTTGATGATCAGACGTCAAAATGCTATTATGTAATTGAATAAATATGAGCATTGCATGCTTCGAAGTCAGGTGCTGCACTGGTTTGTGTACTGCTGTAACCCGGAAAATTGCTATACTTGCCATTACACATGCGCAGAGAATGGATTAGCATTTTCAATAAGCCTGTCTGCTGTTTTTGTTCAAACCAAAGATACAATTGACCCATATTTTTACATCTTAACTGGTGGATTGACAAGTAGATAATGCAATATGAAATCTAAACAATTAAAGGTATAGTTCACCCAAAAATTACGCCATGATTTACTCACCCTTAAATCTTCCTGCATGTAAATGGCTTAAAGTAATTATTTCAGACGAATTCAGTCGGATTTATATTTAAACATGTCCTGTCTCTTCCAAGCTTTATAATGGCAGTGATTGGCTGTTGATATTCAGTAGTCCAATAGAAGTCCAATTGAAAACATTATATACAGGTATATGTAAAAAAAAAACTACTCCACCTGGATTTTGGAGGTTAATAAAGGCCTCCTGAAGTGAAACGATGCATTTGTGTGAGAATAATATCCATATTTAAAACCTTTTAAATTGTATTCTCTAGCTTCTGCTAACTGTTGTACGCACATACATGAGAGTGGCGTTCAGCAGATGAAGTAAACCCCAAATAGTCGACGATTCGATGCTTCGATAGGAGGAACCTGATTTGACTCCCAATCTCACAGTCGAATATTCGCTGGGTGTTATGATCGTGCCATTTTGGCTATGTAGGGTTGCTCAATGTCTGATTTCACACAGAACTACAGCCTATTATGATAATGCTGTAAATAAGAATCAGAAAGCTTTAAATAAATATTTTAACGTGCATGAATAGATTTAAGTTTCACTTTCCACACGTGACCGACAGAAGCATCTTGGTGGTGGGGGTTTAAATCTTTAGTAAGACTCAAACTGACACAGACTGAGTGAAAGACATTATTGTTTTCGATCAGGTAGGGTACAAGTGATTTCAAAACATTTCAGCCGGTTTATATATATAGTGTGTATATATTATTTATCTCGTATAAGGTGCATTTGGTTGAGTTACGCTGCAGTAAAGCGCTTCATTATAGTACTACCGTGATTAACATTATCTCACAGCATGAGCAGGACAAGCAACACTGCATAACATTAATGACTATGACTGCAACTGTCATATACATAACATTATAATGAGAACACTATTATATTAAAACACTGAGAATTTGTAGAGTTTAGCTGCTGTGTTTCTGCACGTTGTTGCATGAAGAACGCGTCCACAAAAGGAGTTCGTTCAGAGCCGCTCAGATATGTTCATGCATTCGGGGCATTTTGTGCTGATGTGATATTAACGTTATGTTGTATAAATAACGAAATGTATTATATATGAGATAAATCCCATTGATTAGAAACCTGCCATCATATGCTTCACTCTACTGGTCATCTTCAGCACGTGCACAGCTCAAAACAGAAATGCAGAACATTAATAAATATGTCAGATGTATAACGTTATTATGAGAGCACAATTGTAAAAAAAACGTTTAATGTTAACTAGCTTTTAATCGAAACATACAACAATATTTACCCCGTTTGTATCTACAAGGCGTCCGTTAAGCTATTTTCCAAGTGTGTTAATGTCAGTATGACTGTCTGAGTTGACTCCTTTGTATTTTGTATCCCCCCCCCCCCCCCCCACTCACTCCGACACACACACACACACACACACACACACACTCTCTCTCTCTCTCTCTCTCACACACACACACACACACACACACACACTCACTCTCCCCCTCACTCACTCTCTCTCACACACACACACACACACACACACACACACACACAATCTCTCTCTCTCTCACACACACACACACGCACACACACACACACACACACACACACACACACACACATGGCGATTCCAGCCATGAAAAGCATCAGCTGCTATATCTCCACATGCGTCCTCCATGGCTTGGAGAAGAGGTATACGCGTTTGTGGATTTCGGTCATACACTTTCCATCTCCAGGCAGAAAAAAATTCCTCAATAGGATTGAGGAATGGAGAATATGGAGGGAGATAAACAACTAAAAAGCGTGGGTGGGCAGTGAACCAGTTACGAACCAGAGCAGCCCTGTGGAAACTTACGTTGTCCCAAATGACAACGTACCTGAGCTGCTCTGGGCCATCTACCTGATCTGGTGGAATGAGTGTGTTGTGTAGGGTGTCAAGGAATGTGATCAGATGGGCGGTGTTGTAGGGGCCAAGGGTAGCATGGTGATGGATGACGCCGTGGTGGGTAATCGCTGCACACATTGTGATGTTCCCTCCGCGCTGGCCAGGGACTTCAACAATGGCACGCTGGCCGATGATATTCCTTCCCCTCTTTCGTCTTTTTGTGAGGTTGAACCCAGCCTCATCAATGAAGATGAACTGGTGCTCCACTGCAGCCACCTCTAGCTCAAGGACTCTCTGAAACACACATGACAATATCAGAAATAGACATGGAGTGGTCACTATTGTGAAGCACAATCATTATGATTACAATATTGAAATATGTATAATTTACTGTATACAGTGTTGAGAGTATGCATCAATTGTGGGACTCACTTGCACATAGTTATATCGCAATTCTTGGCATGTTGATAGATAATGTAGTCCTTGAGCTAGATTTTGAAACATGTCATTGTTTTCTATTATTTTTCTTTGTATTTGCCGTAATGTTATGGCGTTGTTTTCTAGGACCATGTTCATGATTTCAGTTTCCTGTTCAGGAGACAGAACACGTTCCTGACCACCTTGTGTTGGTAATCTTTCAGTTCTGCCAAACAAATAGTAAAATACTGTAAATACAAGGTAGGTATACATTTCCTAAATACTTGAAACATACTTTACAGTATTTTTACAGTCCTACAGAACAGTCCACAGGCAATACTGTACTACTGTACTCATTGAGTACTGTATTGATGTGCAGTACTGCAGTTTTCTAGTGAGAGTAGATTTCTTACCTATTCTCATTTTGGAAAGTCCGGATGATGGATGCTACAGTGTACCTGCTCAAATGTGGCTGTACTCTTTGCCCAGCCTCCCTCATTGTTAGACCATGGTTGACCACATGATCAACCAAAGTGGCTCGGATCTCATCAGAGATTACGGTCCTTGGCCTTCCTTGTCCTCGTCCTCCCCGTCCTCCTCCTCTGGCTCTGCCTCTGTTTTCAATGTTGGCATCCATTGCTCCAAAACAGAAGAGCTCACCTGTTGCCCTTTTATGCTATAGCTCTGATTGCTAATTGTAAAACTGTGTGACGGGTGTTTGCCCTTGTGATGAGTCAGTGTGCATATTTGAATGGCAGTGTGTTCCTTGTGAAAACAAGATATTTTCTGCATGAAAATTGTGCCAAAAGCAGAGAATTGTGTGTAGTGTTTTGAAAAAAGTGTGTTTTAGAACTGCAATTTGAGTGTAAAGCAGGAACTGTGCTTGTAGTTTAGCAGAATTGGTTCAGGGGGTTGGTGAATGAGTTACATGTTGTGGTCATTGTGTCTCAAGTACCAGAATTTGTGTGTAAACAATTGAGAAAAACTGTAAAGACAGTGTGGGAATGATGTGCGCGGAAGTTAAAATTCCAGCATTCACTAAAAGCAGATGTCAACTCGATGCTAAGGATGTGGAAGACATAACGTTATGTGCCATAGCACACCTTAGGATACATGTAGAAAGGGTAATAGGTAAATTGCACAATAAGTACACACTATTACATAACACACTACCAATTCGTTTGTTGCTTCCCTGTAAGGATGAATAACTTACCCTTCTTGATACGATAGATAATGTTTGCTGTATTTAATTAACATGTTGTCCAAGTGTTGTTGTTAAGCCAGATGAAACAAAAAAGTGTGCATGCTGGATGGTAAAAAGCCATGGTAAAATGGCTGTTGGATGGTAAAAACCCCAGAAGAAATGTTGTGTTTCAATTAGGTGTGTGTGAGTGCATGTGAATGTGTGGTACCCTCCTGATATTGAACGTTTGTATTTGGTGTGCACCTTAGAATGAACATGGTACAAACAAACCCCTTCCTCCTGAAACATGGACCCCCCCCAACCTTACCACATCTGGTAAAAACTGTCAAACTTTTATTTTTGTGCAATTCAAGTGTGCTACACACAGGTGAGTGGGCCTGCACAAGCCACCTGTAGCAACACACTCTCCTCTACTCACACTAGACACTTTCACACAACACTGTGTGTACATAATCCCACAAAAGACTGATTGTAATATATGTACGTTTACTGGCTCATGCACCACAAATCACCTTACACTGTTCCCCAGCCAGCTGCTTGAATGTCTTTCTTTTTGCACATGTACAGTATTTGAAGTCATCTGCACAGTTGTACAGTTTGTATTTTTTTAGTTTATGTATAGGTAACCACTTTTATATATAGCATATGCATAGTCAAAGCTGACAGTAGGTTTATACTGTTTTACTTTGTGTTGTATATCTGTATTAATGTAGCACCGTGGTCCTGTGAGGCACGACATCTCGTCCCACTGTATGTCCACACATGTAGCGGAATGACAATAAAGCTCAACTTGAACTTGTATGCCATTTGTACATTAAATACTTCAAATTACATTTAAAATTGTATTTAATAAAAAATCCCCTGCAAAGTGTAATGTTTAGTTTCTTGTGCTTCTTGTTTAACTACACTGAAAAACACTGAATTTCACTTGAGAGGCTAATACTCTTTGAGTCAAGTAAAACAACTTTTTTTTTTAACTCTTAACTGAGTAGGCCTAACTGCATATTTATTCGCTGGTCTAATGTCTTTCTTTGTGCAACTGAGGAGGTGTAGTTGATCCTATATCCCACTTCTGGGTGAATCTTGCTCAAGTTACTGGGCAGAACCCAGTATGCTGGCACATCGGTGACAGTCTTTGTGCCACGAATTCGAACAGTTGCCTCTAACTTAAACAGAGTACAGGTCTCAGCTATCCCTGCCGTGCAGGTACAATGGGCACACTCCACCTTCCCAGCACTGCTCACAATGACCCAGGGCTTTAGAGGAGGCTCATTCAGTCTCTGTGTACATAACCTATGTTCATACATAATAACAGTAAATGAAAAGAGCTGTGGACACAAGTATTATGTATACATATATATATATATATAAGGGCTGTGCAATTAATCAAATGCGGTTGTTATGCGCATCTCGTCAGTACAGCCGGTTCAGTGATGGGCAGTAAATCTCCATCACGTGCTTTCAGATGGAGCGGCATTTAATACACAGAGCCGTAGTTCACTGACAAGCTACGCAATATCACGTTCATAATCTAATGCGATTCGTCCGCTATTATGAACGTGAGAATGCCATCTTCTCCAGGTACGGTTTTCTTGCGCCTGGTATAAGTTTGTATCTATATAGTACATTTCGTTCATTTAATCGTCTTTTCAAAATTGTTTAATTGGTTGTTTTAGGTCTCGCCCGATGTGGCCTCACAAAATGGCGGCGCCCCCTTGTTTACATCCCAGAATGCACTGCGCAGTGACGTCGGTTGCCAAACCCTATTGCAGCTTCACACGATCCCAGCCAAGAAATCAAGGTCTTATCTAGCCAAACAATTGCATGCGCGTCTTTATTAGCTGATGTTGGAAAGGTCATGTGTGACCTGGCCGAAGAACCGACCCAGTGTTTCCAAAGCAAACAAAAAGTGAAATGCCCTTTACAAAAAAGGAAAAACAACGATGTCGGACGATTGAAAATGAGATGGGAGCTAACCGCGCGTGACAGAGCTAATGCTAGCCGAGCATTTGTGGTTAAAAACTGAATAAATGTTTTTTTTTTCAGAAAATAAACAATCGTTTGGCTAGATAAGACCCTTATTTCATGGCTGGGACTCTTTGAAGCTGTATTTTGGATCTTGAAATAATTGGTCACCATTGAAGTCCACTACATGGAGAAAAATCCTGGAGTGTTTTCCTCCAAAAAAAATTTCTTTGCACTGAAGCAAGAAAGACATGAAGATCTTGGATGGGTGAGTAAATTATCAGGACATTTATGATCCTTTAACCTCAAATTAATGCTCGGAGTAAGCATTTATATAACTGTAACTTGATTATGTTTTGGTCAACAGCTAGAATAATAAACATTGTGACTGTATATCTGTATATATGCTTCAGGAACGACGAGGTGATGAGAATCAGCTGTGACCGGAGTAGGCTTGGGTGGAGCTTTTACAAGCAGGTTCAACTGGAGCACATCCAGAAGCAACGGGCTGGAAACACACGTCATACATCACTCATCATTCTGGGCAGGATTTATGCACAGGCCTATGCTCGCTCGTCCAGGGGAAGCTGAGGGATTTACATTTTTCTAACTCATAGTAGTTATATTATACTATGAATATAATCAATATGTGATGATTTTTATGGGATTGTTTATTAAAGTTTAATTACAGTGCTTGCTGGGAATATAATGCTATGAGCTGTAACTGATGTGTTTTTTGGTACATTGTGAAATTGGGTGTGTGTGTGTGAGTGAGTAGCCTTGTGTGCAGAGAAAAACCACAGAGGGGCAGTTTGAAGAAGCTGCAAGCACATAGAAAACAAAGAAGTACACACTGTGAGAACATTCTGTACCAAGGTGAAGTGGGAAAAATACCCCCACACACATACATAACAGTTGAGTGTTTGGTATCAGTTGATAAGGGAGCAGAAACTGAAGGGGGGAGAGAGTCACATGTTGTTTTGCAGGACCCAAGGGAACAAAGGGAGGAGAATGCTGGTTGGAGGAGCGTTGGACGGTTCTGGCGGCCAACGAGAAGATGACACACGTCGACACATACTATAAATAATCTGTTATGCTGTACTTCTGAGTTGCTTCTTTGTAAGACTCTTGTCTGAGAAACAACCCAGCTGAATTTTGATGACTTCTGATTAATAAACTTCAATACCTTTTTGACATGAGCAAGCCTTCCTTCGATTTTTGATCACGCAGGACGATTTGAAGTCCAACAAAGCCCAAACACATGACATTTCTTAGAAAGGTACTTGAAGAAGTTTGACTCAAAAATTCGCTGAACACGGCTGAGAGACACAGGCATTCACACGCCCTCAATCTCTCTTTAATATCTGCACATCAATGTGCAAGTGCAAGTCTCTAAAATGATCTTCTGGAATATGCAACGGAAGGTTTGGGATGAGGAACTTAATAAATGACTTCAACACACACGAGATTTCAGGACAGAAATAAATCACGTCTTGAGGTGCTTGTGACTCCATGCTGTTAAAATTAGGCCTATTAGAGAAATAATGCACCCCCGAAGTGATAAGATATGGCCACGACGCCGGAGCCTATTAATGAACTCCGTTCTCAACGAAAGCACTACATTAGATCTTTATTGATTGAACACAGGTGCTTATTGTGATAGAAAACACTGTAACCGTTGCCACTGATTACGAAATATTATTTTGTTTGCTTGGGTGGTCATATATATTCATATGGAATTGGGGGGGGGGGGTTATTAATTAGTTTATTAGTCAATTAGTTTTGCCTATGTGACGATAAGAGTTAAATCCGTGTACCGATGAAACTTGCTACCTATCAGATTGTGCTATCAATAATATATTTGTATTGTTTTAAGGGTATGCTTAGGTTAAGGTAGGTATGGATATTAAAAAAGCCTCACATCACATGAATAAGATGCTGATAGGTAACATTATTCGCTATTTGTGCTACCTATCTTTTTAATGGGAGGTGGCACAATCTACACCGGCCCTGCTTGGTTCTGTCACTTTGGTCTAGTTTATTCTTGAATCTTAATTATTTTCTGTTTAGTAACCATGAAGTCATTGTTTACAAATAAACTCTTGATGACGGCACATCCGGGTTATTGAGGATCGGCAGGCCGCGGATCAGCACTAAGTTGGGATTTAATACGCAAGTTATGATAATTCACTGTATTTTAGAAATGGACGAACATGAACATAAGCGGCTGATTTTATGTTTTAAAGCACAGCTGTTTTGTGTTGTTGTTTAAAGAGATAGCCTACAATGCGTCACAAACGTATAGAGTGCTAATAAATGTTCTCATGCTCAATGTTTCCTTGTTTATATCTTAATAAAATATTCGAGCCTATATTGATTCTCTTACAGTTTTTAAAGACTCCTATTATAGTAAATAAGTCGTGATATCAGATATTAAAAATCTAACTATTTCTGTATCCACAAAATGTGTGTGCATGTTATAATCTGTGTATGAGATTAATTTAGATTCAGTTATTAACACTCGATCATTGTAGGCATATAGACCTGCATAACTATCGAATATTAAATCACTCAGACCTGAGCACTTTTAATGAGTAAAAAAGACCTTCTGTCATGGTTGTGTAGTGCGGGACGCAGGAGACTTCAGGTAAGGACGCAGGAGACTTCAGGTAAGATGAATATGTTTTAATTAACATAATACAGGCAACACAACGTAATAGACGAGTGAACTGACAAAGACTAGGGGAGAACTCAGGACTTCTAAACACATAGAAAGTAATCAAGGAGAACGGCAACAGGTGAGGAGTAATCAAGGGATAATCAAATGAACTTAACAAGAGCAGGAAAATAACCAAATAAGGAAACCCAGGAAAGACAGGGGGAAGACGAAGAACAACGAGTCCAGAACCCTAACATTACCCCCTCACCCTCCCAATAGGCACATCCCGCGCTGTAGCATATTCACCGGGGAGGGGGGGTGGGCGCCCTGGAGGCTAGTCCAAGATGGAGACACGAGTGGCCTCCAGGGCGAGGCAGGGGGCTTGGGCGACCTAGGCGGTCCAGGGGTCTCCGTGGCCTTGGCCTTCGGTCCGGCCACAGACATATAGCCCCCCCCCCACACAAAAAAAAATTATTGGGGAAGTCCACAACATCTGGGGGGTGCTATGGAGGAGCGGGTTCTGGTGGGTGCTCGGGAGGAGTGGGGACTTGAGGGAGCTCGTGGGGAGCGGGCACTGTAGCGGACCTGCTACAAGCAGGCACTGGAGGGCGCTCTGGAGGAGCGGGGACTTGAGGGAGCTCGTGGGGAGCGGGCACTGTAGCGGACCTGCTATGAGCAGGCACTGGAGGGTGCTCTGGAGGAGCGGGGACTTGAGGGAGCTCATGGGGGGCGGGCACTGTAGCGGACCTGCTATGAGCAGGCACTGGAAGGCGCTCTGGAGGAGCGGGGACTTGAGGGAGCTCGTGGGGAGCGGGCACTGTAGCGGACCTGCTATGAGCAGGCACTGGAAGGCGCTCTGGAGGAGCGGGGACTTGAGGGAGCTCGTGGGGAGCGGGCACTGTAGTGGACCTGCTATGTGGGGGGGGGCAGCAGGCACTGGAGGGTGCTCTGGAGGAGCGGGGACTTGAGGGAGCTCGTGGGGAGCGGGCACTGTAGCGGACCTGCTATGAGCAGACACTGGAGGGTGCTCTGGCAGCGCAGACACATGGGGGCACTCCATGGGGGCACTCTCAAGTGATGAGACCAGGAACTGAGGCAAAGCCGGCAGAGCAGAGTACCAAGGCGGAGCAGACAGGACTGGAGCCCACCAGGGCTGAGCAGACGAGACAGGAGCCCACCAGGGCTGAGTAGATGAGACAAGAGCCCAACAGGGCGAAGCAGACGAGGCAGGAGTCCACCAGGGCAGAACAGAAGGGACCGGTGCCTACCAGGGCTGAGCAGACGAGACAGGAGCCCACCAGGGCGGAACATATGACCACCAGACTGGAACAGGAGACCACCACGGAAGAGCAGACAGAGCAGGAGCCCACCAGTGCGGAGCAGACAGAGAAGGAGACCTCCAAGGCGGAGCAGACCAAGCAGAAGCCCACCAGTGCGGAGCAGACAGGGAAGCAGACCTCCACGGCGGGGCAGACAGGGCAGGAGCCCACCAGTGTGGAGCAGACAAGGCAGGAGAGCACCACGACGTATCAGGAACCCACAGTAGAGATTGGAGCCTAGGGAAATCTGAGACACAAGAGACAGACATAGCATTTACGGTCTCAAAGACCGAAGCAGGGAATACAAGAAGTTCATCAACAGTTTCCCTGAAGCCCACTGAACAAGTAGACAGTTCACAACCAGGCTCACTGACTGAGACTTGACAGGTAGTTAGTTCATGATCAGGTCCATTGACAGAAACAGAGCGGGCAGTCAATTCAAAATCAGGCTCATAGACTGGAACTAGACAGATTAACACTTCACATTCAGGCTCCTTTGATGAGACTGGTCAAATGGATAAGTCAGCATCAGATTTAACTGCAGAATTTAAACCAACAGACAGTTCACAATTGGATGCATTGACTGGAACTGAACAGGAAGACAGATTAAAGACAGGCTGACTGACTGAGACTGAACAGATAGGCAGTTCATAATCAGGATCATTACGGGAAACTGGGCAGATGGAAGGTCCACAAACAGACTCAATGACTAAATCAGGACCGACAGATAGTTCAAAACCAGACGCATTGACAGGTACTGGATAGACAGACAATTCACCAGTGGTCTCTTTGGCAAAGACAGAAGCAATGGCGCAACTAGAGATTGCATTCATGGTTTCAGAGTTCATAGAAGGCAGGGTTAAGTGTTCAAAAGGTGACCTTTTTGACTGTAAAAATAGTTACTAGGGCACATAGCAAGGTCATTTGTAACAGGACAGTCATAAAGTTTGCGGACTGAGTCCTTGGCTGTGATTGACAAGACTAAGAGTTCATAGGTAGCCTCCTTGGCTGGATCGGGACAGGAGAAAAGTTCATAGACGGCCTCTGTGGCCGATTCAGTGCTGGCTAACAGTTCACAAACAGCCTTCGTGGCCGTGACAGGACATGACAAGGTTTTACAGACGGTTACCACTGCCACCTCTGGAGGTTCTACAGTGGTAGCATCAGGAAACAGGTAGAGTTCACTAACAGGACGGGTACATTGCTTATCTACGGTTCCTTCGACCGTGACACAACAGGCTGGACATGTATTGCTGGATGCCATCACCATACAAGGAGCCGAAGCGAGCACCGCTGCCTCGGGAGGCTCTGCAGCATGCACTGCCACCTCTGGAGAAGCTTCAGTGGGTGCCATCACCTGGGGTAGTTCCGAAGAGGTGTACGCAGCCCAAACGCAACACAATGCGATCCCCATCATGGGAAGCGCATCGGACAGGGGAATTAGTGCAGGAACAGGAGGGTTAAAGCGAGCTGGTTTGGGGATACCAGCTCCACGTGCAGACACCAGTGGTGCATCCCCCCCACTGGATACCAGACTAAGATACTGAAGGACTGACCTTGAATATCTGGGTGTGGCAGACAGAACGTGACAAGACTCTGGCTGTTCAGCGGTGACGTGCAGAGACTCTGGATGGTCAGCGGTGACGCGAAGAGACTCTTGATGGTCAGCGGTGAGGCGAAGAGACTCTGGATGGTCAGCGGTGACGCGAAGAGACTCTGGATGGTCAGCCGTGACGTGAAGAGACTCTGGATGGTCAGCGGTGACGTGAAGAGACTCTGGATGGTCAGCGGTGACGTGAAGAGACTCTGGATGGTCAGCAGTGACGCGAAGAGACTCTGGATGGTCAGCAGTGGCGTGAAGAGACTCTGAATGGTCAGCGGAGACGCAACTTGACTCAGAAACAACAGCTGTGACTTGACTTGATTCATGAAGATCAACGGTAACTTTACTTGACTTAGAAGCGGCAGCTGTGACTTGAATGGGCTCATGACTGACAGCAATGACATGACGGAGTGTTGTTGTGGCTGCCATTTTGTGAACGGACTCCGCTGTCGCCGCCATTTTGTGAGCGCGCTCTGGTGCGGGAATAAATTTTGCAACGAGACTGGAGCTGCCTGGCAGAAGCCCCCCCCCCATGATGCGAATTCGCGTCTGTTGAGTAGTGAATTTCACATGCGAATTAAGTGAATTTCACGCGCGAATGAAGCTAGTAAACTCAAAATGTTCAAGCGTCCAACTACATGCGAATAGCGCAATTTATTCGCTTCATTCGCGTCTCGTGTGAACGCACCTTAAGGAAGCCCATGGTTTAAGTAAGCTGTGGGATCAGTGCAATCAGCTGTGTGTGTGTGTGTGTGTAGGTCGTCAGTGCAGTGGATGATGGGAATTGTAGTCCGTGGGTGACGTGCAACAGTAGTGTAGTGCAAGAGTCAAGTCGATGGAAGGGCGACCTCTGGTGGCTATCGAGCGGAAGGCCAAAGACCGGATTCGTGACACTGTGATTAATACTTTTTATTTATTAAAGACTATAATAACTAAAATCGATTAAAAATCGAAAATCAATATAGCACAGGGATTCCTGGTTCTTTTTAAAGGACTGAGCCACAAAACCGGTACTTTAATTTGTGCATATAGCCTATAAAAGTAGAGGCTAAATTAAAATTAACATTTATTGCTTAAATACGCACTAAGGCAAATTAATATCATATTTTCTGTAGGTCAGATTTAATAACAGCTGTTTTAGTAAACAAAAACATTTAAAATAGGCCTATATGCAAAACCAAACTGTTTCAGCAAGGTTTTTATTCGCAGTATCCACAGTTCATGATATTATCGTCTTATTTGTCACTGCAGTTGCAGATCGTTTGAATCTAAATAATTCTAACATTTTCTAATTGACTGTAACTAAAGTCGCACTTAATATTTCTGTAGCACAGCCAAATCATTCATGCGTCTACAAGCTCTAAACCAGTGAGATTGGAGCCCGCCCCCATCCTGACACGTCCTGCTTCCGAACAGCACGCTCAGACCGGAAGTCACGCAGCATCACCTCATCCGTGCAGATGTAACCCCCCCCAACACGGATCCGCATCAACTCACCAAGCGGGTCGCGAACCCGGGTTTCCGGCGCGGGAGGCGGGCGCTCTACCAAGGAGGCCAAAGGCTACAGCCTCTAGCGTCAGTCGCTAGAGCTCCTCTTTTTGAGGTCAGGGGAGTGAGGTTTACACACCGCCCTTACTGTACTGTTACACAGAGTCTCTCCGTGACATGCAGGTACTGTCTTCTGTCACGTGCGTTTCGATATTCTGATCAATCAAGCGCGGGTTATGCGGTTGTTATCGTTTATGTCAGATATTGCACTTTGGCTTCCGTTGTGGTTAGACCAGCTGGGTCTAACTCTGGGTCTGATTCTGATCTCGCGTGTGTGTGACGCACCTGAGGAGGAGCAAACACTCCGCGTGCTGTAGAAATATTAAACCTGACTAAAAGAAGCCATTACGAGCTCCTAGCTGGCTGGGATAGGCGTTCAAACATCTCCAGATATACAGGTGTAGCTTAAGGCCCGTGTCCGAAGACTCCCGCGCGCGCTGTTATAGTTCATGATGCATATGGAGCGCGAGGAGTTATTGTGTATCATTATGACAACACCGAGCTGGAGCTAAAGGTGAGTGACGATGAGCTTCAGGTGTAGACCAAACAATGCTTTATTATGATGTGGTGATGTTTGTAATGTATCGAGGGTCAGATGTAGAACGTTGTTTTGTTACATTTGTTGCATTCGCACATGTATTTGTTTACACATGACATGTTAAGTTTACTTGCATAACGTGTTTGGGTTGCATATGCTTGCAGCTTGTGTCATGCTATTTAATTATATATTTGGTGTTATTGTATGCGTTCAAAACATGGTAATGCAGTAGCCTATTTGTAACTTTTCTATTAATTAAAGGGCACATCTACTGTATATAAATGAATGCACCCCTTTAAAGAAACACACACACACACACAAAATAGATATTATTTCATACTGATTATTAAAAGAATTCATACGTGGGGTAATGCATAGTCATTGTGATTTCTCAATGTGAGTTTTGGTGTTTTATCACTCAGTTGTGTGTAATTGATGACCGCAGTGATCCAAACACTTCTCTAGAAATCCCTCAAGTCTATGTTTGATAAATATGGGCCTTTAAGACACGTTCAAAGTGCTTTGGCTACAGTAGTGGTTTGTGTGGTGTATAAGCAGCCATGCATGTCACTTCTGCATTCAGCTTTATTTTTCAAGCGCTTTTAACCATGCAGATTGTGTCAGAGCAGCTTTACAGTACTGAATAGGACAATAGAGATCGGTTACGCAGTGTGCATCTTACCCCGTGACTAGGGGTCGACCGATATGTGTTTTTCAGGGCCGATACCGATACCGATTATTACAGATCAAGTAGACCGATAACCGATATTTTGAACCGATATACGTGTCTGGTGTAAAAATGAAAATGAATGCCAAAATTAATAATAACAAGAGCTCTGACAAAAAACGTTCTTTAAATGCTTTTAAACATGTCTTTAATTCTGAAAACTGTTAATAACAACAACATTTCCAGAGTTTTAATTTACAGTACAGTGCAAATGAAGGCATAAAACATTAATTTAATTTATCTTTTAATCAAATGAGAGTTAGACTTTATTTTTGGCAAACAAATGAGTTTACTATTAAAATTAAAACATGGAAGAAATAGCGTATTGTGTGATTATTCTCAACAAAAGTTGTAATAATTGTTGTAGTTGTATTACGTATACAGTAATATATTCGGCTAAACCGAACTTATATTTTGACAGGTTGCCATGAGAACCTTTTAGGTTTCTGTAGCCTATGTATATATGATATGACGATCGTTTTACTCAAATGAAACGGTAAAATGCTCATGAAGTGACTCCGAGCAGTTCTGGGGATGTTGTTCATGTATTTATGTCCTCATTTATGCTGAAAACACCGCGAGCTTCACACGCTCTTCATGTATGTGTGCAGTAAACGAAACCGCACGTCTCTGCATTCATTAACAGAGATGCAGAACATGCAGGATTCATATTTAAAGTGTTTTTGCGGCTTAATATTTATAGACACTAGTCCATAGCGCGAGTCGATTTAAGTGTACTGACCTACTTTTGATTAATTCATCCAAACTTCGACACATTCCGTGACATTCCGCGTTATACGGTAAATTCCATTATATGACTGCATTCCGCGATTCCGCCCGCATTTTCCGCATCGCGGACATCATAGGTTATATTGAGGTGTTTTGCAACTTCAGCAACGTCTGCTGCTGCTTTACCTTTGAGAGACAACTGATGCGTGATCACTGAGGCAGCTCCAGTTAGCATGTGCTCTCGGTGTGAGACTGCCTTCAGTTTTCCGCGTTGATTGGTCGGACTCGTGACTCTCTACATATCAGATGAGCGGTGGGCGGAGATTTCTCTCAGAGATTGAGAGATCGCCTCACTCTCACAGTGTGTTGAGCTCAGACAGGCTGCATCGAGCCAAATAGTGCATTTAAACATTAAATAATTTCACCTGTATTATTTAGTCACCAATAAATAATGTCACCTGTAAATAGTATGTTTGTTTGCATTATATAAAAAAAAATAATAATAAAAAAAAATTATCGGCAAATATGTTTTGAAAATGGCCGATATCGATAATCGGTAGAATGCTTAATATCGGCGCCGATAATCGGCCAGGCCGATAATCGGTCGACCCCTACCCGTGACACAAAAAGTCACTCATTCACAGCTTTTGCTGAAAACTGACTGCTGTTTGTATTCACTTTTTGGCAACTGCATTCTGTGGGTTTTATAAACGGATTAAAAAGGACTACATGAGATAAATGACTAGATTGCATTCGTGAGTGTTATTTTTGACCGATTAACCCGCACTCGCACACTCACTCACTCACTCACTCACACACACACACACACACTCACGCTCACTCACATACACTCACTCACACACACACACACACACACACACACACACACACACACACATTCACGCTCACTCACATACACTCACTCACTCACACAGACACACACACACTCACGCTCACTCACATACACTCACTCACACAGACACGCACACACACGCACACTCACTCACACACACGCACACTCACTCACACACACACTCACTCACACGCACAGACACGCACACTCACTCACGCACACACACTCACTCACATGCACACTCACTCACACACATGCACACTCACACACATGCACACTCACACACATGCACACTCACTCAGTCACTCACATACACACACACAATCACGCTCACTCACATACACTCACTCACGCACACACACTCACTCACATGCACACTCACTCACACACATGCACACTCACACACATGCACACTCACACACATGCACACTCACTCAGTCACTCACATACACACACACAATCACGCTCACTCACATACACTCACTCACTCACACACATGCACTCACTCACACACACACACACACACACACACTCACTCATGCACTCTCACACACAGTCACTCACACACTCACTCGCACACACACTCACTTACACACTCACACACCACACACACTGACGCACACCACACAAACACAGACACATACGCGCACACACCACACAAACACACACACACACACACACAAGAACCTAACAGTCCTAGATCATGTCAAATCAGCAACAATAAGATCCAGTTAACCGACTAATCCACGTATGAAGAACGGACCCGTGATTATTTCAGGGACCTTGTTTTTTGGATCTAATCAAACTCCATTGTTCTTGAACGTCTGTGCTGTTTACTATGAAGGTATTTTTGGTGCAAAACAACTGAGCGTCTGTGACAGTGGGATTTGTAGTTGTAGATAGCCACACACGTGTATCAGTAAATTTGAAGTCACAGACAAAAGTTTTTTTTTTCTCAACACAATAGTTACACCTTCTCGAATCCTTCATTGCAGATATACAAATCCTATTTTACGAATCTCAAATCAAGAAACTCGTACGCTCGCATGTTTTGCGACTATTACAGCAGTGAATATGGTGCAAAACACATTCACACACCTGCATCAGAAATGTGAAGTCACGGACGAATTTTGTACATGTGTAAATCAGTATGTGAGATCTCTTCAGAGATCAGAGATATAGCTCTTGTTATTCTTTCTAGTTATAGTTTTGGATCTTATCGTCTGCAACGTTGAGGATGTATTTTGGAGCCATCGTGACAGTGATCACATCAGCTGGTAAGTTAAGTTATCCGAAGTAAATTAATCAGGGAAGCATAATAATTCTACACTGCCTTTTATCGCAGATGTTACATAACAGCAATACAATAGTAAAGAATCCCACTGTCACAGACGCTCAGTTGTTTTGCACCAAAATACCTTCATAGTTTACGTCCACGCTTGATTCAGTATTGGGCTGTCCTCTCTTGCTGATTCTCTATAGAGGTTGCATTGAGTTCTGTGAGCTCTATAACACCAAGAAATCGCTTCTCTTTAACTGTTTTGTTTTAACATGCTCATCTGTGGATCAAAAATGCCCTTTAACGTGCACCAGAAAATGTATTGAGTTTATTTCAGGAGGGTGTGTTAACATATAATCTGTGATTTTCCTGAATGATTTCAGCAACAGACTTGCTCTGAAGAACCCTAGCGTGTCTTCTGCGTAAAGAGGAATTGCTGAATGCAAGCAGGGTTGAGAAAGCGGCCTTTATCTTTGTGGTTTCAGTACTGCATTGTGAGCTATTTTGCGTGACTACCTTGGGGGGGTTTCTGTGTTTAAGGTGCAGTCGAGCACATGCGGAAAGGCACGACTTTGGTTTCAGTCAGCAGACGTGAAGAGAGGATTTGAACATGAGGAGAGCCGTCGGACTGTGGCGTTATCAACCCAGGTAAACCGAGGACATGATGATATAATGCGTCTTTACCTGGAAACCCTTCAAGGAGGAATGCACCTGAGAATGTCACCGATGCTGTTTAGGTAACAGACCTGTTTTACTCCAGCAGAAAGCTGCTTATTCTTCTCCTGAGCCTGGCACTGATGTCTTCGCTGGCTCTTTTGAAATGGCCCGTCTTTCACTCGGACCCGAAGCCTGTGGAGGTGCCAGTAGACCCCGTCTATAGAAAGGTGCGTCTCTTACAGTCTTTGCATCAGATTCAGCTGTGTAGCATTGATTCACAAATATAGAGCTGGACGTGTTGCCTAATTCAGACTCGCATAAAAGCAAAAAACTATAGTTTCGGGTTCATCGAGTTCAGCAGAACTGATTCGTCTGTACTGAAGTGATACGAATCACCAAACTGTGTTGAGTGCTTGAGTTTAATTATGCACTCGAGTGAGTTTATTATATTCTACGATGCGGAAAATTACATCGTCACATTTAGGGGTGGGCGATATGACCAAAATTGTATATCACGATAACGATATATATATCACGATATAGTGTTTTTTTAATTCAAAAATGTTTTTATGATATTAAAATCTTGAAAAAAAAAGCTGAAGATAAATACACAATCAGTGATGAATTAAGGATAAGCAATAGATAAAAAATGCTACATTGTGTAAATTAATTAGTCTTCACTTTGTTAATTATATCTATCTATCTAACTATGATAGATACATAATAGATAAAACATAAATAGATTCAGACTACCCAAGCAACTTTTTCTTCCAAAAGCACCTAGCGACAAATTTTAAATTGTATTTTGCAACTTTTTATAAGTGACTCAAGGCACACATTTACCATCCAAATTAGGGCTAATACTAAATATACAAGAGAAAATAAGACAAGTCTCTTAAAATAAACAAGTAATTTGTTTCCTTTTTAGAAAAAAGTATTTTTTTATTGCTGAAATAGCATATTAATAACTGAAAACTAAACCCATTTAGTGCATTTAATTGCATATTACATTACAAATGCAAATACAAATAAGGTAGACATAGTACAACCTAAAACTAAGACATGAATCAAAATAATAGTATAATAAACTGATAATAAAACCTAAACATTGTGCAAATTAACTTCCAGCTTTGATCCTAACTAAAGCTCAAGCATGACACAAGCCTTTACTGTCTTCTAGAAGAATTGTGTCTTTTGTGAGAGGAAAAGATTAGTGAACAGGAAGATAATGTGGAGCAAAAACAAGAATTCATACACAACATTAACACGTGTGTGTGTGTGTGTGTGTGTGTGTGTGTGTGTGTGTGTGTGTGTGTGAGTGAGGTGTGTGTAGTTACAGTAAATGGTAGGATGCACCGAAATGCAAATTCTGGGCCGAAACCAAAAATTATTTTAAAAAGACTTTTAATTTAACTCAATTTTAATGACACTGAATTAAAAAAACACAAGCCAGTAAAATAACCACTTTTATTGAAAGAAAATTGGACAGAATATATTAATATTAAATATCAATGCATTATTTGTATTCAGTTCTATGCAACAGAACCAGACATAACTGTTGTTGTTTTTGACTAATTATCCAAATAATGTATATCCTTATAAAACATCAATTTCATTTATCTTTACATTATTGACAATTAAACTTTTTTCGGCAAACAAAGGGAAGTTACTATTAAAATGAACATGTTGGAAATGTAGTGTGATCATTCATTAAAAAATTTAGTTTTCATAATTGTAGTAGTAGTAGTACATTCTGCTGAACAAATTTCTTCAAAAACCCGGACTTTTATTTTGACGGGTTTCAGTGAATACCTTTACATTTGTGTGTGTATATGATATGGGGATAGTTTTACTCCAATTAAACGGCGGAACACTCATAAAGTGACTCTCAGAGCAGTTCTGGAGATGTTGTTCATGTGTTTATGTCCTCATTGAGACGTCACGCGCGCTTCAGTGTGTGTGTGTGTGTGCGCAGTGTTCTCCGGTGAGCCTGAGCGGTAACAGAGCACACTGCTGGACGGTGCGGCGCGACATATATTTTCGGCTGAAAATTCAGTGTATCCCTAGTAAAATGGACAAAACTATTCTTCGAGGCACATAATTTGCCTCGAGTAATTTTTTTGTATTCGAGTTATTCGAGGAATCATTTCGGCCCTACAATATACAAATAGGGTTGGGTACCGAAACCCGGTACCCAACATGGCACCGATACCTATGTAACCGGTATGTACCGAACCGAATCAGAACGCAGATTTCGGTGCCATGCCTGAGCGATCGGTTGAAATATCCGTCCTTTGTTTTTCCGAAACAGACGTAAGAAGCATCATCACCGGCACCACACGTGAAAAATAATTCCCCGACTGAGAAAATGCATGTGAACTCGATTCGGAAAGCTCTAATAATACAAGTCCAACAAATCTTTGTAGTAACCCGAGTGTGCGGTTTACACATTCTGACTTAAAAGCCCAACTCAGGGAATGAGGTCTTCTGAGGTCAGATTTGCTAGCTGAGCTGAACCAGACAGTTATTGACGTGCAGAGGACTGATTCAATGATGGCGGAGTAGAACTGTTTCGGCAGCTCCTGTGGCAGGTTGAACTTCCTCAGCTGGTGAAGGAGATACAGCCTCTGCTGGGTCTTTTTTACAATGAGTCTATGTGATGGTCCCACTTCAGGTCCTGAGAGATGGTGGTGCCCATGAACCTGAATGACTCCACTGCAGTCACAGTGCTGTTCATGATGGTGCAGGGCTCTAGACTAACTTTCTTCACTGGTTGCACTGGTGCGCCTAACTTTTTTTCTTAGGTGCACCGGCACAAAAGTTAGGTGCACACAAATTTTCGTATAGGCAATATTGACTAGTAAACGATTAACTAACAATCTGGTCAACATAAAGTTCTTTATTTGAAGCACAATTCTACAAGAAAGGTAACTTACTGAAAAACTGTTGGTGCTTAAAGTGCTTCACTGAGCAGAGATTTAAACTTAAAACATCTCAAGATAAATAAAATCTAAATTAAGTGTTTTAAGGGCGTCAAACTGAACATCTCGTGGCTCAATGTATTATGGACTATCCTCCATTGCAGTTACATGCCCCTCGAATGGCCAACTCCTGTAGTTTGTCCTTCTTGATCTTTGGCCTCGGCTAAACCAGCTGACCACACTCTCTCTAGCATCAACATCTTCCAGACTTGACCCCTCTACACTGAGTCTTATCAGATCTTCCACTGTGTCTGAACGAAGGGATGCTCTAGTGCCCCCCCCCCCTCTACACTGAGTCTTATCAGATCTTCCACTGTGTCTGAATGAAGGGATGCTCGAGTGCAGTGCTTCTCAACCCCCCCTTAAACCTATAAAAAAAATCCGGCGCCCCCATCCCACCTCAGACTACCAAATCATTTCACTAAACATTATGAAAACAAAAGTATTTAAAGAGGGAAAAAAAACACCTGTTCTGTCTGTGCTCATACTGTATTTTAATTAGGGATGGGTATCGTTAAGGTTTTAACATTATTACTCCTCTTATTGATCCGGTACTTTAACGGTATTCTTATCTGTACTTTTATTTATTTATATATATATATATACATACACATACACATACACATACACACACACTTACATATATATATATATATATATATATATATATATATATATATACATACATACATATTTATATGATAGATTAGCAGCTTAATTAACATTGCTTTATTTTCTGAAATGTTAAATAAATATTTAATTAAATAAATATAAAACATCAATTTGTAAATGCACCAGTGTGCAGGCATTTTTAGTGTTTTATATACAGAAGATAAGATAGAGTAAGAACATGAACAAAGAAACAAAGTTAAATAAACTGACAAATATACCATTTGTCATACCATAAAACAAATGTACAAATGTAAAAAATAAATAAAAAAAAGATTTAATTTTTCCATGAATGTCTACTAACATTAATGTTCAGGTAAGTAATAGCTACAAAATAAATGTAAATGAACACTGCAGTTTTCACTGTATATATTGATAGAGTAATGCTTATTAAAGCTATAACTTTATTCATATTAAGAGCTGTGAGTGATTTTCTCTTTGCATTTTGTTCTTTGATTAACATTAATGAAGCACCAGTCTGTCACTAAAACAAAATATTGACACACAATATTCTCCCAACTGTTCTCGTTCACTTTAAGACATAAACTGTCTTTAAGTGAAGACTCTCCAAGCCGTCCGTTTTTACATGCTTTGAGTGTATTTGATCGCTTGGACGCGCCGATGCTCAAAGTGTACTTTGCTTGTCTGTTTTGGAGCGCGCCGCACACACACACACGCGCGCGCACAAACGCACACACACTTCAGCCTGGGGAACAGCGTCTCTCGTGCGGATTGTACTTTCAAAATTTTATTAACAAACATGTCCAGCAATTTAGTAACTGTAAAGACGGCATTTTACAACAATTGACAGACGATTGATCTGATTCTGACGTTGAGTTTTGGTGGAGGGAGGAACGAATGTGCGCCGCTGTGAAGGGAAGGAAGTTGTGCTAGAAGAAACACGGCTATAATCTTTAGAAGCTAAAAAATACATTAAATAAACTCAGTTTAATATAACAGCCACAGGCCTAAAGTGCAAGCATGTTTTAAAGGTTAGTTATCTCTTCTATCATAAACAGGGCTTTCATGTTGCGCGTGCTGAACTCCTCTACATGAGCGGGATCTTGCTTGTGATTTGGGAATAGCAAAAATGCATCATAGACAAAAGTTTGGGGTCCACCCTTCATTATCTCATTGGTTTAGACCACGATATGAGCCTAATGTGTGTCTGTTGTTGAAGCACAGGGAGACTCAGAGTCGCGGATACTTTTTTTCTTTTCTTGAACGGCTGGTCGCACAGGTGAGCCCTCAGATTTTTTTTAGTCGCACCCTTGAGAAATTAGGTCGCACTCTAGAGCCCTGTGGTGAGTGGGGGGAGTGAAGGGGGTTTCTCCTGAAGTCCACGATCATCTCCACTGTTTTGAGCGTGTTAAGCTCCAGGTTGTTAAGACTCACATTCATATTCTCATCATCCATATTGCCGCTATGTGTGCATACCCAGTACAACCCGTTGCACATCCCTCTCATCCCTCCTGTTTATACTAATATTTATTAAGTCCCATATAATGTTTTTGCACATCCAATTTGTTTTGCACACTACTGTTTTACTGTTTTGCACTTTTCTTTATTCTATTGCACATTTTACTTCTTATTTCTTTTTACCTATATATATATATATACTCTTGTGTGGTGTTACTTTTATATAATTTAATTTTGATTTTATTTTTTATTTTATTTTATTTTTATTCTTTGCACTGTCCACTGAGCGGACCTGATTTGACCTACATTTCACTTTTGATTATACCCTGTATAATTTATCATGTGACAAATAAAGAAACCTTGAACCTTGAACCTTGACTGCACCAGACAGCCAGCTCCTTAACCTCCTGTCTGTAAGCAGACTCGTCACCGTCCTGGAGGAGGCCGATCAGTGTGGTGTCATCTGCAAACTTCAGGAGCTTGACGGAGGGGTCTTTAGATTCGCAGTCATTCGTGTAGAGAGAGAAGAGCAGTGGGGAGAGAACACAGCCCTGAGGAGCTCCAGTGCTGATCGTACGGGTGCTGGATGTGTATTTTCCCAGCCTCACTAGCTGTTGAACCACTAACAGATGGAGGTGGGCACGGAGAGCAGAGTTAGTTTGGGCAGGAGGAGGTTTGGGATGATATCCTTACATAAGCCACTGGTCTGTCTAGATGAAGCAGAACATAATGCAGTCCCATGTTGACTGCATCGTCCACAGACCTGTTTGCTTTGTAGGCAAACTGAAGAGGATCCAGTGAGGGTCTAGTGATGTCCTTCAGGTGGACCAGCACCAGTTTCTCAAATGACTTCATGACCACAGACGTTAGACTCACAGGTCTGTAGTCTTTTATTCCTGTCATTTTGGGACCCCTTTACATTTCTGTGTGTATATGATATGAGGATAGTTTTACTCAAATTAAACGGTGTAGAGTAAGTAGAGTAAACTACTCTCAGAGCAGTTCTGGATGGATGTTGTTCGGGCGTTTATGTCCTCATTGAGACGTCAGTGTGTGTGTGCGCTAAAGGAAAACGCGCATCTCTGTCATCCATTCATACAGAGATCAGATCGCGTAAATCAGTGGGAAAGGAATAGAAAGGATGATTCTGTGTAAAGAAACATCAAGTAAACATGCATTATCAGCGAATGACGATTCTTCGAGACACATAATTTTGCCTCTGATTTTTTGTATTTGAGTAACTCGAGGAATCGTTTCAGCCCTATATTGTACTATGGTTTCTTTAGGACAGAGGTCTGGAAACTTGGTCCTTGAGGGCCGGTGTCCTGCAGAGTTCAGCTCCAACCCTAATCAAACACACCTGAAACAGCTCATCTAAGCATATAGAAACTTTCAGGAAGGTGTTTTGAGGCATGTTAGAGCTAAACTCTGCAGGACACCGGTGCACCAGGACTGCTTTTGAACAAGTAAAATGTTCAAGTGTTTTTTTTTTAACACTTATGTTGCTTATTTGTGATATTTTCCATTGGCAGCCCAGAATGTGATTGTTACACTGTAATAAAAATGCTGAAAATGGGAAGTTGCACTTCAGCTTATGTGACAGTGAAATTGATAAACCTAAAGTAAATCAAATAGCCTAATTTGATCCGACAGTGTTGCAGCACATGCATTTAGATAATTACAAATAGTAATTCACAATGATTATCTTAGAATAGAAGATAAACTCTATTGCCAAAAGTATTGGCTCCCCTTCTAATGAAAGGTTTAGTGATTTCCATGAATATTAACGTTTAAGCATATAATGATATTCTAGGGAATCTAATGTTATAGCAACAGTTTGGACAGAACCCTTTTCTATTCTAACATGACAGTGTCTCTGTGTATAAGACAAGAATCAAAGAGAAATGATGATTCAGTCAGTGTGGAAGAACTTGACTGGTCTGCAGAAAGCAGCTGAACATCTCTGGTGTGACTTTAAATGAGCCACAAACTCATCACCAAACACTAATGACTTGTACATATGGGATACTGTCATTTCATACACTTCAAAACTGTTGCAACGGAGGTGGAAATACAATTTTTAAGTACATTAATTATTTTTCCATCTTTGTTGCCACAGTTTGGAAGTGCCTTTTTCTCTTCTAAAGAAGGGGTGCCAGTACTTTTGTCCATATAATGAATGTACAAGTTATTGGTGTTTGGTGATGAGTTTTAAAAATAAGGAATAATTTGAGTAATAAAGAGAAACAAATAGCTTTGTATGTAGTACATACTCGCGTACATACTCTGATTGCCGGACATACACTGATATTGCCAGACATTCACACTGATTGCTGTTTGTAGTCAGTAATCACACGCTGATGTGTTGGGTAATACAGATGATAATCATACAGATATGGGCCATATTGTCATTCATAGCCCTCATTCAGTCAGAGTAATCACAGCTGATTATCAGCCACACAGATGCTAATCAAACAGATACAGCCACATTCCCCACAAAACACACATATGAAAAATGTAAACAAAAAAGGTTTATTTTGTTCGCTAAGTTCCGCCCCATCAGATGACAGGTACCTCACAGCCAGAATTCAAATAAAAAAATCTGCTTTTTTTTGTTTGCACTTTTTTGGGATGTCTCATTCTGTGTGTAACACTGTATGCTACAAAACCATGTGTTTTTTTACAACCAAGACGTTTTTGAGTGTGAGCTATTACATAATGGATACAAACAATAACGCTCCCTGAAGAAAGGAGATGTAAACAAAGGAATATCCGTCCATATAACAACGTTATTGCTTCATTGGACTAAAGTGCTTGTTGTTCCATGGACGCTTGCCTCTCTAACTAAACTGGGATTTACAGCATTTGTGACTAGGGCTGGGCGATATGGCCCAAAACATTACCACGATAATTATTTTCATATCAATCGATATCGATAATTATCACGATAAATGTCAAATCTTTATTTCTTTCAAGTTTAAAGACAGATTTTGCTCCAAAGTGAAAGTTGTAGAAACCAGACCATTAATTTTCCTTAACACAATAAATATCTAAATAGAAAAATGTATTTCTTGGTTTCTGCATGTTCTAGTGATATTGTTTCAAATCAAGAAATAAGTTTGGGTTGCCTCGTAATATTAATGATGATAATAATATAATTTTTTGTCTCTTAGAAATGCACATTTGATCGTAGCTTGAGTTCGGATGCAGAGGAACATTTTTGTTCATTATCAAAATCAGTAATAATTGCAGCAACCTCAGTTTTATATGTTAATTTATTCTGACCAAGGTTTTTTATTAAGCATTGGTCTCCCATAGTAGCATACATTTAAATAATGATAAACAGTTAAAACCACACATATAGCACCATGGTACAAATATAACTATATGTTTTTAAGTAGCCGTTTTGTATGAAAAACTGTCTAAAAATATTCAGTATAATGCACACATGCTATAGCTGCCTTAAGCACACATGCATACTATAATTATATACCATTACTCCTGTAATAAAACTCAATGTGAATATCCCACATGTCTGCCACAGTACCATAGTGCAGTGAGTGTTAATACAGTAAATACAACTGCACTATGAATAATCTGTTGCACCTTTGCACATCTATCTGCTGCTCAACCAATCTGCTGTTAATTTATAATCTGTTGCACCTCACATTATTACTATGTATAGACCACATTATGTATAGATACTGTACATAATGTAGATGTGCCCATACGGTGTATAATGTGTCGTTGATAATTGAGTGTGTCTTTATAGTACACTATGTGTACTGAGTATATGTATGTGTATTTAGCACATTGTCTTCTGTACAGTCTGTAAATATGTACTGTCCATATGTAAATTGCTGTTGTTTTTTTTGCACTGTCTGTCCATATGTAAATTGCTGTTGTTGTTTTTTTTTGCACTTTCTGGAGCACTGTAAATGCTCCAGTGCAGTTTTTTGCACTGTCTGTCCATATGTAAATTGTTTGTTGTTTTTTTTGCACTGTCTGTCCATATGTAAATTGTCTGTTGTTTTTCTGCACTGTCTGGAGCACGCTCATAAGAATTTCACTCACCAAGGCACTTGTGCTGTGGTGATGTGACAATAAAAGTGATTTTGATTTAAATCCATGGTAAATGTGCAGATTGAAAAGTCTCCTTGCACACAGTGTTTCTGCTGTTCGGCTTGTGTTCTCACACTCGGTGTGTTCGACTTTAAGCGGCGCTGCACAGAACGATCCGTGTTTCACATCACAGTACCACGAGAGCGATAAGAGCGCAGACAGATCTGATGCTTTCGATTAACTCTCGGGTATTTTAATGTCAAACACTGATCATTCTGTGCAGTGCCGCTTAAAGTCGAACGCACCTACTGACTGTATCTCACAGCACTTTGCTCCGTGTTCACGTGACCGAGTAAACACATCTGCATCTGCAGCTTAACAGGTTAAACGAGTCCTGGTAGGAACGCACATATCCTCACAGAAATTATATATGATGTTACACTCTCTGTGAGCTCGTCCAGATCGGTGGCAGCAGCTTCAAAAACAGTCCAATCAGTGAGGTCGAAACATGCTTGTAAAACCCACTCTGTTTCAGTAGTCCATCTTTTTACAATTCTTAATACAGGTTTATCAGATTTTAGTTTATGTCTGTAGGTTGGTATAAGATTAACCAGGCAGTGAGAGCTCCAAAGCTTCCCATGGGATATGCATTCTTTACTGTTGTGATCCAATATATTACTGTCTCTGGTGGGACATGTAACATGCTGTCTGTATTGTGGCAGTCCACGGGACAGATTTGCTTTATTAAAGTCCCCGAGAATGATTCAAACAGAGTCTGGGTGTTGTTGTTCTGTGTCTGTGATCAGATCAGGGAGTCTCTGTAAAGCTGAGCTCACGTGTGCTTGCGGATGAATGTAAACACTCACGAGAATGAAGGAACAAATCTCCCGCGCCGAGTAGTACGGCTTGCAGTTAATGAAGAGCGTTTCTAGATCATAAAAGCACGTCGTCTTTAACACTGTTACATCTGTACACCACAGCGCATTGATGTAAAAGCATGTCCCAAAAATGGTTTTGCATAAAAGTATTTTATCTAGCTAGAGTCTCGTGCTGTTTCTAAATCATGCTACTTTCTATCAGGTGTTAGATCACAACACTGTTGTAGAGAGCACTATGAAGGGTTCTTCACAAGCACAGTAACTGACATTTAAAACGGTTAAAAGAAAAGGCTCAATATATAACACTGACAGAATGGACCGACAGATGACATGATAATTATTATTTAATGTTAAAACAACAAAGATAAAAAATAACTCGCTACTCTTGACTGAAAAAATACATAGTTACTTTAATAGGAATCAATATTTTTACATTTGTTCATTCAATTTCTTGCATGCTTTTGCTAAATATCCCTATTGTGCCTGCAAATTAAACCCTGCATTTGTAATGTGCATCTTTGTTCTTATCTATAAGGACAAAGATTCTCATCTTGGCCCACTTTGGCCTAAATATCTACAATAACTTTTATATTTTGTTATCTTGAAAGAATGTGTCTTTATAATAGGGAAATTATTTTGGCTGTACTGCTCAGACCAACAAAGAATCGTGGCGAAATTGTGATATGATATTTTTTCCATATCCCCCCCCCCCAACTTGTCAGTGAACTACGGCTCTATGTAGTAGATGCTAAACGCATCTGATGGAGATTTACTGCTGATTACAGACAAGATATCATGCAGCCTTACATGTGATTTGTCTGTTCAGATCAGTGTGGGATGAACAGAATATGTTTGGAATTAAAATATATTCCTCCTCTGTGCGTCATTTTGGATAAAACTGTCTGCTAAATGAACAAATGTATTTAAGTCGCTGCCGCTTATAGAAAAGCAGAAGTGCCCTGATAGCAGTGCTATGCATCTTTTTGTTTCTGACACGCGCTTGTTGCTGAGAATTGAAAAGAAGTCAAGTGATGCGATGGAGGGGGAGGGGGGGGGGGTGTAATAATAAAACCAATGGTCCAATGGTGGCAAGGAATTAAAACATCCATTATAAGAGCTGCGTTGTCTGCATATACATGAGAGCAAACGCTATGCTTCTCAATATCAGCTAATGCAGTTCTAACGCTTGGACACAGAACTGCATCTATATTATTTACACGCCTGATTCATGCATACAAATCCCTAAAACCAGAATTATGAACCACTGACCTAAAATGAGCATGTTTAGGGAAAATAT
Organism: Schizopygopsis malacanthus; assembly: GCA_027474115.1. Taxonomy (NCBI): domain Eukaryota; kingdom Metazoa; phylum Chordata; class Actinopteri; order Cypriniformes; family Cyprinidae; genus Schizopygopsis; species Schizopygopsis malacanthus. The sequence continues at coordinate 45,148 of JAPDDM010000267.1, forward strand.
CAATGGGTGTAGGACTGAGCCTTGAGGCACATCATACTTAACTTTGTTTGGGGGTCAGATATTTAATCAATGTTAGGTTTGATCTAAACCTGTCCACAATTGCCAAAACATGAAATTAATATTTACTGATGCCCTGTTTACCATGAGGTGTATTGAATAAAATTAATGCTTTCAGTTGGGTTGATATGTGCGTATGCATTAAGCAGTGTATTTTCCCTTACAGTGTGTCCAGTCCTATGTCCGAGACATACTAGCCCAAGAATGCAGACCTTCGTTTGCCCGACAGAGAATGGAGGCTGAACATCACCGCTCCACACCAGTGCTAGAGCCCTTCTTAGACAAGAACACTCATCTGAATGAACACATATTCCAATATCCCTCACCGTTTGGTTTCCTGGACATGAAGAACAAGCTTCAGGATATTCTGGAGCTCCTACCAGCCTCGTCTGAGGAGAGACACGGAGGAAGGGACTGCCGTCGATGTCTAGTGATTGGAAATGGAGGGATACTGAAAGGACTTGGACTTGGAGCGCTTTTGAACCAGTTTGATATCATCATCAGGTGAGAGCCTGCTCTGCGTTAATCGTCTGATTTTAGCTAAAGGATGTGTGTATATATAGATATCGACCGATGTATCGGTTTACCGATATTGAAGCATTTTACCATAATCAGATATCGGTTTTGTAAAAAAAAAACAACAGGTGTTTTTTTATTTATTTATTTTATTTGGCACATACATAATTATACAGAGTATAACCAGCAGTGAAATGTGTTCTCTGTATTTGACCCATCCAAGTACACACACACCTGGAGCAGTGGACACACACACACACACACACACCTGGAGCAGTGGACACACACACACACACATCTGGAGGAGTGGACACACACACACACACACACCTGGAGCAGTAGACACACACACACACACACACACACACACACACACACCTGGAGCAGTGGACACACACGCACACACACACACACCTGGAGCAGTGGACACACACGCACACACACACACACACCTGGAGCAGTGGACACACACACACACACACACACACACACACCTGGAGCAGTGGACACACACACACACCTGGAGCAGTGGACACACACGCACACACACAAACCTGGAGCAGTGGAGACACACGCACACACACACACACCTGGAGCAGTGGACACACACACCTGGAGCAGTGGACACACACACACACACACCTGGAGCAGTGGACACACACAGACACACACACACACAGACACACACACCTGGAGCAGTGGACACACACACACACACACCTGGAGCAGTGGACACACACACACACACAGAGAGACACACACACACACACTTGGAGCAGTGGACACACACACCTGGAGCAGTGGATACACACACACCTGGAGCAGTGGACACACACACACACCTGGAGCAGTGGACACACACACACCTACACACACCTGGAGCAGTGGACACACACACACACCTGGAGCAGTGGACACACACACACACACACACACACCCTGGAGCAGTGGACACACACACACACACACACACACACACCCTGGAGCAGTGGACACACACACACACACCCTGGAGCAGTGGACACACACACACCTACACACACCTGGAGCAGTGGACACACACACACACACACACACCCTGGAGCAGTGGACACACACACACACACACACACACTGTTCACTCAGGAGAAGCTCCAGCACGACCACCGCATGTAACTTTATACAAGATTAACTTGTTTGAAACACGCTAAACTATATTAAGATTTACTATAGAACCATTATTTCACCAATAAACATCTAAATAAATACATCTCTATCGAAATTAATTATTTATTATCTCCACAAGCGATCGCAGTTTGAGTGTAGTTCTGAGTAAATAGATAAACCGCTGTCAGCAGCTTTCATAATTTAGACAAAAACATTTTAATAATTCTGATAAAACCGTTAGGAAATGCAATAAAATACGATGTTTTGTTTGTTAGAGCTAATTTCAATATTCCAGAGAATATTATTCAGTGAATTATTCTTCACTCTTTAGTCTATTAAACAGCGTTTAAACCTAAAACTGTAGTTTAAAATTAGTTGATATGACTTTATTTTCTCCATTTGAATACATTAGACATTATTTTGCTTATTGTTAATATCAGTGTTGCTGATGATGCTTTTTATAAATAAAATGTTGTTATTGTTGTAATTTGAAGATTAAATTTGACATGAAAGAATGTTAATTTTAACAGTTTTTTGTTGTTGTTAAGATGACTGAAAGAAGGAAAAACCAAACAGTAAATAAGATCGGTTCTGCTTATCGGTTATCGGTACATAACATGCAAATAATTGGTATCGGTATCGGTTCTAAAAATCATTATTGGTGGATCACTGTATAGGCCTGTTGTTTGTGTGCAGATTGAACAGCGGTCCTGTGCGTGGTTTCAGTGCAGATGTTGGTAACCGCACCTCTATAAGGATGAGTTATCCTGAGGGATCCCCGAAGCTCTGGGAAGACACGGATTCAGATCTCAGATTCGTGGCTGTGATCTACAAGTCTGTGGACTTCCACTGGCTTCGTGCCATGATTACCAAGACGTCTGTTGTGAGTGCTTGTTAGCGCATCAAGCAGATGACTGTCGTGATCAGTGCAGCGTGTCTGAATGTCTCATGTCATCTTTCAGTCGCTGTGGGACCGGCTGTGTTTCTGGCAGAATGTGCCGGCGAGTCTCCCGCTCAAGACCTCGCAGTTCCGTCTGCTGAATCCAGAGATTATTAGAGAGACCGCTTTGGATCTGCTTCACTTTCCCGGTGGTAGAGAGCGCCTCTTGGACTGGGACCAGGTCAGCTGCTTTTCTTTGCTTTTACAGGGGAAAGGTTTTGGTTTTGTGTGTTATTAAGAGGAAGATATTTAACGTAGGGATTAGGGATGCACCGAATGTTCGGCAACCGAAATGTTCGGCCAAAAATAGGAAAAAAACGTCTTTCGGTCTTTCAGCGAAAAAAAACCCTGAATAATTTGTTCCAAACAATGACGTTACGCGATCAAATAGAAGCGAGCACTAACGCCGGTTTCACACTGCAAGCGTAAGCAGGGCGTAAGCAGCGCGTATTTTTTTCGGCGTCCATGTTAACGGATGAGAGCGTTCACACAGCACGCAGGGGCGGCGCGGCAGCGCGTAGCAGGAGCAGAGCAGGAGCGGCAGTGCCGCGATCGTTTCGGCGCCGAGTCTATTTTTGCTGCGCCGCTAACGCTGAATTAAAGTGACAGGACATTATTTATGATCGACACTCAAAAAAAAAACATATTTTAAGTTTGCAAATGGGATGTAATGTATTTTAAACAGTTACCATGAAGTTCAACAATTTCGTAGCAAGTTGTAAAATATATTGTGTAGTTTATAGGCCTATATGTTGGCACAGGCATCATCAACAAACGCACGTGACAGCGCCCGGTGTAGCCAGACGGGGGTCTTCAGAGTACACCTGGAAGATGACCTAATGGACGACACTCGTCTCATCGTAGAAGTGGAAAAACAAAAAGTTATTTATGACCCAAAAAATGTATAAGGACTTACAAGCCAAAGAAAAGGCATGGGATGCTGTGGATTCATCATTTGATAATACACGAAGTGACAAACGAATAAATACATATTCAAATACGTCACATAAATATTACACATGTAGCTACACCAAATAAGTCTATGATGTGGGTGACTTGTTTGAAAGTGTGTTTTTCGTGTGTTTGCTAATATCCCTATTAAAACGTTTACACATAGTGTTAATAAAGACATTTACGATGCATGTTGAAGATGTTAGCATGGAGATTGCTTGAAAATCTGCGGTTTATGAGTATGTTTATCAGATATTGCTTCATTATTAAAGAAGCGTTCGTCAGCAGGCATTATGAAGAGGTTTGCTAATAAATGTTAAATGTTGAATAAAGATGCAAAATATGTCAACATTGTAGATGTAATCTTTTGACCAAAACTTCAAAGGCATGTCATTCTCCTATAATTAATGTGTGTTTTTTACAAAGGACTAGTCATTTTGCGTTGGCACGTCATTTTTAATGGGTTTTTTTTTGTATTGAAAGACAAAAAGTACAATCTGTCCAATCAGTACAACTTTTTACAATCTGTAAATAACAATCAATACAAACAAACATAAAGAACAGCAACAACATATTGACCATATTCAATATAAACACAATGTATAAAATAACTAACATTTCTGCTATGGTCAGTTATTGTTTTTTGCTGTTCCGTTGCCCAAAATCTACGTCGTATCCTTCTTCGTAATCTCCGTAGTAACAAATACAGCGCAATTGCCTTTCTTCTAATACGTACTGCACATAAACACAGATGCACATGTACAGTGTAAATAAAACAAATACAGTAATATAAACTATTCTAATAATAAATCAAGACCAATTGTATTTAAAATTAGATTCGAATTTGCCCATTCTGTACAGAAGACGCTGTTCAGCCGCGCGCTGCAAACGCTACCGGTGTGAAAGGGCAATGGGCGCGCGCTGTTCCTGCTCTGCACGCACCGCTTCTGCGCCGCTCACGCGCTGCTTACGCTTGCAGTGTGAAACGGGCGTGAAACCGGCGTGATGCAGCAAACACGTCTGCAGTGTGGAAGCATTTAAAACTGTCAGAGAGAGAGACGCAGACATCATTACAAGCACGAAACACCGACGGCGAGAGACTGTTTAGTGCTGCCTCTCATGTCTCCGATGAGAAGAGGAAGGGGTGCTGTTGCTTGTTACTGTGATGATTGAAATCGTGAAATGGATTAGCAAATAAACTACAGAATGTTATGTTTTCTAAAACACACACGAATGGCATGTATTCTAACAGCGCTGCACGAGCTCGCGGCGCCAGGGTTCAAAGTCCAAAGCGCTGAAACACTTACTCATCATTTGCTCATTTTATTATTGTTTTTTAAAGGCGTATGACAATGTGATACGTGTGATAAACATCTTTCCACATTCGTAATGAGATATATCTGAAAAGTATCTGCATGCTGTTGTCAACAAACAGGAACACTGAGGTCTTCCTGGTTCCTGCATATTTCCGCCAAAATAAAAGCTCCATCAACATTCAGAAATGTTAGTATTGTAATTTTACTGTTGTTCTGTAAAATAAAATAAAAAGTAAAACAATAATAACGATATAAATAATTACCCTACAGCAGCTGTATTAATATATTTACTATAACATTCACCAAGTGTTCAAATTGAGATCTGTAATATTTTCTAATGTTTTAAAAGAAGTCTCTTCTGCTCAGGAGGCTGCGTTTATTTGTACATTTACATTTATGCATTTAGCAGACGCTTTTATCCAAAGCATTCAGGTTATACATTTTCATTAGTACATGTGTTCCCTGGGAATCGAACCCACAACCTTTTGCGCAGCTGACGCAATGCTCTACCACTGAGCCACAGGAACATTTGTACAGAAAAAGATTCAAGAAGGGGGTCTCAAAAATGGCCAACAAATATTATTTTACTAACTTATTAATTTTAAGTTAAATTGTGCTTTGTTGGTATAATGTCTGATAGGATGCATAAAATGTTCAGTGTTAAGTAATTATTATTATTGATTTTTTTGAAAAACGAGTAAAAAGCTGATTTTGGCAATTTAATTTATGCAATAGTGAAGGAAATTGCAAAATAGGCCTTCATGGGGGAGAAAACTTTTGAAAAACCGTGTTCGGCTTCGGCCAAGAGTTTTCATTTCGGTGCATGATATAATGGGACTGATATCGGAATCAGCCGATCGTGGCTTTAGATGTAAATATCGGCCCGATATGAAAAATGATGCAGATAAGAAGAATACATTAACTCACATGTGCTCGTCACTTCAGCAGTGTGACTCGTTCTTGAATCAAAGTTTTTAATTTTAGTTTTTAGTTTCTAATTAAATGACAAGTAAACTAACCAACACAAATAACATTTAGACTGTGTTCCTGATTAAATAAAGCAGTAATTATTGCCTTAAAGTTATTATGTTTTGATTTAAAAGTAGCTTGCGTAAAAAAAAAAAATGTTTCAATGTGCCATCAAAAAAAAACATTTACCGATGTAAGAAATAAGTTCTTGTTAAAAAGGAGAGAATTGGGGTTGTTTACAAACAAAAAGAAAATATATCGGTATCGGCCAAAATGCATTGAAAAATATTGGCAAAAATCTAATATCGTGCATCCGTAATTTAACACAATACCCCGTTCATCATCTTACCGTGTCTGATGACCATGATGCAGGACTGCACCATGAAATCTGCTAGAATACAATAAGTCTTAATTCTAGTAATGAGGACAAAATAATCACCCTCTTATATTTATCATATGATACAAGTTAGCAATATCACACCAGCAAGAGTGCTGTTATATTGATTTTATACAACAGTTTGATAAACTGAATGAATCCACAGTTTGGGAGGAATCGAGTGATGCAGTGACTTGTTCATAAAGACGGTCACTTGCTTCATTTCTGAGTGAGTCTGCCGTTGAATTATTTATCTAGTGAGTCTGGGATTTGGGGACTAATCTGTAAAGCTGTTTGAACTAATTAGTTTAATGATTGACTGAAACGTTGACGCCATCTAGTGGTTTTAGATTTCACAGAGTATCATTTCACTTTTCTTATCAATATTCAATTATTTAATTTTTTTACATATGAAATATTTCATAGCATCTAGTGTGTGTGAGAGTGCGTGCGAGCCCGTGAGTGTGTGTGTGCGAGTGAGTGTGCATGCATTTGTGTGTGTGTGTGTGTGTGTGTGTGAGTGCGTGTTTGTGTGCGATCGAGCACGTGTGTGTGTGTGTGTTTGCATGCGAGCAAGTGTTTTGTGAGAGAGAGTGTGTGTGTGAGAGAGTGTCTGTGTGTGTGTACGGGAGTTTGTGTGTGTGTGTGCGAGAGTGTGTGTGTGCGAGAGAGAGAGTGTGTGTGTGTGAGAGAGAGAGTGTTTGTGTGTGTGTGAGAGAGAGTGTGTGTGTGAGAGTGTCTGTGTGTGTGTACGGGAGTGTGTGTGTGTGTGTGCGAGAGTGTGTGTGTGAGAGAGTGTTTGTGTGTGTGAGAGAGAGTGTGTGTGTGTGTGTGTGTGTGAGAGTGTGTGTTAGAGAAAGTGTGTGTGTGTGTGTGTGTGTGTGTGTGTGTGTGAGAGAGAGAGTGTGCGTGTTTAAAATCTATTCTTAAAATGTTTCTCTCCAGAATGTCCCTACTTTAGGAGTGTCTGCGCTCAATCTGGCAACATACCTGTGTGATGAGGTGAGCTTGGCAGGCTTTGGCTATAACCTCAGCCAGACTGACGCTCCTCTCCATTACTACGACCACAGACTCATGACAGCCATGCTAAAGGAAGCCATGCACGACGTCCAGAGTGAGACGGTGTTCCTCAAGCGTCTGGTAGCGTCCGGCAGTATTACTGACCTCACGGGAGGAATCCACTGCGACTTCTGCTCAAGATGAGGGACGAGGAAGAGTTCACAATATCTGGAAACCGTAACTGACACGCTAATAATGAGTGTGTTTCCATGTTTAAAGCTGTGATACTGATGCTCTGACTGTTCTGGTGTTTATCAGAGCACAAAAACATTGAGGTTTTAGATTCAACTTTTAGTGTCTTTTGTTTTAAAAAGCTATGTTGCCAAAGTAAAATGTTTTATTTAAAGCAGTTCGGAGGGAAATATATGCCACTTTTTTTGTTCGTGGATGTTTATATTAATAAGCAATATAATTTAAGCAGATTATAGTTTTGAACATGCAAAATATTACAATATGTAATTTGCATTATGCATAGTTTTTGTTAATGTTACCTGTATTATCTGTATTTTGTTGTCAGTGCAATAACTGTACTTGTCCAATAGATGGAGCCGTTGCTGTAGATAATACACTGAACAGTCTAGTAAAGAGAAACAGCATCGTCTGATTTATTCCTCATGTGAGGAAAACTGTCCCTGATTACATCTGGCACGTGATACATTGATTTCATATTTCCATTTGTCTTTCTCTCATGTGGACACACACACACGCTCGCACATACACACACACACACACTCGCACATACTCACACACACGCTCGCACTTACACACACAAACACACTCACTCACACACACACACACACACACACACGCTCGCACATACTCACACACAAAACACTCATTCTCTCACACACACGCACACTCTTACACTCACACACACACACACACACATACACACACGCTCGCACACACTCACACACACACACACACACACAAAACACTCTCACACACACATGCTCGCACATACACACTCACTCACTCTCTCACTCTCACATACAAACACACTTAGACACACACACACTCACAAACACACTCACTCTCTCACATAAACACACTTACACACACACTCACAAACACACTCACTCACACACTTACACACACAAATACTCACGCACACATTCACACACATACACTGATTAACATTAACTGTCTTAATTTAAGAGTGCACAGAACAGAATTTATGTCTCAAACAAACTCCGCGGAATGAGTTTCAAGAGTGTTTGGGTCATTTTTTATTTTTCTTGCAAGCCCTAAGTTATGAAGAAATATTACTCGCTGATATATTCGTAAGCCAGTATTGAGTTTGTCAGCCTTCATTAGTCATTACAACCATGTTCACACTATCAGTGTGTCGTTCTACAGAAAACCGTGTGTTAGCATGTCTCATATTTAATAGAAGACATCCTGATATTGTGGAACACCACTTTTGGTGAGTTTCACAGCATTTTTGTCCATCACATGGTTTCATTTATGCCTGAACGAAGCCTGGTGCTGGATCTGAGCCACATATATGTTTCTGCGTTTAAGTGCTTTTCTTCCCTTCAGCTGATGACAAATAATAAAACTAAAATGTCCTTTGGTTTATATAATCTCTGTCCTGTTTCTCCTTTCATAGACAGCAACTTGGAAAATGTCTTTTGCAATAGAGCTCGTGAATGAGTGTGAGATCTGCATGTTATACAGATGCGCCAGCCGGATGATATTCAGTTTAGAGCTGCAAGACTCTTGTTAAAGTATACCTATTATTCCCCTTTTTACGAGATGTAATATACGTCTCAGGAGTCCCCAGAATGTGTCTGCGAAGTTTTAATGTATGTCATTTTAAAAATGGCTGTTTTGAATGGAAGCAGAAACACGTGGTTTTCATGCACGTCTCTTTAAATGCAAATGAGCTGCTGCTCCCTGCCCCCTTTTCGAGAATAGTGATGTCTTTACCAGTGCATGTGTTAGTTTGCTCCAGAGCATGTGAGCGGAGCGCAAGGAGCATAGCGATCATATTTCCTTCAGAGCGAGATCGCCCTCCGCTTGCTCAATATGCTCAGCGCAGCCCAAAATTCTCCTTTGGTAATTTGTTAATTCCAGAATCTGTGGAATATGCTAAGCAATAATTTGTCTTAAGATAATGTTTCTAAAACCAAATTCTAAAATCCTGTGAAGATTGACAGATGTTTTTATAGACCGCATTTCCCCGCAGTTTAGGTCTATTTTCATTTTAGAAAGTGTTTATTTTATTTACGCCACTAAATAATTAGTTGTCAAGTGGATTTCATCTTGTGTGTGCTTTCATGGGCCTGATAAGTATTTTGTGAAATTCTATATCTGCATTTCATCTTGTGTGCATGTTTTGAATATAAAGCGGTGTTTTAATGGAAAAGTATACTTTTTCAGTTATTTAACTTTTTACAAAAGTTTTCCAAGTGGCTTCAAAACAAGACACGTTTTTAAATTAAGATTTTTAATTTTATACATTTAAATTAGGGATGTTCATTTCGGTTATTTTTCCTAACCGTTAACCGACAATAATATTTGAAATTAGAACTTAATTAAATTAGGAAGAATAAGTGTCTGTGACCTGTAAACAATACTAACATCTGTTTTTCCGGGATTAATTTCACATGCGCAAAAAAACAGCAGACAAGAGAACATGAGGATTCACATGATCATATCATATTACATCACGCACCTGCAGCACTTCTGCAAGCAGAGGAAAACATAATAAAGCTAGGCGCTATATTATAACGAATAAATAGTGTCACGGCCCCTCCTCTGCTTCGCAGGGGCGGTTCCTCCTGTAGGCAGAGGAGGGTCGTTAGTGATTGGAGCCACCTGGGTTCAGGGTATTTAAACTGCTTCACTAACCTCTCTGCTCCTCCAGGTATGCTCCTGTTTTGTTTGTTCCTTTGTAGTTTTACTTAGTTTCCACTCAGTCATGTTTACACACACACAGATTCACACATCCATGCACTTTGCATACACTTTACATTATGACATTATCACACCTCATTCCTTTTTCTTTGTTTAAAGTTAATAGTTTTGGTTTACAATAAAGACAACCTTTTTTGGCCTATACCTTGTTGTGCGTGTCCCCTCATTTTTGCCACAGGCTATGAGCCGGCCTGTGACAAGTGGGGGCTCGTCCTTAAGTTAAAGTGAATTGTACTTTAGTCTTACTTTAGTATTTTAGTTTACTTTAACATTTTGTCACAGTTGATTAACGGTTTTGTCTAGTTTGTCTTTGTCTTATCATTGATACGTTTGTTTATTTGTAGATTGGCCTATTTTTATTATTGTTTTGGAGTGTACTAACTTGGGTTAGTAGTTTTTTAGTTTAGTTCAGATTGCCAAACTTTTGTTTGAGGGGATGCTTTGGTTGGGCCAAATTTGTTGGAGAGAGCGTTGAGAGCCATATGTTCCTTTTGTTTAGTTAGCTTTGTAGCTAAGTTTGGTTAGCAATTCACGTTGGGCCTTTTCTGGGTTTTTGTTCAGGTGGGAGTCCTCTCCTGTTGAGGCTTATCAGCGAGTGTCAATAGGAGGCTTGTGGTGTTTTTGTTTTAGGTGGCAGTGAACGTGGGTAGAGCTTCCATTTCCCCTTTTCCCTACATCGGCTAGGGAGCACCTCCGTGGATATGGGGGGGGCGCCAGTTTCTGGTTGTCTTTTCCAATCCACTGGTTTTGTGTGCATAAAACCCCACCACATGTGACTGCACGAAGACCAGGGGCAAGTTAGTTAGCTGTTTTTGGAGAATAGTGGGGTGTGGCTCCTGTCCTTAAACCCAGACTGGCAGCAGGTGAGTTTTTTTTTTTTTGGACATTTGTAATAGTTGTATTGGTTGAGGAAAATGTCTTCTGTTCTGAGTAGTTTTGTTCAGGCTCCTTCAGAGTTAGCCTTAGAGTTGTGTACTAAGGAGCAGTTATTTGAAATTGCTGAACATTATCAGATTGAGATTGTTGATAAAAAACTTAAAGAAACTGTTAAAGCTGGATTAAAGCAAGGTCTTCGGGAAGTAGGTGTTTTTTTGGGACAGTCTGCTAGTAGTGAGGGTGCAAGCTTTCATTCTAGCCCGTCATTAACTTTTGAGCAGCAGAGGGAGCTGTTGCAAATGCAGTTAGAAATAGCACGATTGCAAAATGCCAATAGACCAGAAGGAGTATCACAGTTTGATGTTTCACAGAATCTTCGTTTGTTGCCTAAATTTGATGAGTCCGATCCAGATACATACTTCACTTTATTTGAGCGTATTGCGGAAGCTAGAGCTTGGTCAGATTTGGACATGACTATGTTGTTGCAATGTGTACTTACAGGTAAAGCACGTGAGGCTTTTTCATCACTGAGTGTAGCCGACAGTAAAGTTTATGGTAAAGTTAAATCAGCAGTTCTGAAGGTCTACGAGCTTGTGCCGGAGGCATATCGTCAACGTTTTCGTTATAGGAAAAAGCTAGATTCACAAACCTATTCTGAGTTTGTTCGTGATTTGACTTCTGCATTTAATCGTTGGTGTACAGCTTCTGAAGTTAGCACTTTTGAAGGTCTGTTTAACTTGATTGTGTTAGAACAGTTCAACAATTCTGTGTCTGACCAGGTTGCTACATACATCAATGAACGTAAAGTTAAGTCTCCAAGTGATGCAGCAGTTCTTGCAGATGAGTACAGGCTCACACACAAAAGCCATTTTGAGTCAAACAGTGACATGCACCATATAAATAATTGTACTCCTAGGAATAGTAGGACATCTTTTTCTGGAGCTTTTTTCCAAAGGCCTCCGCAGAAGTTTGGTTCTGGGGGACCTAAAGCACCAGTTAATGTTAATACCTGTCGCTACTGTTTAGTTGAAGGACATTGGAAGAAAGATTGTCCTCTACTGAAATCAAAAAAGTTTGGTCAAGTTAAACCTGCTGTGATGGCAGCTCCTGTTACAGCCTCTGACCACCGGGGTGAGCTTTTTCAGCCATTGGTTGAGTTTGGTTCTCAGTCTTCTTACGGTGATTTTTCGGCCTTTATTTCAGATGGTGTAGTGTCCCTGGTAGATGGCAACCAAAATGTTCCAATTAAGATCTTAAGAGACACTGGAGCTCTAGATTTGTTTATTCTGGAATCTGTTTTGCCGTTCTCTAAGGAGTCTGATACTGGCAGTTGTGTAATGGTATGCGGCATGGGCTTAGCTCCATTCTCTTCTCCTTTGCATGAAGTTACCCTTAAATGTGGTTTGGTAGAGGGCGATGTAGCTGTTGGGGTTCGACCCCAGTTGCCAGTAGAGGGAGTCCACATGATTTTGGGGAATGACTTGGCGGGTAGTAAGGTGTGGGCAGATGGCAAAATAAACATCTTTAAGAAGCAACCTTCTGTGCCCCCTGCAAAGGTATTTCCAGATTGCAGCTGTGTGTCTCCTGATGTATTTCCAGTTTGTGCTGTTACCCGCGCTGCCTCTCGTAAGGAGGCTGAGAGTAAACCAGAAAGTCTTGAGTTGCCAGTTAAACTCCAGACAGAGCAGTTGACTAGTTCTAGAGATTCATTGATGGCTGAGCAAAAGGCAGATACTACCTTGGCTGATCTGTTTGATAAAGTTGTTCCTGATTCAGTGGTGAGGAACATTGCTCAGTGTTATTTTCTTCTTGATGGGCTGTTGGTTCGGAAATGGGTTCCACACTGTGATCGGGGTCTAGGAGAACCGTTTTTTCAAATAGTTGTACCTACTACTTTGCGAAATAAAGTGTTGCAAACTTCATATGGTGATGTGGCAGGTCATATGGGTGTTCGCAAAACTTATGATCGTATACATCGTTATTTTTTCTGGCCACGGTTAAAGCGGGATGTAGCTCAGTTTATTAAAACTTGTCATACGTGTCAGCGTACAAGCAAGCCAAACCAAGTTGTAAAGCCAGCACCTTTGTATCCAATACCAGCCATAGGGCAACCTTTTGAGCATCTTATTATCGATTGTGTTGGGCCTTTACCACGGTCCAAGTCAGGTCATAGCTACTTATTAACTGTTATGTGTCAAGCAACAAGATATCCGTCAGCTTTTTCCTTGCGTACCATAACTTCAAAATCAGTTGTTAAAGCGTTAACTCAATTTATTTCAACATTTGGGATTCCAAAAATCATCCAGTCAGATCAGGGATCTAACTTTACCTTCCATTTATTTTCTCAGGTTCTCAAACAGCTTAAAGTTAAACACAACAAGTCTACTGCGTTCCATGCCCAGAGCCAGGGAGCTTTGGAACGGTTTCATCAAACTTTAAAATCCTTGCTTCGTGCATACTGTACAGAACTGTCTGCAGATTGGGAGGAGGGGTTACCTTGGCTGCTACTAGCTGCTCGTGAAGTAGTGCAGGAAAGCACAGGGTTCAGCCCAAATGACTTGGTGTTTGGTCATAAGGTGCGTGGGCCTTTAGCAGTGCTGCAGGATGGTTGTTTACCTGAGGAACCACCTCGGAACCTTATTGACTATGTCAATGGTTTCAGGTTGAAGTTGTATAGGGCTGGTGAATTGGCGAAAGAAAAACTAGAATGTTCTCAAAAGAAAATGAAATTGAGATATGACGGACAGGCTGAGCTGCGTGAGTTTAGTCCCGGTGATCATGTACTTGCTCTTTTGCCTCTTGTAAGTTCACCTTTTCAGGCAAAATACAGTGGTCCTTTTACTGTGTTGCGCAAAGTGTCAGATTTGAACTAATTTATTGAAACCCCTGGTCATAGGAAGTCCTCTAAATTGTGCCATGTGAACCTGTTAAAAGGTTATCACTCCCGTGATCTAAGAAAAGGTGAAGGCACTCCAGCAGTGAGGTCAGCGTTGACTGCTGCTCCAGTCACTACATCTTGTGGCTTTAACTTTGTGGAGGGGGGAGAAGAGGAGGTAGTTATGTTTTCAGAGGAGGTCTTACTAGGTCGGCTGAAAAACTCCCAGACTTTGCAAAACCTTGAGGTTTTGGTAGATCATTTAGACTCTGAGAAACGTGGTGAATTGGTAGCTCTTATCAGAAACTACCCCGTTTTGTTTTCTGACACCCCATCACAAACCCACTTGATTGAACATGACATAGACATCGGAGATGCTAAGCCTATCAAACAGAGATTTTATCGTGTATCTGAGGAGAAGAGACTGCAATTGGAAACAGAGGTGCAGTATATGTTGGACAATGGTATTGCTGAGCCATGTTGTTCAAATTGGGCTTCACCCTGTCTTCTGGTCAAAAAGTCTGATTCCACTTTCAGACCCTGCACTGATTATAGAAAAGTTAACAATGTTACTAAAGCAGACCTTTACCCTCTTCCTAGGATGGAGGACTGCATTGATCAAGTTGGGTCAGCAAAGTATGTTAGCAAATTTGATCTTTTAAAGGGATATTGGCAAGTACATCTTACCAAAAGAGCTTGTGAGATTGCTGCCTTCATAACTTCATCTGGTTTATTCTCTTATACAGTTATGCCTTTCGGCTTGCGGAATGCTCCAGCCACCTTCCAGAGGCTGATGAATCGGGTGGTCTCCGGTCTGGAAGGGTGTGCCGTGTATTTGGACGACGTAGTTGTCTACTCGGACTCCTGGGAGGAGCATGTCCGGAGAGTGCGAGCCCTGTTCGAAAGACTGGTGTGGGCCAGGTTGACTGTCAATTTGGCAAAGTGTGAGTTTGCCAAGGCTACAGTCACATACCTAGGCAAGGTTGTTGGTCAGGGTTTTGTCTGTCCTGTGGAAGCTAAGGTTCAGGCTGTGAAGCATTTCCCACAGCCCTCCACAAAGAAAGAACTGATGCGGTTCCTGGGAATGGCGGGGTACTACCGTGCTTTCTGTAAAAACTTTTCGGTAGTAGTGTCCCCACTGACCAATTTGTTGAAGGCCAAGGCTGAATTTATCTGGTCCACCCAGTGTCAAGAGGCATTTGATGCAGTTAAGGCTCTCTTGTGTTTAGCACCCGTGTTGGCAGCACTAAATTTTGGGAAATCTTTCAAATTGCAGGTAGACGCCAGTCAAATCGGTGCTGGGGCTGTACTTCTCCAGGAAAATGATGACAACGTTGAGTGTCCAGTCAGTTTCTTCTCCCGGAAATTTAATAAGTATCAACAAAATTACTCTGTTATTGAGAAGGAGGCTTTAGGGCTCATTTGGGCTTTACAGCACTTTGAAGTCTATGTCGGTTCCGGTTTGACCCCTTTAACTATTTTCACTGACCACAACCCACTCGTTTTTCTTAAGTCCCTGCAAAATCCCAACCAGCGCCTGATGCGTTGGGCTTTGTTCTTGCAACCATTCAACCTCGATATTAGACATATTAGTGGCAAGGATAATATCATTGCTGATGCCCTGTCCCGTGCTCCTTTAACCTAGTACCTCTTCTCTCTGCTGACCCCTACTGGTTGTCTGCACCTCTTTCTCTTAAATTGCTCCCCAGGTACCAGGGCTGCCGAGTTTGAGGGGCGAACAGTCAGCCAGGGGACACGATGCGACTGCTAGGAGTTGGGATTGGTATCCTTTTTTTTCTTTTTTTTGGGGGGGAACTTTGGATTGTTTTAAATGTTAGACCAAATATTGGGCTGAGGGTGGGACCCTCATTTTAAGGAGGGGGGTGTCACGACCCCTCCTCTGCTTCGCAGGGGCGGTTCCTCCTGTAGGCAGAGGAGGGTCGTTAGTGATTGGAGCCACCTGGGTTCAGGGTATTTAAACTGCTTCACTAACCACTCTGGCTCTCTCTGCTCCTCCAGGTATGCTCCTGTTTTGTTTGTTCCTTTGTAGTTTTACTTAGTTTCCACTCAGTCATGTTTACACACACACAGATTCACACATCCATGCACTTTGCATACAGTTTACATTATGACATTATCACACCTCATTCCTTTTTCTTTGTTTAAAGTTAATAGTTTTGGTTTACAATAAAGACAACCTTTTTTGGCCTATACCTTGTTGTGCATGTCCCCTCATTTTTGCCACAGGCTATGAGCCGGCCTGTGACAATAGGCATATACTAGAAATATTTTTTCACTTAAATAATAATTTAAGAAAATGAAAGAAAAACTGTGAAACAAGCAGCCTACTCTAAAAAAATCCTGGGGTATTTTTTTAACCTAAATGCTGAGATGAGCCTTTTGGGTCATTTTTTGGGTTATTTGTTTAGTGTTTTGGTAGTTTGTGTACATTTTATTTTATTGATAAAATTGTTTCTGTGCAGTATATCGTTCAAATGTATGCAGAGCAACATACATTCGCGGTGTGAATCACTAAAGGAACGTCTCGCGTCGGTCTTATTGCATGATGAAGAGTCTGATGCTTTGCATAAAATAAACGATTATATTTATAAAGATATAGAACACGAATACTTTGGATGTTAAAATATGTCCTCAGAGCTGTTTACTGTTTGTTGTTGAGCAGGTTATGAAGGCAATCGCAGTACATTTCGTCCATGAGTGAAGCGCAGGGCGGCGGTCTATCCGTGATCAGTTCCCGCCGAACACGACTCCAGCTCGGCGCGAGAGCCAGCGCCATTACGGTGGTAACACAATTACAGAGCGGTCCATTTACTCGTGAATTACGTCTGTTTAATGTTTAATCTTTACTTCTAATGTTTGTTAAACGAGATTAAATAGGCAATGTGTAGGCCTATAGCTTATAAAAACAAGAAATGAGAAATAAAGTAAGTTATCACGTAAACCAGTGGTTCTGGAGTATTTTACAAAATTTAGAGGATTTAAATTAATCTGTAAATATTATTTCATGCATAAAGTAAAAAAAAAAAAAAGGCTAATATTATAATAGAAACGAATAAAGCCATTAGCTGAGTTAAATCATCCATTAATGATGGGTTAAATAAACAATCAAATTTACTGGGTAAAATTAACCCCAAATGTACTCTTTTACCCAGCACAGATTGGTTTGTACCCAGAGTTTTTTAGAGTATGTGTTACAGGTACCGGCTGGGCACCATGTAAACGGCTTATTTGCTCTCTCTGAAATATGAGAAATAAATGAGACAAGGCAACAGTTGCGTCCGTTTATCGTCTCGCTCAGCAGAAAGAGAGCCAAGAGGATTTATTACACAATCACACTTAAAATCCTACTTGGTTACAAACACACAATGTTTTCTCATGAAATAGACAGTTTCAAACATAAAATTGATAAAATCAGACTGAACACTATGCACGTTTGTTAACCTTTGGCGGGTGGCTGGACCTAGCCTTCGCTGTCTTTCGCTTTCATCGCACATTATTTTCTTAATCTGTTTTAGGATTGCCTCATCCGATACTCCGGTGTCCCCAAGCAATGACTTCAGCTCTCTGCGGACATCATCATGTTTATGACCTAGGCCCTGATACACAGTATGAAGAAACACATCCTGCACTGTACTTGCACTATACTTGACACCTGTGTCAGCATGTTTTGAAGCTAGCAGGATCTTCTGTTTAAGTCCAATGACTCTGTATAGGAACTGTTGGGGTGTCTCACTGTCTTTTTGTTTGGTACACATGAGTTCCTGGAACAGCTCGGTGTTGCTTTGCTCACCCAGGTGGGAATGGAGAAAGGCTTTTAGTTCTTCTACAGTCAAATCATCCTTATTCATCAACATGTCTTTAAAAGTTCCTGGCTTGATGACTTTGAGGACAGCTCTTACAACTTCTGCATCACTGAACTGCTCCTTCAAACCGTCTCCTATTTGCCGACAGACACTGTTGTAGCTGAGATCTGACCCCTGATCCCCAATCTGACCCCCTTGAATCTTCAGTTCTCTGCGATGAAGGTAAGACAACTCTCTTAAGGAGAGTAACTTGTCATGTGTTAGTGGTGTCGAGTTTTCACTTAAACCTCTGGTGTCTGTTACATTACTACCCTGTGGGGCGAGGCCTATCTTTACAGATGACTGAGATTCAGACTGTGGTGTGGGTGCATGTTTACACTGCATAATCTGTCTACTTAGCTCCTCATAACTAGTCAGTATTTTCTGCAGCTCTGTGTCATGTGTATCACTAGCCGTAGAGGTTGTCACGTGGGTTGCACTAGCAATCCCAAAATCAGTAGCATCACTATCATCAGTACGGTTAACATTATCATTAGCATGACTTACATCCCCACTGCCCGATAGATCAATTTCTACTGCAACTTGTGAAGCACGACCCCGATTGACTGTGTCGATTACCTCCCATAAGTTCAATAGATGTGCCATCCCAGAATCCTCTAACTCTAGTAAAGACCCACTGGACATGAAACTGCAAATGTACTCAAAACAACCCTCCTCATCTGTAGAATTCAAGTTCAAGTTCAAGTTACTTTATTTGTCCCCAGTGGGGCAATTCGTTTTGCAGCAGATAGTATAGTACAAGTTACACACAATCACACACCCAATACAGAGATTGCCTACCTTACAGGCATGGCTAAAAACAATAAAAACAGTAAACAATCAATATATGGTAAGTCAATAAATTATCTATGTTTTGTTTTAGAATTGAGAAGCAAAATGGCTGCAGGTACAAAAGAGTGTTTATATCTGTTGGTTCTCAATTTTGGGAGTTTAAAGCGAGATCCCGATGGCAACATCTGAAATTCAGCCTGTAAAGGATGGGAACTATCTGACAGGATAGATTCAACCCTTCTTAACATCTGCTTCTGATAAAGCTCACCCAGGCTTTTCTGCTTAGAACCTGTGATGCAACTGCCCACCCTAATTAACCTTGAAATTGAGTTTTTTTGTTTTAAAGTGATGGACCCATACCAGCAGATTAAGGAGAAGATAACAACCGACTCAACAAAGGACCTATAGAAAAGGGTCAACAGGGTCTTGTCCACATTAAACTTTGCCAGCTTCCTCAGGCAATACAGGCGCTGCTGGCCTTTCTTACAAAGCAAACTGGTATTTGACTCAAAGCACAACTTATCATCAATTATGGATCCTAAATACTTATACTCTGTAACAACCTCTATTTCCTGACCATTTATACTAGTTTTGTCAGTGTTTGTGACATTGCGCCTAAAATCAATACGCATGTCCTTAGTCTTGAAGGCATTCAGTTCAAGAAAGGCATCCTGACACCATGTTACAAAGTGATCAATGACCGAACCGTGTGAAGTTTCCTCATTGTTCAGTAAGCTTGACGATAACCGTATCATCAGCAAACTTCACAAAGTGTCGGTTTTCAGACCCAGAGCGACAATCATTAGTGTACAGAATGTAGAAGAGGGGGGAAAGAACACATCCCTGCGGTGAGCCAGTTGATGTGAGGGTCAAGTCAGAAAGATGGCCATTTACTCTCACCCGCTGTGATCTATTTGTGAGGAAGTCTAATATCCAGCCCACAAGGTTGGCCTCCAGTTTGAACTGATGCACAAGCTTCTCAACCAGCAGATGGGGCTGAATGGTGTTAAAGGCTGACGAGAAATCCACAAACAATAGTCTGGCATGGTTTCTGTTTCCTTCAAGGTGATTAAGAATGAGGTTGAGTACTGTTACAGTTGCATCCTGGACCCCTCTGTTGAGTCTATAAGCAAACTGTAGTGGGTCGAGTAAACAGTTTGTCCTAGATGTCAGTTCCCTTTTAATCAGCTTTTCAAAGGACTTCATCACAAGTGACGTAAGGGCTATGGGTCTGTAGTCATTTAAAGTCTTAGGGTGGCTATTTTTTGCAACAGGGACTATAGTTGACTGTTTCCATAAGTCAGGGACCTTCTGTTGGCACATAGATTGATTAAAAATATAGGTAAAAATAGGGCCTAGCTGTTCTGCACAACAAGAAAGAACACGACTGCCAATGTTGTCTGGGCCCGGACTTGTTTTGGCCTTGCAATATTTAAAGGTGTTCACAACACTTTGTGCAGAGAAACATACAGTTGATTGGGGGTGGGACAGTAAAGACTGTTTATGGCCAACAATTTCGTTTATCAAATCTTGAATAAAATAAATTTAGTTCTTGGGCCAGGGATATGTCTGAGGTGAAGCCTTCCAATGATACCTTTTTATTTTTTTTGTCATTTTGACCCACCATTGTTTTAATACTGTCCCATGCTGAGCCTAGTAAATTATTACTCAGTTTGTGTTCCACTTTAAGTTTATAATCCCATTTAGCCCTTTTGATTTCGCGTTTAATCTCCTTTTGAATACTGTGTAATTCCTGAAGGTTATTTTGTCTGAATGCTAGCTTTTTCTTTTTCAGCAAGTCTTTAAGTTGTTTTCTCACCCATGGCTTGTTATTGGGGTATATTTTGACAACTTTTTTAGGAATAACAGTGTCCTCGCAATATGCAACCCATGAGCTGACCACTTCAGTCAGTTCATCTATGTCACTTGAAGATTGGACAAACTCCTCCCACAAGGTACAGTCCAAGCAGCCTTGCAGGGCCAGCGAAGCCTCTTCAGACCAGACCTTCACTTGCCTGGTATCCACTTTCCCTCTCTGAAGGCAAGTGCGATACGCTGGTATAAGATGCACGCAGTTGTGATCGGCAGAACCCATGGGAGGGAGAGGGACAGATTTATAGGCACCTTTAATGGAGCCATAACACTGATCAAGAATCTTCCCGTTTCTAGTTGGGCAGGACACATTTATAAAAACATTTCAAAATGTTGTCCAATGAACAGTGATTAAAATCACCTAAAATTAGGTTTGGAGCATCGGGAGACACTGCCTGTAGTTTCTGAACAGTGCTATAGATTAGTTCTAGGGCAGTGCTTTCGTTAGCCTTCGGGTGAATGTAGACAACCGTTACAAAAATCTGCGGGAATTCCCTGGGTAGATAGAAGGGGCGCAAGGAAACTGAGTAGTTCAATGTCTTTTGTACACAACTTTTCTCTCACTAGTGTTGTTTTGCACCAGCGCTCATTTATGTACAGACACACCCCGCCTCCTCGCGATTTGCCAGTGGTCGCTGCAAGCCGATCCATGCGAAACGGAACACCAAAACCATCCAATGCAATGCCAGCGTCTGAGTCCGCTTTTCCCAGCCATGTTTCTGTCAGGGCCAGGATACATGCTTCTTTGAACTCATGTTGGTATCGGACATGGGCTTGCATTTCATCAGACTTGTTACGGAGGGACTGCATGTTAGCAAGGATGATAGAGGGCAAAGGAACGCGCGACAAAGGCCGCCTTGCTCGCTCGCGTAATCCACCTCTCCTACCCCGCTTCCTTGATCTCCGACGAGGTGCGTTGGTAGAGCTCCCGTTTCTTCCACACTGCCATTTGATGTCAGCGAGATTCGGAAAGGTTAGATCTAGAGGTAGCCTAGAGTTTTCTGGTTGATCGAACTTCAACAGATAGTCCCGGCTGGATAAAATCCGAGACTGAAAAGTGCCGCACCAGGCCTCCTCCAGATGAAAAAATTTCCACAGCACCACCAGAAATGTACATCCAACAGACCACTTCATTTTATCCGGTCAAGAAAAAATAGCGATCGCTGCAGAGCTGATCATCCACATAAGTTACAGATATGCGATAAATAAATTCTACGATTTCATATGTAGAATAAGAAGGGGGCACTCGGATAACTTTAACGAGTTTTACAAACAACAAACAAACAAACAAACCATCACGCTACTATGCTTCCGGTCGCTGCGTGCGCATGCGCCCTCTCCTAGAATTGACCTCTCTCTCTGAATTTACGCGAGACTCGTCCATTCCTGGCACTGCACCCACTGCCTTGGCAATCTGGAACAGTTCATCTACGGAAAGAGTGAGCAGGGTCTTTTTGATGTCCCACACCAACCTTTTCCTCTCACTATCCGCCATAACTGCTTCCCAATTCCACGCACTTGGTCACCAGAGTCCAGGATTACAATTTACGCGCTGTTCTTGACGAGTGGTGATTTCAGCACTGCACAGACATTATTCGTTGTGTATTACCGGTAACCTCTCCATTCGTAGACAGGATTGATGTTACTTGGAGATTTCTTTCACTGGCTGCTGCTCGCTGGTTGCATCAGGTCACTTTTGGTCCGAGTTTGCAGTATCACTGGATCAGCTTCCAACCACCAGGTGGGACTGATCCCGGACGAGCCCCCAATAAACTGTTACAGGTACCGGCTGGGCACCATGTAAACGGCTTATTTGCTCTCTCTGAAATAGGAGAAATAAATGAGACAAGACAACAGTTGCGTCCGTTTATCGTCTCGCTCAGCAGAAAGAGAGCCAAGAGGATTTATTATACAATCACACTTAAAATCCTACTTGGTTACAAACACACAATGTTTTCTCATGAAATAGACAGTTTCAAACATAAAATACCATTTGTCTTTTGTCATGTCTGGTCGCCCTGTAGGTGTGACATTTCCTAATCAGTTTCCACTAGGCAATCCGGAAAATGTATCTGGAAAATTAGAAATTCATTTTGATGATCTTATTGTAGAAAGCATCCAAAGGAAAACATTCCGGGAAATCCAAAAGAGACGGAAGGCGGAGCGATGCAAGCGGGCGAAGAAGAGAGATGGATCATCAAAAGATAATCAACCAGATCAAGAAAATTGTTTCATTGATGCGTAAACAAGAAACTAATCATAAGAAAATTATGAAGTTGTATAAGGGAATGATTAACATGCATAAACATGCTTTAGATTTACAATGTGTAGACAATGAATTGAATAATTTACAACTTCATTCTTCTGATTTACATCTCTAGAAAAGTTAAGATAGATGATGATGTGTTATGGTGTGGTTTAACTGTTATCTTTAGCTTTTGTATGAGAAGGAGATGTTTGCTATTTTTATGAGTTTTAACTTTTGCTTAGGAGGGCAGGATATGCTTAGCTAAGGGGTCAGATAGAAGGCTGCATTTTGCACGTACGAGGCCGAATGGAATCTTCTACTGAAATAACTTAGGTGTTGCTTACGCTGAATATTAAGTGTGATATATACGGTTTGAGAGGTGTGATTAGCTCAAATGTGTTAGGAAAAACATGTCCCCTGTTTATATAGAGGAAGGGGAAGTGGAAGTACTATATTGGAGTAGGTGATGTTTTTCCTGTGAAGATGTAAACGTGTGATTAGGTCGTGTCTGGGTTTTTAGGACAAAGGGCACACGTACGCCTGTATAAACAAGAGACGAGAAAGGAAGCAGGTGTGACGAATGTAAATGAGTTACAGTGTTATAAATGCCTTGGACAGAAGCTCAGTAAGGGCCGTTCCTGCGTGGTGAAGAAATTCGCTGTTGTGTTTTGTATTTGCTTATGAGTTAGTATTATTCTTAATAAAACGAAACCATTGCTATGGTGATTCGTAATCCTTTTATTAAAATAAGCCTCTGAGTAATTACTTTACATCAACCTGTTATCTGAACCTGAATATCATTCTGATCGAGCCTCGAAGCACGGACCTGACTGAGCTGGTACGGACACCGGGGCCAGGAATCCTGAACCATCAAATCATCGCCATCCGGACAACGGGTAATATAGCGGTTTTAATACTGTTTTATTGCTAGGGGATGACTGAGATGTGATATGAAGATTTTTGGGGTTTCTGACCGGTATAAAAATACAACATGGCGCCCAACGTGGGGCTCGAATTGAAGTAGGGATTAACGTTCAGGGATAACAGTTATGCGAATGTAAGAAAGCCCCCACAGGCTATTTCCACAAAGACGATTCTTTGGAGTTCTTTGTTTAGCGCGCACAGGCTTATGAAAGACCTGAAACATAACTCAAGAATTGTGAATATTGTTGTTAGATCAGAAGAGCTAGAAATAATTCAGGGTGAATTATGGCAATGATGGCAACAATATCCCTTATCCATGAGGGATTTGGGCGGTAACTTGGACTGGGTTAATCCCCCGCAATGTGAATGCGGATCCGGTCAGTTACATGGGAGGAAATCAGGGCGATTACACCCGTAGTGAATATAAGGGTGTTAGAAGGAGCGGAGATTCCATCTTTTATATACTCGAGTGGAGGAGAGAAAGATGGGTTTCCGAAGGTCCAAGTCTTTGATGAATCCGGTGGGGGAAATCAAATTAACATCCCCACAAAATGTTGGAGCTCCATAGAGGAGTTCGAGTTGGGAGGGGGGTCCGAGAGAGGATCCTTAGCTCCTAGTTTCACACCCCAGAGAGGGGTAGGTGAATGTGCTTTAGATCCAAGTGCTCCACCGCTGTTCAACCCCGAGAGCCCAGAAGATGAATTCGCGTTAGGAAACGAAGAATTGTATAGGGCATATTTTGGAAGAGGGACTAATGTAATTATTCTGAAAGAAAGGGCGATTAGAATGTGAAGAAGAGTCTTGCGTTTTAGTCAATTCGGCTAATAAAGGTTTATACCACAGAGATGGGGTAGCCGCAGCCCTTAGTGAAACAGCTGGACCGAGGTTTCAGGCTGAGTCGGATAAAATATTACAGCGAAGGAAAAGTCCTGTTAAACCCGGCGAGGCGAGTCTGCAAAAATTAGGTGGACCAAACGGAAAGCCGTAATAGCCGGAATGCTATAGGGCATGAAAAAGGGCAGAGAGGCGATATTGTGGAAGAGATAATGGCGATCGTTACGTTAGATTATCTGGCAATATGTGCCAGCTCGCAGGAGAAAATAAATACTGCGTAATAGCTATGCCTATAATATCAACAGGAATTTTCAGATTCGATGATATTAAAATAGGGGCAACATTAGTAAATGCATTAGTTAGAAAAACTAATACAGTAGAATGGCCAAAAATGTGGATGATCTGTCACCCAGACGTCCGAGTGTTAAAAGCTATAACTATAATAGGTAATCAGGACCAGGCAGCAGGTGAAGGAAGATTCGGTCAGAGAAGAACCATATCCAGAATGGCCGAGTTTAAAATGGACAGGGACTTCTAGGAGAAGGAAAGACGAAGATTAGGGAGATTCAGAATGTGAAGAATTAAATATGGAGCGAACGCCGAGATAAGGGACGCCTTTTCTCGGTTGTGCCGCACCAAAATCTAGGAGGCTTGGGTTCGCGAACCAGGTTCTCAAACTAGAAAATAGATTGAATACAGAGACAGATAGATTGTACAAGTTTACTGTATTAAATTGGCACTTAAAAGTATTAGGTTAACTGCATGTAGGAACACCCGAGCAAAAAATTATAGACAACTATTTTCCTACATTTAACCACTTTTCTCACAACTAAACTCTTTTCTTCTTACAGCTGTGTTACAGAACCTGCACTAACCTGCTTAACCTGATCTCTCTGCTTGCAACTAACGCACATGTTTTAAGCAGATACATTGCTCAAGGGAACATGAGATGAAATTGTTGCGAGAAGTTAAATTAAACAATACCACCGTAAAAGGGAAGGTTAGAGAATTAGTTCGTTATGGAGAACAGATTAAAATGTCAGGGGAATCAAATGATTCTCATATATTAGCTGAATTCGGTCTTCAGGGGGGTATAAAATTAGCTAGAACCTTGGAAGGGTTAATTCCGACTAATAAAGAGGATTTAGAGCACGAGCGTTTTGAGTTAAAATGTAGCTCAATAGGGGCTTTGACAGCTTGTCAAGACATGGCAGAGAAAAGTGTTGAAGGAATCTTAAGACCTATTTTTCAAGAAGTGAAAAATAATGCTTTACAGGGCGCGAGAGAATTCCTTTTATATGGCCCAGAGACATCCCCCGAAGAATTAGAAAAAGCATTGATTCGTTTTGACAGAAGGTCAGAAATAATCAATGCAGTTATAGAAAAATCTAATAATAGACCTCCCCGGTTTAGAGATAAACCCTGTAAATCGGATCGTGAAAGAAAGCCACCGCGACCGTAAACCGGACTATAGAGCGAATAAAGGGGAAGAGAGGACGCTGAGAGCTAGATCCAGACCTCCACCCCGAGGAGGAAAGGGTTTTAGAAACCAGTCACGGCCGCGAACCGAACGACCAGAAGGCGCGAGGGGTAAAAGTGATTTTATTAGCTCCGAGAAATGGGAAAAATTAAGCGCAGAGGAACGAGCGCGAATAATGTCCGAAAGAG
The DNA here is from genome assembly GCA_027474115.1 of Schizopygopsis malacanthus. Lineage (NCBI taxonomy): Eukaryota > Metazoa > Chordata > Actinopteri > Cypriniformes > Cyprinidae > Schizopygopsis > Schizopygopsis malacanthus. The sequence continues at coordinate 71,352 of JAPDDM010000267.1, forward strand.
GACGAAATAAATCAGAAACCAGGGTAGGTAGAGTCAGACTGGATAACCATCCAGATCACGAGAAGGGAAGAGTGGAGGAAAATAGAGTAAAACCTAAGCGAGGTAGGAAGAAAGCTACTGAGTCGGCTGATGCATAGGAACTCTTTTAATAGAGAGCTCCTTTAATAGGAATGCTTTTGATAGAGCTCCGTTGAAACGTGCTCTATCAAAAAACAAAAGAGGTAAATAAGAAAGTATTCAAAATTTATGATGAGACAACGTTCCGCGTAGATACAGGAGGCGATATTAGCCTGATTTAACAATCAGAAAAACATGATGAATTATTAAATGCGGCCACAGTAGAGGATTATAAAGGTAATACCAAAAATAAGAATGTGTGGAGAAAAAATGAAATCACAGTGATAATTGGAAATGAGAATTTACTCTGTCCCAGTGATCTGGTAAAAATAGGAAAAATTGGTATTGTTGACAAAAACAAAGAAATCAATAGATTAGTAGAAGAATCAGAATTGAGCAATAAAAAGGAACTAGAGAGGATTTTGCGGAGACATTCTGACTGTTACGCACAAAGTAAAAATGACTGTGGAAAGGTAGATAAAAAATATGAGCATGTAATAGAAGGGGGAATTCCTTCCCCACAGAGACAATACAGAATTAATAGTGCAGGCGAAGCAGGAATCGGAGAAACTATTAAAGAATTAACTGATCAAGGAGTGATCAGGAGATTAGGAAAAAATGAACAGGCTTTGACGAATGCGCCAATACAGGCGGTTCCGAAACAGGATGGGACTTGGAGGTTAGTAACAAACTTTAAGGCTTTAAATAAGGTTACTGTACCCGACACAAGATATCTAATAAACTGTAGTGAAACAAGCGGAGATATAGGCAGAGACAAGGAGTGGCTGTCGAAGCTCGACTTAGCTAATGGGTATTGGAGCATACCGTTAGCATTAGACAGTCAAAAGAAAACTGCTTTTACGTATAAAGGTGAACAGTTTATTCATAAAGTTCTTCCTCAAGGTTTTAAGAACTCAGGAAGTCATTTTCAGGCAGTTATTCTGGATATATTATCAGGGATACCGGTAACGGTGTATATTGATGATATTCTAATCAGTTCCTCTACGGAGGAAGAACACCTAAGGGTGTTAGATCAGACACTAGACAGATTGGCTAAGGCAGGCTTGAAACCTAGTCTAAAGAAAATGGAAGTCGAAAAAAAACATGAAGTAGATTTCCTAGGATTTAAATGAGGTAAAGATACAAGATCTTTGACAACCAGCACCAGAGCGAAGTTAGAGGAGATGGAGAAGTCCAGCCCTCCTAAAACACGGAAACAGCTTCAGTCACTGCTGGGAACTCTGAACTATGTCAGAGAATTAATACCCAAGTATTCTAGGGAAGCAAAGGTGTTGTACCAGGGTACTAAAGCAGGAAAGTGGATTTGGACTGATCAAATGGAAGCAGCTAGATTAAAATTACTTCGAATGGCACTTGAAAGTGGAGAATTGGAGCGTAGAGACGAAACATTACCACTGCATGTTTGTGTTACAGAGCAGGATGAGGAAGTGACACTAACGGTCTCCAATGAAGGGGGACGCGCCCCAATTGCTTTTCTGACTCATCAGCAGGAAGCAGCGATGAGGCGCTATGATGAAAATAGCGCAGAGAGGGTTCTGGCAGCTGTCAAAAAGACTGCTGCAGCTCAAAGCTATTGCGAAAGAGCAGCCCATAATAATATTTTCTATGGCAGGAGAACTCGCCAGAATTAAACGAAATTTAATTATGGACCAACCCCGCATCCACGTACAGAGGTGGGACAGATGGGGTTTAATAATGGGAGATCTTCAGCTTGAATGGAGATTGATAAAAGTAAAAAGAACAGATAAAATGACTAAATACCATGATGAACATCAGAAACTCCCAAAGTATTTCACAGACGGTAGTGAGAGAGCAGGGAAGGTAAAATGGGGTTATTTAGTTAAACACGATGGACAATTAATTACGTCACAAAGCGGAGAACTCAAGGGTACCGCTCAGCTGGCAGAAATAACTGCTGTAGAACGAGCTCTACAGAAAGCAGTTGAATTAGGACACAAAGAAATTGTTCTAACCAGTGATTCTGAATATGTAACAGACGGCATAAACAAAGAATTGGAGACGTGGAAAGCAAATGGCTTTCACACAGCTCGTAATAAACCGATGGCCCATAAAAAACAGTGGGAGAATGTGGCAGGACTGCTACAGAAGGTGACTGCTCACTGTTATCATCAAATCTCGCATACGAAACAAGATAGCGAGGCAGCCAACGGAAATCGAGAAGTGGATAAAATGATAGGTCAGGTAAAATTAGCAGAAATAACGGAGTTATTTCAGAAATTACATGATGATCTGAATCACCCGAGTGCAAACATGGTTCAAATGGAATTGAGGTTAAGAAATGTAACTATTCCTAATTGGCGTACCCGTTACAGAGAGACAAGAAAAGAATGCCGAGTTTGCAGGAAATTTATGACGGCTAAGGGGTGCGAAGAGAGCGAACTGCCAAAAGAATACAAAGGACAGCAAGTTAGTATTGATTTTGCAGGGCCTCTCAGACCCAAAACGAAGACAGGAAATTGTTATTTCCTGCTTGCCATAGATAACCACACTAAAATGAAAATGATTTGGCCTATGCGTTCCGCCTTAGAAGAAAAGGTAGTGGAATGTTTACGTGAATGGATCAAATGGCAAGGGAAATTCGATAGCCTAAGAGCCGACGGGGCTCACAATATTAGTGGCAAACTAGTTCAAGATTTTTGCAAGGAAAACAAAATAATACTAGTGAAAAGCATTCCTTATCGTCCTGAAACAAATGGAATTGCAGAACGAGCTATAAGAAGTATTAACGAATGGTTTTGCAAAAATAAAGACTTAGGAGATTGGGATGAACTCATTGAAAAATGTTTATTCGATCTTAACAGGGTCACAAGTGAGAGCCAACAGAGGCCTACCGAGACGCCAGTAAAGAGAAACGCGAGATTTCAAGTAGGAGATCGAGTTATTCTGACAAGAAGGCGGAAGGTAGGAAAGTTTCCTGAAGGTTTAGGAATAATTGATACGGTTATAGCAGTAACCGGATCCAACTCTGTCGAGTTAGAGAATAACGGTATACAGAGCAATAAAGATCTAGTAAAGAAATAAGGGGGATGGACAGTGTGAGTGAATTAATAAACCAAAGGGGTTTAATTCGTGTGGAGCATGGTAAGCATGGATCTAGAGCTTGGTTATGGACACAGCCAGAGACGGAACGGGTGCTAGGTTTCAAGGGACAGCCTATGAAAGCAGTAGCAGTGCCGATTAGACCGTATAGTTGTGTCCTGTGCAGTCAGCTGTGTGCTCTGCCCAGTCTTTCATGTAACGAGAAGAGAGATCTGGGAGCGGAGTGGACGATGTATAAACAATCTCATGTAGAAATATCAGGAGTAATAATATGTGCAGATTGTCGTCCGAGCCACCCGAAGTTACGGATTGACTCGTACCGAGTGTCTGAAGGCTTCGGGGAAGGCTGCAGCTGTACGTGGGACGGCCTTGTACTGTGGAATTGTGTAGTCTGTGGGGCCGGAAATCGGAAATTGATGTCCTCCCGATTTCTGTGTGAGAGCCTGAGAGTGCTCAAACCAATAGGATTATTCTGCAATGGGATATTGTCCAGATTTTCCAGACATCCGTATTTAGGTATGAGAGAGCATGAGAGAGAAGCGTTTCTCGAGGCGAACATACCTATGCTCCCTAGGGATGGGGAGGAAGTGAAGAACCGAACTCTCCGGAAGAGAGAAGAGCTAGTGCGAGATATAAGGTGGAATGATCATGGAAAAGATTCAACCCTTACAGATCTCGAATCCATGAAGTGGAATTTTAAGCTTTGGCAGGGACCAATTTCGAAGTGTTTTCCAGAAGTGGACCTAAGACAAGGTTCGAGGGGAAAAATCGCCTGGGTTTATGTGAAACGTGGCGAAGTCTGGCAGGTGCGGAGTTGGGTGAGTTTGGCTATGGAATTAGCGCAAGGCAGCGATTGGGTATCTTATAAAAGTAGTGCACCTTATAAAAAGGATTATAGGGGCGCCCAACTCAGGAGTAACCTGACCAAGGAAAAAAGGCCCAGTACCAGGAAGGAAAAATTTGTGCAGTTAGAAGTAGCGCCAGCGAGCGACTTAGACAAGCACAAAGCTTGGTGCCCGGTAGAAGAAAGATATGTAACCGGTATACTCTATACGGATGAGCAGATTACCGAAGAACCGAAGGAAACGTACATTGTAATAATGCATTTTAGGATTAATGTATTGGCATGTGCGCATCCAGACTATGATTGGATCGGAGGCATAGAGGTCGGTTTACACGAGAAGCAACCCGAAGTAAAAGTGATACGAAAGGGTTTTATGAGAAGATCCAGGTGGCTCGTAGTTGAGCCGCGGAAATAACCTCTTTTCACAGACAAGAATGCAGAGATCACCGTCGCTGGAGAGTCTGGCAGGCGAGCTCGGAGAGGCCAGAAGCACCATTGAGAAGTTGAAGAAACAACGACGGATCTGCAAATGGATGAGTATTGTGCTGTGGATAAATGTGATATTAGGAATTATAGCATTAATAACAATCAGAATGAGTTATCTTCTAGAATGGGAAATTATGACTGGAAATATTATTTTAGCCGAGATAAATGTGAACCGCGAAAACATAACGGGATTCAATTTATCTGTTTGGGGCACAGTTAAGAGCTGAAATAGAGAAAAATAATATACATTTCTGGAAATGGTTAAATAATGTTAGCACCGACAAAACATGGTATTATATGGTAAGGCAACCAAAGGTTAAACTTAAAAGCACTGTAAAAATGAAACAGTGGTTTAGGAGTGAAACTGAAATATTTGAAGAGAATAGTTTTATCGAAGAAAACGAAGGAAATAAAACTTTCAAATATTTTATCGGATCAACTTATAGAATTAGTTTAGACGAAGAACTAGGTGGTTGTTGGATATTTAGATCAAAGAAAAACTTTAATCCGTGGAAAATAGGCCAGTGCAAGGAACAGGGTGTTGTTCAGAGGATTAAAAGATCTAATAAAAGTAAAAATATAATACATGCGGAAAAAATAAGGAAAAATATAGAAGAATGGATAAAAACCAACAAAATGTTTAATCCAAATGGGGAATTTGTTTTACTTACTACAACTAGAGATAGACATGTAGGTTCACGCAAAACAGGTTACGCTGAATTAGAAAATCAGTACGAAACAAAATTCAATTTAGAATTAAATCAAAGTGTACCATGGGTATGGAAAAAGAGAATAGCTATGCCACGGGTTAAATTTAATTTTAAAACAAGATATTGGGAAATAGATAGTAACACATGGGAAACCGATGTATATGTGATTAAAATGGAATTAAATAAAGAATTAAAGACGGAAAACGAAATTAAAAGTTATTATGAGGACAAAGTTAAACAAATGGATAAATGCGTGAGAACAGAAATTAGCAAGAATAGCCATGGGAGGAATTACGTATATACGAAAAAGGATTATGGTGATTTTTCCTATGCTAACTTCTGTGACAAAGACAGAGACAAAATGGATTGTAGCGATTTTGAGAATGGCACAGATCCCTTTACGGGAAATCAAACAGAAGAATTATTAAGTATAAGAAGAAGGCTGTATTTAAAAAGAGTTAATTTATACAGGCGAAAGGACGCAGAAGGCGTATACAGAAGTAACTTAATTTTCTTAAAAGACGCAGCATATGGAATAACAGGGCGTGAATGCGGAAAAATATTAAAAGTATGTTCCGAAGGTCACGACGCACTGACTATTAACCAAATGGCTTCGGTGTTATGTTATTGGTATAATGGAATTGTGCCACTACCGTGGACATTCAAAAGAGATAAAATAGTTAACAGATACGAGATGAATTACGGTGCAGGTGGTGTGGTCAGAGTTGTAGACAGAGGCCAGAAGTGGAAAATGTTCCACGGACCTGCTAGAATTGCTATTAACAGTATGTTAAGATATCGAGTACCTAAGGGAGGAAAGAATGTACCGTTGATGCGATAGCAATTTATGATTTGTCCCTTACAATAGAAAGGAAGAAATGGAAAGAGAGCTGGTGTAAGGGGACTGATATAAACTATTATTTAGGTTTAGAATGGATGAGAACAGGTGTTTGTAACACCAGTGTTGAGATAAAAGGACAACGAATTAAAGGGGGACCGAGATGGTTTGAAGCCCCAGGGGAATTCGTAAAAACAGGCATTCAGGGAGTCAAACAAGCAGCAAATGCAGTTTTTAAATTTGTCACACAAGACATGTGGACTAGTCTGATTAATGCAGGTGGATTAATAATAGGTGGATTAATAATATTAGGAATATTTTTGATCTCAGTAATTGTAAAATGCACATGTACTGCAATGGGTATGAAAATTTGTGCAGGACAAAAAGCGGAAGCAAACGAATTAGATGTGTTAGAACGGTTGGTAAATTTACACACGAAAAGGCAGAGGTATTCGAAGACACGACAAAATAGTGTTTCCGGAGAACCGTTGCTAGGTGAGATCGTTAACTCAGCAGGAGGAAAAAGATAAGAGGTGTCAGTTGAGACGGAAGCAGAAGGGTTGAACAACCAAGAGAGGAAAGGTAAAAAAGGGAGTTAACAGATGGTAAGACCATTCACTATTTGAAGGTTTACTCAACAACACAAGAATTTAAACGATAATATTGAACTCAATTTGAAACGATTGAAAAAGAGAAAAGAGCTATTTAGCCAAAGAACCCCAACCAATTGATTCGGATAAGTCCAACAGAGAACAAAATTTGGTAGAGATAAAAATGGCATCAAGCGGGATCCAAAATTTTACTGCTATCGACAATAGAACCAGGAGTGATGAAGGTGAACATTCGAAAGGACTTTCTCCTGAGTTAATCCAGGTTTGTCATTTTTTGATTTACGGGATTTGGGTGTGTTTACAAGGGGTGAATACATTTCTCTGGTGGCACATAACGCTCACAGTCCTACACATGTCTAGGATCATTTTAATGAAGAGTATTAGTAAAATTATGCTAGTATGTCATTTGCTTATAGTTTCAGAAGGCTGGAGTAAGCTAATTGGTTTACCAGGAGTAGTAGCTGTAACATTGACAAGTGTGTGTAAATTGTGCGTTGATGTAAGCAGAATGATAACTGGAAAAGACGGATTTGTACTGTTTTGTGAATTAACAATGATTACGGGTAATGCAGTATATCTAATGGGAATACTGTTAATCACACACAAAAGGAAAGCAAATTTATGGATAATTGTGGGAACAATTACATTAAGTGTTTTTATTGTGGGGTGTATATTGAGATGTGAGGATATCACACTTTTAGGGATAATTATTTTGCTTAATAGATGGGATAAAATGCAAAGTAAATTAAATCAATATATGAGATGCTGTAACCAAAGGGTGAATTTAAATTCAGTCGATACCCTCTCTATCTGAATTACAGATGGGAATTCCAGGATTAGAAGTCATGAATGGAATGGTGTGTGAAACTGGAATAAACGCTGGCAAACGGGGTGATGGCGGTAAAAGATACAAAAGTAGACAAATATGTTTTGGATGTATGAGGTCCACACAGAAGGTATATTTCGAATTCATCAACGGTTATAGGTTCTGTAAGTGGTGCGTACATGAACCAGGAAGAACGATAAAAAATTGTTTTAATCAAGATGTATCAATTTGGAGTCAAGTGTATAGCATAAGTATGCAAACCAGAGTGATGGGATATTGGGAGCTAAATATAAACGGCTTTGCCGGACTTAAATTGACAACAAATATCACGGGTTCATTCATACTGCCTTGGTGGTTAAAATTCTGCGTATTTGGACGGCAGAGTGAGCAGCATAGGGAACAGTATGACCGTACGACTTTTATATTTCAATTGGCTGAACTGCTAGACAAAACTGAAGTTGAAGTAAGTAATAGCAGTGAGTTGGAGAAGGAAGGAGAAATTGTGAGTACGGGGAAATTCTGTTTAACATACATTCTTGGTTCATGGTTATTTTACAGACGGATCGAGTGATAACGCTGAGGACTGATGGCCGAGTGGAGCTAGGGGCTCTTAGACGGTTTTTAAAGTTGATTACCAGTCGACCCGAGACCGTAGAAAGAGCTTGGTTCTCCGCTGAAGTGCTGAGACATTATGTGAATAAAGATTGGATCAATGAATGTGTGTTGCAAGATAACCCGAGGAAAGCAGACCCCTTTCCAACAGACAAATTTAAGGAATTTGTAGAAGTAACTTTAATTAAAAAGGATGAAATGATGTTTGTTGTATACATTGACAAAGAAAATTTAAGTGATAGGTATGGAATTATGCACATCGAATGCAAAGAAAATAGAATACCGATAGAAGAGCATTATTCGAGAGAAATTGATTATGAAATGCCAAGAGAGGATGTCATGTCTGGTCGCCCTGTAGGTGTGACATTTCCTAATCAGTTTCCACTAGGCAATCCGGAAAATGTATCTGGAAAATTAGAAATTCATTTTGATGATCTTATTGTAGAAAGCATCCAAAGGAAAACATTCCGGGAAATCCAAAAGAGACGGAAGGCGGAGCGACGCAAGCGGGCGAAGAAGAGAGATGGATCATCAAAAGATAATCAACCAGATCAAGAAAATTGTTTCATTGATGCGTAAACAAGAAACTAATCATACGAAAATTATGAAGTTGTATAAGGGAATGATTAACATGCATAAACATGCTTTAGATTTACAATGTGTAGACAATGAATTGAATAATTTACAACTTCATTCTTCTGATTTACATCTCTAGAAAAGTTAAGATAGATGATGATGTGTTATGGTGTGGTTTAACTGTTATCTTTAGCTTTTGTATGAGAAGGAGATGTTTGCTATTTTTATGAGTTTTAACTTTTGCTTAGGAGGGCAGGATATGCTTAGCTAAGGGGTCAGATAGAAGGCTGCATTTTGCATGTACGAGGCCGAATGGAATCTTCTACTGAAATAACTTAGGTGTTGCTTACGCTGAATATTAAGTGTGATATATACGGTTTGAAAGGTGTGATTAGCTCAAATGTGTTAGGAAAAACATGTCCCCTGTTTATATAGAGGAAGGGGAAGTGGAAGTACTATATTGGAGTAGGTGATGTTTTTCCTGTGAAGATGTAAACGTGTGATTAGGTCGTGTCTGGGTTTTTAGGACAAAGGGCACACGTACGCCTGTATAAACAAGAGACGAGAAAGGAAGCAGGTGTGACGTGTTTTTATGATGAATGTAAATGAGTTACAGTGTTATAAATGCCTTGGACAGAAGCTCAGTAAGGGCCGTTCCTGCGTGGTGAAGAAATTCGCTGTTGTGTTTTGTATTTGCTTATGAGTTATTATTATTCTTAATAAAACGAAACCATTGCTATGGTGATTCGTAATCCTTTTATTAAAATAAGCCTCTGAGTAATTACTTTACATCAACCTGTTATCTGAACCTGAATATCATTCTGATCGAGCCTCGAAGCACGGACCTGACTGAGCTGGTACGGACACCGGGGCCAGGAATCCTGAACCATCAAATCATCGCCATCCGGACAACGGGTAATATAGCGGTTTTAATACTGTTTTATTGCTAGGGGATGACTGAGATGTGATATGAAGATTTTTGGGGTTTCTGACCGGTATAAAAATACAACACTTTTCATCTTTCAGCAATTACTGAGATATAAATTGTATTTAATCAAATAAATCAAAATGACAATAACCACTGTGACCTTGTAAATTGTCTTATTTTCCACTTAATATAAAGCATAGCTTATGTCATCACTTGCATGTATTTTCCATTTTAAACTAGCATAATTTTACTCTTACACAATGCATGAGCTGACAGACTTCTAACTTGCTTTTAAACCACTTTTAGTATATATAACGTTCGGTTTTAACACTAGCTTTTCACATATTACACAATATTATACATTTGCAAACTATTTAACTTTTACAAAAATGTTCAAAGAGCTACAAACAAAACTCTGTCCGACGTGACTTTGGTAGTAACAGATGACGTCACCGGGCGCGAACATACAACTACTGCTGTATATACATATAAGTCCACATTTTCATAAAACAGACATATTACACGGACCTTGAAACATTCAGCGACATGTCAACATATTACATTTCAGTTATTTAACTTCATTTACTAATCTACCAACCTGAAATAGGAGAAATAAATGAGACAAGGCAACAGTTGCGTCCGTTTATCGTCTCGCTCAGCAGAAAGAGAAAAGTCCGCAAAGCGGGACAAACTGACGTAACGCCTCGGAAGCACAATAAGCGCCACACTACCCCCTGCTGACGAACTCCACAATTACTCCTGATCTCTATATAAAATATATTAGTGCAAATTAATGGTAGAAACAGGTTAATTACCCCTGAACAAAACTCAACATTTCTTTATAAAATTACAAAAACTACCGCAAATGTGATAACAATTTACTGGGCATCACATATGCAGAGTTTGTTCATTATTGTGCTGCGCGAAATTAAAGCAGATGGCAGAAAGCTGCATTCTATTTTTTTTAATCTTATTTTACAAAAAAGCAAAGATTATTTTTTTATTGTTTATGTACACAAATAAAAGACCTTTTACAATCCCGATTATCTTCATGACCAAGATGAGTTGCTTCCACTGTTGGAAGGGGAATAAATCCAGTGATTGCTTCAGCGCCGCATGCGCTCATTTAAGCATTCTACCTTCACTATGCAGCCTGTTAATTATCATTATAAAAACAACCGGTCAAACATATGGAAAAACATATCTGTGCCGTTAAGCGTTATCATCGTGCCACTGTGAAGTTATGCAAAACATTTTGTTTTCCGTGGAAATTTTTACGGGGTGAAGTAGGCCTACATAAAAGGTAAATAATATTTTGGCATTTAAATACCGCGAATACGGGAACATTTTATTTCGTGTTGAAGGAGAGACCCAACATGGGTTTCAGTTTCGTTTTAGCCTAAATTAATTCGTTTTGCTTTGTCGTTTCTTATTTTAATTCTTGTTATTTTCTAGCCTACTGTTAATTGAAAGGATTTGTTATGGAGTGAGGGAAACTAAAATAGCCTAGCTGTGTTTACAGTGTTTATTATAATTTTTGTAATTTGCGTCGGCCTATTTCTGAATGAAATAATAAAATGTGACTTATAGGCATTTTTTCTCTCTTGCTCTCTCTAAAAAACTTGTTTTTTTATACTCATAGCTTATTTTAACCATGCAGCAAACCTTTTAAAATATTTTGATAAATTACTAAAAATAAATAAATAAGTGACTTTCAACCGTTTAAATGATTGTATTAATCGGTCAAAATTATTATCGGTTGGTTAGCGGTTAATGAACATTTCACTCTGAAACATAACCATTTCTTATCGGACTACTGCTTTAATTGAGACATTTATTCAATAATTTCACTATAAACAGGAAACAATAAATAGGCCTAACGTTACTGGAGACATTTAATGTGAGCGCGTGATCTGAGCGGGATTTGGTTTAACGGTGAGCAAAACATTAGCGGAGCGTTTGCTTTGGTCGTGAGCGAGGTGGTTATATTATAATAAGATCTAATTTTGCTTAATCTGACTGGCTTGTTTTTTCACAAGCTTACCAAAACATTTACTGGGTTGGTAGATGCACCGGGGACCGATTATAGGACTTAAACATGAAACAAGTTAGATTTTTTCATGATATCTGCACAGCATAGGACATTGAAAAAGACGTGTTCTGGAAGTCACTTTAGGAAATGTGCAGGTTTTTCAGAGATGGAACCAGACGATCAGGGATGAACGATCAGGACGATCAGAGATCCTGTGCCTGAGTGCTGTCTCAAAGACCGTATCCAAAGACTGCAACTTGAGATCTAGACGTGGTGGACAGACGGTCTGAGAAGGGGATGAATGTATCCATGTACGGCCATTTTGAAAAGCCAACTCTGAAAGCATGCTTAAAACAGCGTCTCTTTTCTTGGCAGTATCAGCTGAGATGATTTGTGAGACATCATGTGTGTGTGTGTGTGTGTGTGTGTGTCTGTCTGTCTGTCTGTCTGTCTTTCTTTCTCTGTGTGTGTGTGTGTGTGTGTGTGTGTGTGAGCGAGAGAGTGTGTGTGTGTGTGTGTGTGTGTGTGTGTGTGTGTGTGTGTGTAAAACAACATAATACTGACTCTAAAAACAAATGCATGAAGGATTAGATTAATGAATGTTCAGATCTGGTTCCTCCTGGAGCTTGATGTTTTGATGCCTAAGAAGTTTAATTACAACAAAGTATTTCAACAGCAAATACGTTTATAAAAGAGTCAGCGTCTGTTTAAGAACAAGAACGATTGGTAACACAAACCAAATGGACGAGGAGATGAGCGCTGAGTTTATATGCGTTTTCATATACATGATGTATTTGATGAAATAGAGAATAGCAATTATATGGATTACAAAAGGAAATTAAATGTGCTTTTTCTTGCACATGACAGGACAACTTGATTTCTTAAAGCGGATGAGAACACAGTCCCAATGAGCTGATTTCACATCGTCTGTGTTTCTGCTGTGCAAAAGTTGTAGAATAGCATATTATTCAGTTTTGTTTTCGACTTGGTTAGCCGTGGTAAAGTCAATAGTGCAGTGTACTTTCATTACAAGGCTTTTCCCGTGTCTTCGTGTTAAAGGATTGAGGTCCTTTCTCCACCTTCTTCATTTTATTCCTGTTGTGAAGATCAACAACAGAATCAATGTTAGCGGTCCCAAACACAAACAACTAAAGCACGCTATTCTGACTCGGTATAGATGAACGAACTTGTTGCATGCATTGCAACATTCATGCACCCCCTTTTCTAGCCTCCTGCCAAAATATTTTTCCCCTCAGACTCACTGGCTCTACTTGACAAAGGGATTTCTTTCTTGGCCGGCGCCCCCCCTCCCCCCTCCTCCCGTTTCCCCTCGCCTCTGTAACAGCTGCTCCGTGGAGAGAGTGATGAGCGCTGCGTTTTATTTCAAAGTGTTTTTTTGGAACAGATGGCCGAGGGAGAGCTGGGGAGCGGGCCAAAAGCGCGCTGGGGAATGTGCCAGTTCCTGCAGGAGTGCGTTCTCTGGGCTCGGCTTGCGTGCCCTCTGCCCTGAGTGGTGCCAGCAGGACTTCCCAAGCAGTGCTGCAAACATCTGGGCCCATATTCATAAAGATTCTAAGAATCCTCTCAGAGAGCTCCTAATTTAGCTTAAAAATTTATAGCTAGGAGTCTTAGCTTAAAAGTTATTCAGGACCAATCTGAGAGCAACTCTGAGCGAGGAAAACACAAAAACTCTTATCTTAGTGAGGAGGCGGACATGACCCCGTTGCTAGGAATGACACAGTCTTTTGATGACTGTGATTGGTTGGTGGTCCAATAAGGAAATTAAAGAGATATTTTAAGAGTAGGGTCTATTTTAAGCCTTCACTTTGAAATTGCAGGCATATTTTGTTTTTCTGTTTTACCTTACTCTCTCTCTCTCTCTCTCTCTCTCTCTCTCTCTCTCTCACACACACATTATGTGTATATATATTCTTTATTTTTTACTTACCATGCTGTTACCATTAACATCCCGTGGTAGTTAGGAATTACACAAGCTTCAGTCTGGATCCTACCCTTAAACGATAGAGATGACCGAACACCTGAGAAGAGACGATGACAACCCCTCCGAGGACCTCCGAGATGAGCCCCAGAGACAGATCTCCAGTGAGGACCCCGTCACCTAGACATCCATCGGGGAAAGACCCCCGGAACCAGTGGACCACTTACACTCTGACTTTGCTGCAGTTGGAACAAACTACTGATTCGTCTGGCCAGAGGGGAACTGGCCCCCCGACTGAGCCTGGTTTCTCCCAAGGTTTTTTCTCCATTCTGTCACCGATGGAGTTTTCGTTCCTTGCCGCTGTCGCCTCTGGCTTGCTCAGTTGGGGACACTTCATTTCCAGCACAATCATCGACTTGATTGCACAGATACTATTTAAACTGAACTAAGCTGGACAATGCCATTACTAAATTCAATAATGAAATGCATTCAGCTGATAATTGAGTGTTAAATCCTGTCATTTTACATTATTGACAAAATTTGCCTATTTTGATATTGTGCAGTGCTTTGTTACAATTTGTATTGTTAAAGGCGCTATATAAATAAAGGTGACTTGACTTGACTTGTTAATTTCCTACTTAACGTATTTTACATTTACATTTAATCATTTAGCAGACGCTTTTATCCAAAGCGACTTACAAATGAGGACAATAGAAGTAATAAAAACCAACAAAAGAGCAACAACATGCAAGTGTTATGACAAGTCTCGGTTAGCCTAACGCAGTAATAGTTTAATTTTTTTTAAGAAAACGAGTAGATAGAAAAAAGAAAACTAGTGTTAGTTTTTCAAGAAAAGCTAGCAGTTAGAGAATAAATAAGCAATTGATAAATTGATTGCAACAGTTGTTTGTTTTCAACATTGATTGCAATAGATTTTATAGGCTTAAGAATGAGGAAAATGCTCCGCTCTTTCTAATTACACTGATTGCTTGCATGTCTATTTTAGTGAATGATGCTTCAACAATGTCTAAAATCCTATAATCAGCACTGAAAACAACTTGAACGTTTATGCTATGGTACCTTTTTCTATTTACATAAGCATCCTCGTCTTCTGACGGTGCAATAATTCGGACGTGGGTTCCATCAATTACTCCGACAACACCGGGGAAGCCTGCTATATGCATAAATGCTGTTTTTTGAGCCTGCAAGGTGGGAATGTCCAGTGGAAACGCAATGAACTGCGAAACAATAAGAGGATCTGAAAGTGCTGTAATTGTCAGTGTGATCACTCTGCTTTATAGAAGGTCTTAATGTCGTGATTACTTTCATTTCTGCGGCTATGGCATTTTTGCGCTGCGTCGGAGATGTTAGTTTTTCTTTTATAAGATCGCTCACAAACACGATCCCTGCACGATCTAATCTGTAGCGTCTTATTAATTTACTGTCATCCATTGTCTGCAACACATTTCTTCTCCCTCTTAGTATTTCAGCCATAATTCGGGGGGGGGGGGGGGGGGGGGGGGGGGGGGTTGGAGCTCACAGCCTGCTGGTTTCTCATGTGTGCAGCTGCTCCGGTACTGCTAATAATAATCTCACTACAGACACTCATATCAGAGGAGTAACGAGTCATGAGCGACAGGAAAGCAGGACAACATAGGTGTCATAAAACACATTAATCATTCGGCCATGGAGGAAAAAGCTGGTGGAACACCAAGTCCTGCCTTTGACAAGAGCTGATGATAATTTCATTTAATGGGATGCTATTAGGAGAGTTGAAATTACCTCTAATTGGTGCATAATGTGTGTTCTGCCTTTGTTACTGTTACACTTGCAGAAAATGGTTGCACTTTGTTTTGATTGTCCACTTTAGACATCCTACTAACTATAAGTAACTATATATCAACTAATTCTCATTATTCCTGTGTTCCTGTGGCTCAGTGGTAGAGCATTGCGTTAGCAGCGCAAAGGTTGTGGGTTCGATTCCCAGTGAACACACTGACAAAAAAAAAAATAGTAGACTGTCAAAATAAACCAGTGTAACCCAGAAAATAACTAGAGGATAGATAATTATAATTACAGGCTTACACTTTATACTGATCGTTCAGGATTTATACGAACCGTCACTAACTCTGCGACTGTCTGATTAATATCTGCTTAATATCTGTAATCAGATTCCAAAAACTATACTTATACTTAACTATAATTATAATTTGTACTAACTTCGAGTATTGCATTTTAAATAGCTTGTTATCAGATTATAGTTACTTTTTTATGGATTATATGATTTGATGTGATTCACACAAGGGCTATTCATAATTTATTGATTGTGGAAGTCAAAAATACAAACAAACACATTTGAAACCTGGAAGACTTTGGGCGTGTCGTTATTGTTTTCATGTTTATTACTCTGAATTTAATGTAGGGATTTCCAAATGTTTTTTTTTGTTAAATGTATTTGTTGAAATATCGCAGAAGTTAATATTTCAGTACTTTAACAACACATTTAATTGTTAACAGTTCTGATGTCATTTAATGTTCACATCGACAGGTAAATATATCTATATTTTTAGTGTTTAAATTGTTTCGTTTACATTTGTAGGATTTAATTAATTTGTATATATTAAGAATACTAATTAAAAATACTCTATTAATACTAACCCAAACCCTAACAGTCTATTAATACTCTAATTATACTAACCCAAACCCTAACAGTCTAATACTACTCTAATTATACTAACCCAAACCCTAACCTAACAGTCTACTAATACACTTATTATACTAACCCAAACCCTAACGGTCAACTAATACTCTAATTATACTAACCTAAACCCTAACCTAACAGTTTACTAATACTCTAATTATACTAACCCAAACCCTGTCAACTAATATTCTAATTATACTAACCCAAACCCTAACCCAACAGTCTACTAATACTCTAATTATACTAACCCAAACCTTAACCTAACAGTCTACCAATACTCTAATTATACTAACCCAAACCCTAACTGTCAACTAATACTCTAATTATACTAACCCAAACCCTAACAGTCTACTAATACTCTAATTAAACTAATATAAACCTTAACCTAACCGTCTACTAATACTTTAATTATACTAACCTAAACCTTAACCTAACAGTCTACTAATACTCTAATTACACTAACCCAAACCCTAACTGTCAACTAATACTATAATTATACTAACCCAAACCCTAACCGCCTACTAATACTCTAATTATACTAACCCAAACCCTAACTGTCAACTAATACTCTAATTATAATAACCCAAACCCTAACCTAACAGTCTACTAATACTCTAATTATACTAAACCAAACCCTAACCCAACAGTCTACTAATATTCTAATTATACTAACCCAAAACCCTAACCCAACAGTCTACAAAAACTCTAATTATACTAACCCAAACCCTAACTGTCAACCAATACTCTAATTGCACTAACCCAAACCCTAACAGTCTACTAATACTCTAATTAAACTAATAAAAACCTTAACCTAACAGTCTACTAATACTCTAATTACACTAACCCAAACCCTAACTGTCAACTAATACTCTAATTATACTAACCCAAACCTTAACCTAACAGTCTACTAATACTCTAATTATACTAACCCAAACCCTAACTGTCAACTAATACTCTAATTACACTAACCTAAACCCTAACTGTCAACTAATACTCTAATTATACTAACCCAAACCTTAACCTAACAGTCTACTAATACTCTAATTATACTAACCCAAACCCTAACTGTCAACTAATACTCTAATTATACTAACCCAAACCCTAACATAACAGTCTACTAATACTCTAATTATACTAACCCAAACCCTAACCCAACAGTCTACTAATATTCTAATTATACTAACCCAAACCCTAACCCAACAGTCTACTAATACTCTAATTATACTAACCCAAACCCTAACTGTCAACCAATACTCTAATTATACTAACCCAAACCCTAACTGCCAATTAATACTCTAATTATACTAACCCAAACCCTAACCTAACAGTCAACTAATACTCTAATTATACTAACCCAAACCCTAACCCAACAGTCTACTAATACTCTAATTATACTAACCCAAACCTTAACTGTCAACTAATACTCTAATTATACTAACCCAAACCTTAACTGTCAACTAATACTCGAATGATACCAACCCAAACCCTAACTGTCAACTATTAATATAATTATACTAACCCTAACCTAACAGTCTACTAATACTCTAATTATACTAACCCAAACCCTAGCAATCTACTAATACTCTAATTATACTAACCCAAACCCTATCAGTCTACTAATACTCTAATTATACTAACCCAAATCCTAACAGTCTACTAATACTCTAATTATACTAACCCATACCCAACCTAACAGTCTACTAATACTCTAATTATACTAACCAAAACCTAACAGTCTACTAATACTCTAATTATACTAACCCAAATCATAACAGTTTACTAATACTCTAATTATACTAACCCAAACCCTAACAGTCTAATAATACTCTAATTATACTAACCCAAACCCTAACCTAACAGTCTACTAATACTCTAATTATACTAACCTAAACCCTAACCTAACAGTCTACTAATACTCTAATTATACTAACCCAAACCCTAACTGTCAACTAATACTCTAATTATACTAACCCAAACCCTAACCTAACAGTCTACTAATACTCTAATTATACTAACCCAAACCCTAACCCAACAGTCTACTAATATTCTAATTATACTAACCCAAAACCCTAACCCAACAGTCTACTAATACTCTAATTACAACATGAAGAATGTCTGTTGGGGGAGCACCAAAATAAAGTGTTACTAGATACTAAACCACTAATTCTAACTCGAATGACTGCTAGATGACATGAAGTTACTAACAGTAAACCGAAGTCTAAACTGGACTATCAAAATGAAGTGTAACCGAATGCATTAGAGTCTTAAGCTTCTAGTCAGCGGCCTATAGTTATTCTCAGTTTGTGGGTCAGTGTTGTGGTTCACATAAGAGCACTTCTAGAGGCACATGTTGAAATGCACACATTGTTTTCATATAATCACATTTATGACAGCTTGGACAGACTGGTTACCTTCCTCTTCTTGGAGCGTCCCTCGGCCTGCAGCGTCCGGGTGCACTGCTCCACACACTCCCTAAAGCTCAGCTGGCGCTGGTCCGGAGTGTAGTCCAGGTCTGCCAACTGAGCCAGCGACAGTATGTAGTAGCAAGCGATTCTTAATATAGCCAGCTTCTGGCCGTACGAGTAGCAGGGCACCTGAGAAAGCAGACGAGGAAATGTCAAAATCATCGTGAAGATTATGAGGTCTAGAAAAACAAACAATGAAATGTATTAATGATTCATCAGAAGTCTTCCTCACAGGCAGGTTAGACTTTTAAAGCGACAGTTTGTGCAAAATGAAAATTAGCCCCTGATTTACGCACCTTCAAGTCATCCTGAGTGTATATGACTTACTTCTTTCAGACGAATCCAATCAGAGTTATACTAAAAAAACGTCCTGGCTCTTCCAAGCTTTATAACGGCAGTGAATGGCTGTTATTCTTCAATATCCCAAAAGAAGTCGGTAACACTTTATAATAACTGCACGCTATGAATCATTAGTTAAGCATTAGTAAATAGTCAATTAAGACGTTATAAAGCATTGTTCAGTTTATAAATACAGCTATAAATGTTTTGTTCTTGAGCATATCTATAATGTAATAATTGTATTTTCATACTTTATTAGGGATCAATTTATAATTTCTAAATTATGTTATATAAATCTTATTATTTAGACATGATAATAGTTGCTCAGTGTGTTAATAAATTATTTATTAACATTAATTCCTGCAGTAATTCATGATTAATGGTAGTTATAAAATAGTTGTCAGTCATTTATTTCTGTGCTCATCTAAAGTGAGGAGTATTAATATCTTATAAAGCATTTATAAAGAAGGCTCTTTTTGTGTTAGGAAGATAACCTATATAATAATGCGCATAAATCAAGAACAAGGCTTTTATAGCTATATTTATAAACTGCTTAGTAATGACTATTAATTATGGGACACTGCTTTATAATTAATGAACTGAATATCATTAATTCATAATAAAAAGTGCCTCACACGGCTCCGGAAGGTGAATAAAAGCCTAATGTAGCAAATCAATGCATTTCTTTGCAAAATCGTTTAATTATGGATGGATGTGCTTTATTGGAAAAATAACACCATTCACTGCCATTATAAAGCTTGGAAGAGCCAGAACACTTCAACTCTGATTGTATTCGTCTGAAAGATGGATGCCTTAAGGATGAGTAAATCATGGGCTAATTTAATTTTGGGGTGATTTAACCCTTTAACTCCACACAGACCCACACCATCTGATGAGAACATAACCTGAACTGGACTTCACATCAACACGGCACTGATCCGAGCCCAATAATCACATGTATGCCTTCTGTAGAACAACGTATAGCTGAACTGAACTTAAATAAATGAACTGAACCAACACTGGAGTGATCTTAAAAATAAAGTCAAGTCATAGAAGAACCTTTAACATCTGAACAGTTCTTTGTGGCGAATAAGGTTCTTCAGAATATAAGACACACACACACACAGACAGACAGAAACACACACACACACACACACACACACAGAGAAAGACAGAAACACACACACACAGAAACACACACACACACACACACAGACAGACAGAAACACACACACACACACACACACACACACACACACACAGACAGACAGACAGACAGAAACACACACGCATACACACAGACAGACAGAAACACACACACACACACACACACACACACACACAGAGATAGACAGACAGACAGAAACACACACACACACGCATACACACAGACAGACAGAAACACACACACACACACACACACACACACACACACACACACACACAGACAGACAGACAGAAACACACACACACACGCATACACACAGACAGACAGAAACACACACACACACACACACACACACACAGAGATAGACAGACAGAGACACACACACACACACACACACACACACAGACAGAAACACACACACACACACAGACAGAAACACACAGACAGAAACACACACACATACACACACACACACACACACACACACAGACAGAAACACACACATACACACAGAGACAGAAACACACACACACACACACACACTGTATTTATTCAATACAGTGGCTAAATAAACAAAAAATAAAGCTTTGACATTTCCAAGCAGCACTGCCGTAATGACTTTATGAACTATTTTGCTTCCAAAATCGATACTATTAGAGATCAAATTGTAACCATGCAGCCGTCAGCTACAGTATCACATCAAATTGTGCACTATAGATCCCCTGAGGAACAACTTCACTCATTCTCTACTATAGGAGTTTAAGAATTTGAAGTGTTGTTATATTATCGACCAGATGTTACGGTCATGGGCACTTCGAAGTGCAATCAGTGAGCCGAAGCCAAAGTCTTAGCAAGTCAGCCTGATGGTAAGGTGGGGGTCGAGCGTATTACGAGTTTAACGGCAAAATAATAGCTTTAGAATTCCTGGGATGATTCTGGTACGGGTGTAACTGTCGTTTTAATCCTAACGAATTAAATCCTGTGTCAAAAACACCTTTTGGTGTGCTCAGAAGACAGTCTGATAATAAACTGAAAGTGTTGCGTAACACTTACAATCTCAAGGTGCTTACTATTTGGGAATGTGACTGGATGAAAGCCAAACAAATCGATCCTGATGTTAGGGCTTTTATGAGTAATTACGCAGCACCTGAACGACTGAATCCTAGGGAATCGCTTTTCGGTGGACGCACGAACGCTCTGAAGTTTTACTATAAAGCCGCAGAGGGCGAACGCATATCATATCTGGACTTTACGTCGTTGTACCCTTTTGTGCAGTCCCGTAAAGCTTATCCAATCGGTCATCCTGAAACAATTTGAAAAGATTTTGAACCGATCGAGTCGTATTATGGGCTTATTAAATGCACCTTGCTACCACCACGTAAACTACTTAATCCGCTTATCCCATTCAAATCGCAGCAGGGAAAGCTATTGTTCACACTGTGTCGCACCTGTGCAGAACACCAACGACAGGAGTGCTGTCGGCACAACGATGAAGAAGGATCAATTTCAGGGGTTTGGACATCTGTGGAGCTCTCGCATGCTATTGTTAAAGGGTAAACAGTTGTCAGAATTTTGGAAGTCTGGCAAATTCCGCATATGTCAGACACATTATTCGCTGAATATGTTAAGACATTTCTCAAATTCAAGCAAGAGGCTTCAGGTTTTCCCCCGCATGTAGTGACAGACGCCGAAAAGCAGTCTTATGTCAAGGGTATATTGAGAAGGAGGGAGTTCAGCTCGACATTGACAAAATTGTTGGGGTAGGTTTGGTCTTAGTTGTAATTTACCTACGGCGGAACTTTTAAGAAATCCTGAAGATTTCGCCCGTTATATATTTGGAAACTGTCATGTCCTTAAACACTTCTCATTCGTGTCAGACTCGGTAGCCCTAGTGCAGTGGTGCTACGCGGACGAGGACCCCGCCCCCGCATACGATGTTAATGTGTTTTTAGCGCTTAATTCACCACAGCATATGGACGTCTGGAATTATATGAACTTATGGACAGATTAGGACCGCGTGTTTTTACGTAGATACGGACAATCGTATCTTTTCATCGAAAGAAGGCGAATGGATCCCTCAAACAGGCTCATATCTAGGTGAGCTGACGAAGGAGCCTGATGTAGATGATAACATCACGGAATTCGCAGTGACCGGACCAAAATCGAACAGTTTTAAAACTGGAAAAAATAAAGTAACTCTTAAAGCGAAGGGGATCACGCTCCATTCTTCAAACGAACAAACTGTTACCTTAGAAAGCATGGTCTGATATTCGAACGACGAACTCTCACGAGCATTCACGAAATATGTTATTTAAATATAATTAATATATTCAATTATATATAGGAATAATTATTTTCCATTATATTGATAACTCAGAATCATTTTTTTCAAGGTAAAACCAGTAGAACTATTATGCTGAACACACAATATATTATTTTGTACAAGAGTCCAGGAGACTCAATCCAAATAATGGTTTTAGGTCGTCAGATTGTTCCCGTGAACACTAAATATTTCATGGAATGTTATCAGGATGCAACCAATCAACCCTTTGGATTCCTTTTGATTGACTTTAAAGCTAAAATGCCTGAGCGTTTTTGTCTCAGATCAGGTCTGTTTTCATATCATTGGGTGGTGTACGTACAGAAAATAAGAAAATTGGGCGATAGGCTTTGTAAAAACCTACCTCTTTTAAAATTTTTATATAAGGCTTGAAGGATCACAAATGTTATTCTATGTTTGATTTGAATTCACGTCCTGACTAAGAGGTGTCGGGCAAGGCAAAGGTGCTTGAGATCGTTTCCTGACCATTTGAGCTCGACAGCTGTGCCTTTGTCTCTATTATAATGGCAAGATCAATAAGTCAGACTAGAGAGAGATTGAACCTTTGATCTGCAAATGACTTTGTCCTGGCCAGATGTGGATTCGTTAGGTTTATTGCCCTCAGATGTATGTTTCTTTGATGTTTTGTCTCAACCTAAAAAAAGTCCCTCCTCCAATCCTGACTATAAAGATACCCTGTAAAAATGACTTAAGATGAGATTTCGATGACTGCAGATAACAACACATGTCATAGAATAAAGAAATTCTGCTGACAATCCAATCCGAAGTCTCCTGGTCTTCTCTTCTGAGTTTTCTACACTTTAGAAGAACAAAGTTTTCAACAGATGCTGCCGTGACCCGGATAGAGTTCCAGCTTTCTCACCTGAAAGACTTCAAGCTCAAACAAAGATCTGCATCTTTTGGAATCCAGCGAAACTTCAAACTGAACAAGGATTCCCAGACTGAAATTTTCTCTCTGGTGAGTGCTGTCTCTAATCCGAAAGAACCTAAGACCAGTACAAATTTTTGTATCCTCTGTGCCGTCAGAGAAGAGTTAACATACATCTGTAGGGTTTGTTTAACTAAAGTTTTATCCTCTGTTTTCAAGCAGGAAGAGTGTATCCTCTAAAGTTTTTTATTTTAGAGATGAAAGTTTATCCTCTGTTTTCAGGCAGGGAAGGTTAGCATTACGTGCTAATTTTTGTTTTATCCTCTGTTCTTTCAGGCAGGGAAGGTTGGCATTACGTGCTAATTTTTGGTTTTATCCTCTGTTCTTTCAGGCAGGGAAGGTTGGCATTACGTGCTAATTTTTGGTTTATCCTCTGTTCTTTCAGGCAGGGAAGATTCTAAAAATGAGTTATCCTCTGTTTCAGGCAGGGAAGGTTAGCATTACGTGCAAATTTTTTGGTTTATCCTCTGTTCTTTCAGGCAGGGAAGATTTTGGCATTACGTGCTAAAAAAACAAGTGTACCCTCTGTTGATCAGAGAAGTGTTTGTTTTGTTTGTGTGGTACAGAAGAAACTTGCAAAATGGTCAGAAGGAATGCTAGGCTGATTCCAACCACAGAAAAGAGTGGTCTTGCGACTCCTCTGTGGTCAGATAGTGAATTCAAAACACTGTTAGGGGAAAAAATGGACCTAATAGTCACTGAAAAAGTTAGACAAAAACTAACGCAGAAATATGAGATTCATCCAGACAAGACTTGGTCGGTAGATGAGTGTAAAAAAGTACTAGGAGCAAGTATTCGTAAGAACAATGTGAAAGACATTATCTGTTGTCACAGGGAATTCAGTGTAACGCTAGCGACACAACAGTCTCAGCGTAACGCAGAGCTAGAGAAACAGAACAATGAACTCCGTGCTAGAATATACACTTTGACCAAGAAATTGAACCTCAAGAAAGAGGCAAAAACTGATGTGGAAGTAAGTCAGCCTGATAACATTTACCCTGATTTACAAGCGTTCTTTGAAACAGATGTAGCTCTCCAATCAGTAACTGATGTGCCTGTAAATTCCGTCCATGTGTGTGGGGCTAGGAGAAGATCTCAGGGGATTGAGGACACTGATGGTGTTCCTCTCCATTCTTCTGTTGTGCAAATACAAACTGCTGCCAAAGCTTTATGTCCTAAAGATATAGAGAGACTATCTCAGAGTTTACCGTCAGCACGCACACATTTTTCTGAATTTAGAAGAACATTGATCAGTAAAATGCGTCTTTATGACATGTCGTTGACAGAAGTCACGCAGCTGATGTCACAAATACTAACTGAATCTGAATTCAACAGTTTTGAATCTGCTGTCACTTCTGAACTGCGAAATGCCAGTAAGGGTGATTTAAGAGAAGGTATTTTGAAAATCCTAAAGAATATCTTAGGACCCAAAATAGATTGGTCTAGAATTACTACCTGTGTGCAAAGGAAAGAAGAAACTGTGAGTGAATATACTGAGAGATTTTGTCAGTCAGCTGTAATCTACAGTGGAATTGTTGATGACCCTGAAAGTGTGCTAGATGACAAGGGACCCTTGGTTCGTATCTGGTCAGATGGCCTTGTAGCCGAATACAGAAAAGCTTTACCATTCTTAGATCTAACTTGGTCTAACAGAACTCTCAGAAGTAACCTAGACAGGTTAACTACATGGGAAAGAGACGCTGATGTCAAGGCAAAAGTAAGAGTAGCAGCAGCTACATTTAACACAACGAAACAAGACAATAGATGGTCTAAAAGAGAAAGCAAATGCAAATACTGTGAAAAATTTGGACATTGGGAGAAAGAGTGTAGGAAGAAGTTGCAAGATAGTAAAAGAAATGCTATGCATAATTCTGCTCCTTCTCAGCCTGCACACAACCCGGAAGCAGTTCCGCCAGTGACCACTGAAACTATAGGACAGTTAGTTCAGGCTCTTCTAAGAGCACAACAAGACCAGGAAAAAAAGTAATTATTGGGGCTGTGAGTAGCTACCTTTCCCCTGTAATCCAACACAATGACCAAAGAATTTTTGTGAAAGGTAGCATAAAAGAGAAAGAGATAGATTTTTTGCTTGATACAGGTGCAGAAATTACAGTAATTCCTACAAAATTGGCACAAGGTTTAAACATCCCATACAAGAAAACCAAACTTTGTTTAACTGGTGTAATAGGTGAAGATTCTGTTTTATATGAAACTCCGCCCATAGAGGTACAATTTGGCCCAAAAACTCTGACTACAAAATTACTATGCGCTCCATTAAATACAGGTGCAATTTTAGGCATGGATCTTCTGAGACAAATAAATCTAACTTTAGACATGTCCTCAGAATCTACTAGCATAAAAATTTCCTCAGCACAGATTTCTACCAATAATGCAACCCCTCCCGAGTATGCTTTCTTACAGAATCATCCAATTTGGGCTAAAGACAAGGATGATTGTGGGTTGTTGACAGGTGTAGAACCAGTTAAATTGACAGGAACTCCACCTCCGGTCACCAAACAATATCCGATTAATAAGGAAGCTATACAGGGAATCAAACTTATTGTAGAAAATTTGCTGATGCAAGGAGTGCTAGTTAAAACCAACAGTCCATGTAATTCACCCATATGGCCCATCAAGAAATCTAATGGGACATGGAGACTTACAATAGACTACAGAGTAGCCAATAAACATATTGAAAAAATCACCCCCCTAGTGGCAGATCCATCTACAATTTGTAATGGCTTACCATTAGATTGTAAGATTTTTTCAGTAATTGATATGTCTAATG
This sequence comes from Schizopygopsis malacanthus, assembly GCA_027474115.1. NCBI lineage: Eukaryota > Metazoa > Chordata > Actinopteri > Cypriniformes > Cyprinidae > Schizopygopsis > Schizopygopsis malacanthus. The sequence goes on from JAPDDM010000267.1 coordinate 97,682, forward strand.
GATTCTTTTCTGTACTGTTGCACTCTGACAGCCAGCCATGGTTAGCTTTCACAGTTGACTATGAACAATACCAGTGGACACGATTGCCACAGGGATTTCAAAACTCCCCAACCATATATCATCAGGCTGTCAGACGTGATTTGTGTGACCCAGAATGTCCGGTAAAACAGTCCACTATGATCCAATATGTTGATGATATTTTGATTGCCTCAACAGATCATGAGGTACATCAAACTGAATTGGCATCATTGTTGGACTATTTGCATAAAAAAGGACACAAATGCAGCTTTCACAAAGCTCAAGTTGCTAAAAAGCAAGTCACATTTCTGGGTCAAACAATTGGTGCAGGAAATAGATCTATTACACAGGATCGAGCGGCTTCAGTCAAAGCCATACCTCCGCCTAATACCATTAAAACACTCCGCTCATTTTTAGGAACAACAGGTTATTGTAGACCTTGGATTGAAGACTATGCCTCGATTGCTCAGCCTCTCTATGATTTGTTGAAAGGCCATGGTAAAGATTCAGATACTGTTTGTATGGAAGAACTTCATCTCAAAGCTTTTAATGATTTGAAGAGAGCACTATGTCAAGCACCAGCATTAGGAATTGCCCAATCTGATAGACCCTTTGTGCTTTATGTCCATGAACACTTAGGCTTTATGACTGCATGTCTAATGCAAGATCATGGGGGCAGCTTACGCCCAATTCATTACTATTCCGGTAAACTTGACATAGTCGCTCAAGGTATGGGCCCATGCCTCAGAGCAGTACAGGCAGTTCATCTAGCGCTTCAGGCTTCATCAGGAATGGTGTTAGGTCAGACTGTAAATGTAAAATGCCCTCACACAGTGTCCGCACTAATGAATCAAGCAAAAGTCACTTCTGTCACCTCCTCCCGTTGGGGAAATTGGTTAGCAACTCTCACAGCCCCGAATATTGTTATACAGCGTGCACCAGTCACGAACCCATCCTCATGTATGATGTCTGCAATGACTGAATTTGTGTTAGAGGATGAAGGCGAAATGACTCATGATTGTGTTACGCTTACATATGCAGCGACAAGTGAAATAGCAGAAACTCCCATAGAGAATGCAGAATTGGAGTTGTTTGTTGATGGTTCAGCTCAAGTTATTGAAGGTAACAGACGAGCAGGATATGCAGTAACTTCCACCACTGAAGTAGTTGCTTCAGGTCGTCTTCCACATCATTTTTCAGCTCAAGCTGCAGAACTAGTAGCCTTAACTAGAGCATGCACGCTAGCTTCAGGATCGGTTGCAAATATCTACACAGATTCCAGGTATGCTTTTGGGGTAATTCATGATTTTGGTGTCATTTGGCAAACCAGAAAATTTCTAACTTCTGCTGGATCCCCCATTAAGCATGCTGGATTAGTGAAAGATTTAATGTTTGCCATGAAACTCCCAAAGAAATTAGCAGTGATCAAAGTGAAAGCACATCTCACAACTAATACTACGGAAGCTAAAGGTAATGCTCTTGCTGATGTAGCGGCTAAACAGGCTTGTTTCTATGCAACTGTACAAGTGTGTTCAGGTAGTACAGCACAGAAGATAATTCTACCTCCTGAATCAATCGTTGATCTGTATAAAGACGTTCCTCTATATGAAGCATGGACATGGTTAGACAAAGGAGCCACTGTGGATTCATCCGGCTGCTGGACCAAAGGGGGAAAGTATGTTGCTCCCGAATCACTGTTGCCATATTTGGCTCAACAAATACACAGTTTGGGTCATAGTGGTCCAGCAACGATGAATCACAGGTTCTCAAATCAATGGTGGAATCCAAAATTCAGAAACGCAGCCACTGAAACAGTCAAGAGATGTGTTACATGTCAGAAAAATAATGATGTACCAGCAGCCATTACACCAGCAGCACATACCCCAGCTCCACCAGGGCCATTTCGTCACCTGCAAGTTGATTACATATCGTTGCCCCCTTGTAAAGGAAAAACTGACGTTTTGGTAGTAATAGACAAGTTCTCAAGATGGGTAGAAGCTTATCCAACAGGGCGCGCTACAGCTGCACATACTGCTAAATGTCTTGTCACTGATTTCATTCCCAGATGGGGATTACCAGATCGCATTGACTCAGATCAAGGTACCCACTTCACAGGACAGGTAGTCAAGGAAGTGTCTAGAATGTTGAAGATTAAGTGGAACCTTCACTGTCCCTATAGGCCACAAGCATCAGGACAGGTTGAACGATCAAACAGAACAATCAAAACCAGGCTAAGCAAAATGCATCAGGAAGGAGTACCATGGGTTGAAGCACTGCCCGCAGTACTGTGTAGTATGAGAGCATCACCTAACAGATCAGTAGGACTGAGCCCTCATGAGATTATTACTGGACGCCCAATGCAGATGCCAGGTGTGATTGATCTTAGAAATGCTGATGTGCACATTGCTTCAGATGCCCTGATCGCTTACTGTGAAAACCTCACAAAGGCAGTGCAGAGTGCCAAAGAGAGAGTTGAGTCGTGTTGGCAGACTCCACCAGAAGGTGGACACACAATCGTCCCAGGTCAATGGGTCATGATAAAGGCATTCAAAAACAAGCCATTAGAGCCTAAGTGGTACGGACCACATCAAGTGATGTTGATTACAGCAGCTGCAGTATTGTGTCAGGGAAGGAAAACTTGGACTCATGTGTCACATTGTAAGGTTGTTCCTCCCCCTGCAGGGATAGGATAGGGCAGACACAAGAACCAGTGAGGAGCCCAGGGAAGAACCGAAAGCAACAGGCTTCGGGGGCCAACCCTGAGGTGAAGATTTCCTCATAGGCCTTTCCCCTCCATTAGTCCATCCTTTCCTCACTGTTCTTTAGGTGTCGCAGGAATTAAGAAATAGGGAAAGAAGGAACAACCATAGCAGACTATATTTTGAACAGAGGATACAACCCTAATGTATGCAGACTCTACAAATACTGCTCTGTGCCGTTAGTTCTCTCTTGTTTGTGTTTCTTTCTTCCTCTGTGCAGATACCATTTGATGGCTGTCCTGAGATCCATATGCACCACCCTTCTCACCTGCGGATAAAGCCACAACCTCTAGAAAACAACTAGACCCATCGCCGAGCCAACTATCACACAAGAAAAAGAAAAAAATACACAACGCAGAGACTCACATACGGGAACTTCAGTCATCCATCAACATGATCAAGATTTTCGTACTATTAACCATCATGGACATCACGCAAAGTGTAGACCCCAGAAACAACATATTCGTAGAGCTGATGAATATGTCAAGAAATGCCTTGTTTGCTGGAAAGAACGTTTGCATGCCGCACGCACTTTCAGTAGGAGCAGGAATCCCATGGGTGGCACACCCTATCTCCAAATGTGATACGTGTACCTTATTCGATCATCATACCAGTGGATTATACAACAAGGATACATGTCACAACGTAACAATTCCTCCAGCTTCTTCGTGTTGCATTCCTGGACTACCATCCTGCAACCTAACTTCAGCTACTCCCATCATGACAGATCTACTCATGCCAAGGATGTTCTATTGGTGCATGGAAAATCATGCTCCAGCATCGACTACACTGGGTGAAATTCCTCGTGAACGTTGCAGCTTTGTGATTGAAAGAAGAACCGAATTCGATGTGTACGTTACTACATCAAATACGAAAGAGGAGAATGATTTAAAAGAGTGTCTCTACGGGAACCCATCCCTACCGAAACTTTTTGCCATAAATCAGTGGTGTATGATTCCTCCACCGACTGGCACTTTGTGGTTATGTGGGACTTCTGTCTACAGCATCCTACCCAGCCAATTCAATTCAACCCTGGTTTATGTCCTACCAGCCATCAGAGAAAATACACACTCCACCTCAAGTTCTCCACATCTACAAAATTCAGCTTCTACCAACAAAGATGGCTGCATTCCAGGACTCACTTGTGTACAAACGTGGTGGTCAAGAACTCTTGGAGCATTAATCCCATCGTATGGTGTCATGCAGGCTCTCGATCAAGTCAGAAGCCTGTCGGATTCAGTACAGAAATTGGCCAATGATACGGTTTTGGCCCTGGGCAACATCAAAGACACTCTTGCCTCGCACAAGATGATGATCTTACAGAACAGAGTGGCCTTGGATTACATCCTTGCAACACAAGGGGGAGCCTGTACCATTATCGGTCCTGAATGCTGCACAGGGTTAATGGATCCAACAGAGAACTTGAACAAAATCCAACAAGACATTCTTGGTCTTTCAGCAAAATTACACCAGATGACTGAAGATAATTCTTCATGGTTCGGAAACTTGTTAGGTAAACCCTGGCTGTGGATCAAGGAAATAGCAATTCTGCTGTTGTTTCTCCTACTTGCGTACTATCTATGCATCCACAGTATCAAGTGTTTCTGTCAGCAAATGACGCCCGCCTCTCACAAGGAAATGACAGTTCCAACCAGAAAAGATTATTACCCGTAAAATCTTCACGGACCCTAATTGCATGTTTTGTTTCTGTGTCAGCATGCAATTACATATAAGCAACACAGAACATGTACAATGTGCCTGTAACGATTACAAGTTACAAGAATTAACTTTTAAGTGTCTAAATTTGTATTTTTGTGAGAGTTATTAGAACTCTCAAAGAGGGGATTGAAGGATCACAAATGTTATTCTATGTTTGATTTGAATTCACGTCCTGACTAAGAGGTGTCGGGCAAGGCAAAGGTGCTTGAGATCGTTTCCTGACCATTTGAGCTCGACAGCTGTGCCTTTGTCTCTATTATAATGGCAAGATCAATAAGTCAGACTAGAGAGAGATTGAACCTTTGATCTGCAAATGACTTTGTCCTGGCCAGATGTGGATTCGTTAGGTTTATTGCCCTCAGATGTATGTTTCTTTGATGTTTTGTCTCAACCTAAAAAAAGTCCCTCCTCCAATCCTGACTATAAAGATACCCTGTAAAAATGACTTAAGATGAGATTTCGATGACTGCAGATAACAACACATGTCATAGAATAAAGAAATTCTGCTGACAATCCAATCCGAAGTCTCCTGGTCTTCTCTTCTGAGTTTTCTACACTTTAGAAGAACAAAGTTTTCAACAGGCTTCACCGAAGCAACGGCGTGTCATTTTACAATGGGCATCAGATCAACGGATTCTAGTCTTATACAAAATATATCTTAATGTGCTCCAAAGCACCATACCTCTAAACAGCGCACAGTTCCAAAGATTAAAAAAGAGAAAAGAGGAAATCAAATACACAGCTAGTAAAAAGATCAACGTCGAAAGGAAAAAAAACGATGATTAATCAAAAAGGAGGTTTACTTGTGCCTCTGTTAAGTGTGGCCATTCCATTTATCAACAGCTTAATAACATCCAGACAACATTAGAAATGTAATATGCTGAAAAAACATTATGTAATTCCTCAGAATCAGCTGACTATATTAAGAGCCGGGAATGTGCGCGAGACAATTCAACAAGTTGTTGAGAACGATTTGGACGATGATTTAGACGACGCTATAAGAAATATATTATGGAGATCTGATTTAGATCCGCACAGGAAAGCTAAACTTTATTCCAACGTCTTGCAGAGATTTTTAACTATAGTAAAACAGGGTGATTTGGAGAGCGGCACTTTAACTCTTATGCTACCGAAACAGGATGTCGTTCATACCGACGCACCTGCTAGCAAAACAGTAACCGCACCTGTTAAAGCACCTGTCCCACCATCTAATAACGACGATGTAGAAGATCAAATCGTCAACTAAATCTTAAACAATGTACCACAAAGGAGTTTAAAAAAAACACCAAATTCATTTTGAATAAAATGTCTAATGCCAAACAATTGTGTTCATGGACAGATTCTGGAGAGTTTGTATTTAAAGGACATGTAATCGATGGATCACACATGTTGGATTTGGTTAAAAATATAACGGCTCCTCATACGATCCGTAATGAATACAGACCTAGTGAATTTCTGGATGATTTCGCAATTTTAAATATACCATTTTCAACTATAAGCAATCAGCAAATTAAACGCACTGTCGAGACTCTTAAAAGGAGATCACCCTCACACAAGATGACGACCCCGTTGAAAAAACTGAGAGGTAAAAGGGTCATGGCCGCATCACAACTTAGCACCCCTAACGGAAATGTGTTTAATTCGCAGACTCTTGATGCTAGCGCATGGTTAACCTTTTAACATTATTGTTTGTAAATATGCTTGTAAACATATTTGAAATGTTTGAAATATTTGTATTAAAGTGTGTGCTGAATTATCAACACACTCTTAATAAAAGTACATGACTGATCACATATTGTCTTTTATTTATACAGTACACACATTAACACATTTGTGATTACAACTCCTTTTATTTATTAAACATGAAATTATAGAACTGTTCTAGGAACATTACAGAGATTTACATATCTGCACGCACTGAATACAATTAAATGTGTCACAGAGACAAGGTTTCAGTCTCTTTACAAATCTAATAAACATGTCATCATTTTTAATAAGATCATCATAATACTTTTTAACAATATTTTCATAAGAGTATTCTTTTGACATGTGATACAGAAGAAAACACACAATGCTGCCCACAAGTATCTGATGTGAAATATTGGACCTGCTTTTTAGAGTATTCCATTGGAATAGAATTGTTTTAAAAAAAGTCTCGGATGTTCTTCGGAAAACGTGGATCTTTAGGGCCTCCTCCAAAGCTGTGTCTATATAGTCAATATCGTTGTCTATATAGATGGCCGCCCAGTGTTGACCCTGTTCTGTGGATGGATCGGTATTAAAAAATAAGCATAGCTGGTAAATTCTTTAACAGGGTTTTGGACAGGTAATCGCACGGAAGAACTCCTAAACAATACGTGTTGTGTGCAATTTTATCCATAACAGCCACTAGTTGGACGGTATTCATTTCGCCAGTCTCAGTAATAATCAACCAGCACCTGTCTTAGATTGGATATTTCAACGATCGAATCAAAAATCGCATATACGATAATTGTTATGGACCGCAAGAGAGGTTGTCTGAATCGGGCTTCTAGTCTAATGTTTCCCGAATTAATTAACGATACGTGATTTGAACAAAAGGAAGCGTAACGTAAAACCCTCCTTCGCCCATGATGTAGATTTTCACAAATGATGATTATGATAGACTTGTCGTTACTTTATGGGATTCTGAATGTCCAAGATATCCCGTTCTGGTAACTATGATGAAAATCCATGCGGCCAACCCCTCCATTTCACAAGACAGAACATCTATTTTCCTATCTTTTTTCGATCTAAAATCTTTTCTATTTTAAATGTCTCATCTCGATTCACAATAGTTTTTGTAATTCTTTTTCATTAAAACATCCATCGATAATATCGCCATCATAGTCTTGTAACCTGTGCACCGGCGGGGTCTGTGGTATACAGGCCGCTATTGTGAAAAACTCTTCTGTATAATTCTGCTCATATCCCTTAGAAAACACGTTTCTGACTTTAGACACCCTAACCACATTGCATCACATTTTGTGATAGCTCGCGTTATACTCATCTATAAGATCTTGTAAGATATCGTAATACCGTTTCGAATTTACGGCCATTAAAAACCGTGAGGATCTGTCCCGAAGAGTCCGTTTAAAGCGTTACAGATTACAGATTACAGATGCTTTGACGTCACTCGCTGTAGCAAAATGATGTATGTTATACTTTTTCATCAGTTACTGGAAATGTTTGTTAAAAATTCGGTGCCTTTATCAGTCTGTAATTTTTGCGGCAAGCGGTTTTCTTTGAGTACAAATTCGAATGCTTTCGTAACCTCCTTTCCCGTCTTATTCTTCAGTGGGCGAGCCCATGCGTTCTTACTGAAAACATCTATAGAAGTCAGTAGAAATGTTATATTATCGTATCGAGCAGACATTTCGACCAGAACTGCTTGAAACTGCACATCTTTCCCGTACACCACTTCCCTATTACGTTTGTATTTGACAGGTGCGGTTCTGTGTAATGTATATGCGTCCTGAGAAGCTAACAATCCGTCACGTCTTTATCCTTCAGATCTACTCCGTATTCATGTAACACACCGTGTTTTAACCATTCTTTACCTCCCAAAAATTCTGGATCTGAAGGGTTGTAGTACACTTTTTTCATTAATTCAGACATCTTACTCCGATGTTTTTCAGTTAATAATGACTGTGGTGTTAGTGTCAAGGGTTTTTTATTTACAACGGATATAAAACTGACAGTCAAACATTAAATATGATTGGTTACACAACATCTAGATATTGAAGGAATTTCATAGACATTTCAATTTTTTTCTCAATCATATAATCAACTAATACGTCAATAATTTTAAACACATCCGTTGATTCATTTCTTGACAGTATCATCACACACTGTCACAGTTTGTCTTCCTCTGCCTTTGTCTCCTCACCCATATTTGATCCGTCCTGTTCCCCATTATTAGTTAATTAGTCTCCGTCTGTGTCTTGATTATGTCCCAGGTGTTTCCAGTCATGTCTCCCTATATCTAGTCTGTTCTGCCCCATGTTAGCTGTGGATTATTGTTAATGTCATGTGTCAAAGCTGTTTGGATGTTCTTCCCCGTGTTCCTGTGTCTCCTCCGTTTGTCATTCATTAAATACCTCGTTTGTCACAATCCTCGTCTCCTCGTTCCTGGATCCCCGTGCAGCACCGTGACAGAATAATCTACCATAATAGCAAAGTAGCGGCGCCCCTCCTCCCTCGTTTTGTTTTTTCCGTTTTGTGAAAAGTTTTTTGTTTACCTTTTTTCTCTCCTTCGCGACGATGGAATTCACCGCCGTTCGCAGCTCACCGAGCCCGGCGTTCGCGGGAAGTCTGCAGCTGTTAGCGGAGGAGTACCGCCGCCGCCCGCAGCTCATCCTGGTTTGCCGTTCGCGGAGGACCTTAGCCGCCATCCGCAGCTTGCCAGGCCCGCCGTTCACGGGAAATCAGCCGCTGTTCGTGGCGAGCTCAAGCCCGCTGGTGTCTCCGCTGGCCCCGCCCAGCTCATCTTTGTCTCCGCTGGTCCTGCCCAGCTCATCTTCGCTGGTCCTGCCCAGCTCGTCTTCGTCGCCGCTGGTTCCGTCCAGTTCCGCGCTTCCCGAGCGCCCCCAGGGCTTGTTAGTGAATTATGAGGGGTTGGTTTGGAGCCCAGCCCCAGAGCCTGCTCCTCGCCAGCGCCCTCCTGTGCCTGCTCCGAGACTGCGCCCTCCTGTGCCTGCTCCGAGACTGCGCCCTCCTGTGCCTGCTCCGAGACTGCGCCCTCCTGTGCCTGCTCCGAGACTGCGCCCTCCGGTGCCTGCTCCTCGCAAGTGCTCACCTTTGCCTCCGCTGGTCCTGCCCAGCTCCTCTTCGTCTCCGCTGGTCCCATCCAGCTCACCTTCTTCCCCACTGGTTCCGTCCAGTTCAGCGCTAACCGAGCGCCCTCAGGTACCCCTGGGTTTGTTAGTAGATTATGAGGGGAGGGTTTGGAACCCAGCCCCAGAGACTGCTCCTCGCCAGCGCCCTCCGGTGCCTGCTCCTCGCCAGCGCCCTCCGGTGCCTGCTCCTCGCCAGCGCCCTCCGGTGTCGCCTCCTCGCAAGTGCTCTCAAATTCTTCCGCTGGTCCTGCCCAGCTCATCTTCGTCGCCGCTGGTTCCGTCCAGCACTCCAGAGCACCCACGAGAGTCAGCGCCACCCGAGCGCCCACGAGAGTCAGCGCCACCCGAGCGCCCACGAGAGTCAGCGCCACCCGAGCGCCCACGAGAGTCAGCGCCTCCAGAGCGCCCCCAAGAGTTGGTCCCGTCCAGCTCACCGATGCCTCCGCTGGTTCCGTCCAGCTCATCGATACCTCCGCTGGTCCCGTCCAGCTCACCTTGGCCCGCGCTGGTCCCGTCCAGCTCACCTTGGCCTCCGCTGGTCCCGTCCAGCTCACCTTTGCCTCCGCTGGTCCCGTCCAGCTCACCTTGGCCTCCGCTGGTCCCGTCCAGCGTGCCTTCTGCGCTTCCCAAGCGCCCCCGAGACTCCGCACTACCCGAGTGCCTACGAGAGTCAGCGCTTCTAGAGCACCCCCAAGAGTTGGTCCTGTCCAGCTCACCTTGGCCTCCGCTGGTTCCGCCCAGCTCACCGATGCCTCCGCCCAGCTCACCGATGCCTCCGCTGGTTCCGCCGAGCTCACCGATGCCTCCGCTGGTTCCGCCGAGCTCACCGGTACCTCCGCTGGCCCCGTCCAGCTCACCTGTGCCTCCGCTGGCCCCGTCCAGCTCACCAGTGCCTCCGCTGGCCCCGTCCAGCTCACCTGTGCCTCCGCTGGCCCCGTCCAGCTCACCTGTGCCTCCGCTGGTCCCGTCCAGCTCACCTTGGCCCACGCTGGTCTTATCCAGCTCACCTTTCCCTCTGCTGGCCCTGTCCAGCTCGCCTTCCACGGCTCCTGAATGCCCCCTTGAGATGGGGAGCTTCCCCAAGGAAATTTTGGGGGGGGCCTACCCTCCATGGCCGCCTGAGTCCCCGGATCCGCCGTGGCCGCCTGATCCGCCATGGCCGCCGGAGTCCCCGGATCCGCAATGGGTCCCGGAATGGGCACCGCCCTGGAGGCCACCTGTCCGGTCTCCTAGAACCTTGAGGCCTCCAGAGCGCCCACCCCCCCTCCCCTTTCGATGTCATACGGCGCGGGACGCGCCTATTGGAAGGGGGGGGTAATGTCACAGTTTGTCTTCCTCTGCCTTTGTCTCCTCACCCATATTTGATCCGTCCTGTTCCCCATTATTAGTTAATTAGTCTCCGTCTGTGTCTTGATTATGTCCCAGGTGTTTCCAGTCATGTCTCCCTATATCTAGTCTGTTCTGCCCCATGTTAGCTGTGGATTATTGTTAATGTCATGTGTCAAAGCTGTTTGGATGTTCTTCCCCGTGTTCCTGTGTCTCCTCCGTTTGTCATTCATTAAATACCTTGTTTGTCACAATCCTCGTCTCCTCGTTCCTGGATCCCCGTGCAGCACCGTGACACACACACACATCAGTTACATAAGTACAAAGACATTAAATGTTACCCATTTTAAGACTTTCTTCAGTTTTAGACATGATTTCAAGAATGTTTTTAACAATCGTGTGGGTATCATACCCCTTTGCGATATATTGATTTGTCATAATGCTCCACTCATTCTACATACCCCGTAAAACAGTCATTTGATTTTTTTATTTCATTAAACGTTTATTATCCACATAACAATTACTCCCATCATCGATAATCTTATGCAATGAGTGTATTATTCATCTCTTAATTTGTTTAATTAAGAGTTTTGTCAGACAGTTGCAGAGGATCCCCATGAACCCCCTCAGGTTAGTCAGAATCCGCAGGAGTGCTTTTCTTCCAACTGTCAATAGCATCGTAAACAGCCTGTTCGCAGCTTTCATCTGTCTGTCCACCAGATGTTCCAGAATGATCCCGATAACTGTTTTAATGATTTTATGACCTGTCATACCAATGCACCCGTTGGCCGCATCAAGACGCCCTCAGCCGGCAAGGCTTGAGATGCTCTGTACTTTGCCAAGAATATGAGCTCTGTACAAATTTTGTTCAGCCAGGTAATGTTGTCCATAGACGATCACGCAGCGGATACGCTGTCATCACACGCAAAACTATCCTTGAGGTATTTTCTTGGGTCATGTTATCGACGTTAGCGGGTGAAGTCTATATCCTCTAAGAGTCCTGTCGATCTGTATTTAATGATTATAGAATGTAGGCGGAGCCACGTGAACCATTCAGGGTGAAAAAAACTCACTTTTATGTTGTTGTATCTGTAAAATGCCTCGCACCATCGCAAAATCACCATTTGTATTTTCTGTCTAGGAGAAGATGCCTTGAGCAAGGCACCGAACCCCCAACTGCTCCCCGGGCACCGCAGTGTCGGCTACCCACTGTTCCAGGTGTGTGTGCACTTGGATGGGTTAAAAGCAGAGAACTCATTTCACTGCTGGTTTATACTCTGCATAATTGACAAATAAAGCTCATCTGAGCTTAATAATTTAGATACTTTTTTGTTTTATTTTCTAACTTTACCTTTTCCTAAATTTGTTTTAACAACACTAGCTCATCTTGACTTGTTTTACAGAGAAAAACAGTCATTGTTCATTTTAGGTGTATGTTTGATGCTTTTACTTGACGTGTGTTTGAGAATTTTTTAAAAATAAAAACTTCCCTTTGTCCCCATTCACAGTTTCACATTTTAAAGTTTGAAAGCACATTTCAACGGCCCACACAAAAACACATTTCCCAAAACAGGCATTCCTCGCGATCGCTGGGATGTATAACCAGACTGACTCACACAACTACTCTGAATGACTTACTTTTTAACTTTAGTTGGTCATCATGGTCTTCCAAACTTTTTATTATACTACTGTGATAAATCTTTCATGATTTAAATAGGCCTATATATATATATACCTTGCTTTTGTCAACTGGACGTACAGTATGTTCTGGATGTGACGGTGTGGAAATTTTCACACCAGTATATAAACTTGCGACTGTTTGACAGAATTGTCTGTTGTGCTTACATCTTTACACTTTTGCCCTTCTAAGACTAAAATAAATGCTTGAAAGATGAATTCATTATTACTCTTAATGAAAAGCACAACAATAAAAGAGTGCAATGTCAAACTAGTTTATATACAATTTATTAAGAAAAATACTAGGCAAGGCATGCACAACATGTGTCAGGGAGTCACAGTCACCGCTGTCATCACCACAGTCACCACAGTCATCATCCCCATCGCACACCAGATCACAATCACCCGAGTACTAATTACCCGCACTTGTCCCCTTGCCCCTTATGTTTTCTTAATGAACTTAATTGTTTAAACTGTTAATGGATGATTAATTGGAGGAGCATGGGCGCACTGTCTGCAGATCACATAAAGTTGTATTTGATTTGTGCAGATCAATCAGTGTCTGAATGTGTAATCAGTAGGCTACCATAATCAGTGTAATCAGTAGACTACCGTAAGAGCGATTCGTGAGCAGATGCGGGTTATATGGTTAACGTAGTTTCTCCAGCACAGCTAGCGGTATGAGCTCTGATGATGACAGCTACTTCACAATTTACCAAACCCACTCACTGTATTTCATCCCGTGCTTTAATACGGTTACAAACTCTTTTCATGTTATATTAATTCTATAGCATATTGTGTCATGTTTATCAAAATAAAAACCAATAAAAAGTGAATTTACACTTTCATGATTGTTACCCCAATGCCGGCCCTGACTATTACTACTAACACTCAGAAACGTCTCGGTTATGTATGTAACCCTCGTTCGTTGAAGGAAGCAACGGAGACGTCACTTCGGATGACCGACGAATTAGGATCTTGCTTAGAGAGAGACCAATCCACTTCGAGTGTAAACTAAACAAGCCAATGCACATTGGCATGAGATTATTGCATCCAGCTGCCGCAAATCACAGCGTGAGTTTAAGTAGGCAGCAGGTGCATCGCATATTCAGGTTTTCACTGTGGAGCCGAGCCTGCATCCGGCCGCTCAGTGGTGGTACAGCAGCCGTGGCGACGTGACGTGACGTCTCCTTTCCCTCCTTCAGGGAACGAGGCTTACATACGTAACCAAAACATTCCCAATCAGCAAATTGGGCGATGGATACTGCCTCTTCCAGTGTCCCGTGGAAGCCTCCTTCACCGATACTTTTTGGCACAGGTTAGGACCCCCATAGGAAGACCAGTTACTGTTGCTATGGCACTACCCACTCAGTAGGACTGGATAACACTGGGAAAACGTACCCGTTCAGCTTAGAACAGGATCGCTGCGGAAGCCCCGACCTTCCCGAGGGAAGTTCATTAGCAGTTACACATATGGACAATAGTCAGGTGCATATGGAAGATTGGAGGTGATTGTTTACCCTCTTGGAAGTAGCAGGAAGTCTGCCGGAAAAACACGGGCTCTAAGGCTATACCGTGGAATTTACACATATGGGATCCAAACGGTCTCTACATATGGAACCCAGCCCTCTACCAGTTCTTACAGATTCTTCGAGATTTTTCGCCGGATGCTCCGCTACATTCGGCTGCCGAGGGGATGGAGGAGCTCGACAGGGTCTACAGTATAGACTCTCAGGAGCAGTTTTTAGCAAATCGACCTGAAACCGGAGCCCCTCAGTGCTTTTACCCATTTGAGGTGAGAACACAGGAGGAAACCAGTTCCAAACGAAGGCTATATAATCTAGCAAACGTGTTAGGGGTCGCCCAGTGAATGAATCAACCTTCTTGCCCCCCTAAGGAACCTGATTAGCCAGTTATGCTTCCCCACTGACTTCCCTTCCACGGGGTCGTGGTTGGCAGCAATCACAGCTGGTGGAGGGAGACAGCCTTCGCTCCAACCCTTGCTGCAAGAAGGACAGCACAACTCTGATCGGCACTTCCTGGGGGTCTTCTCTGTGAGAAGAGCACCATTCGATGAACAGATTCCACTTCAAGGAGTAAGTATGTCTTGTAGACGGCGCTCTCGCCGAAGTGATGGTTTCAACTACCTCTTGGGGTAGGTCACCTAGAACCTCCGTGTCCTGTCCAGGGAACAGACATGAAGTTTCCAGAGGTCTGGATGCGTTGCTAAAAGGTGCCCTGTCTCTGAGTCAGTAGATCCTTCCTCAGAGGAATCACTGGACAGAGGCTGTCACGAGGAGCATCAGCTCTGAGAACTAGGTCCGAGTGGGCCAGTATGGTGCCACGAGCAGGATCTGCTCCTCGTCCTCCCTGATCTTGCACAGTGTCTGCTTACTGAGGGAAATGCATACTTGCAAAGGCCAGTGCGTCCATGCCGAGTGTTCCCTTTGTCAGGGAGTAAAACAACTGGCAATGAGAAGTCTCTGGGGATGCGAACAGGTCTACCTGTGCGAGTCCGAAACATCTACAAATCAGCTGGACCGTCTCCACTCTCCGGGGAGCGCAGCTCGTGACAGCTCGTCAGCTGCCTGGTTGAGCATGCCCGGAATGTGATTTGCGCGAAATGACCTCAGATGCTTCTGACTCCAGAGGAGGAGGAGGAGGAGGCTAGTTACGATATGCGACATGAGTGTAGACCGCCTTGTCGGTTGATGTACGCAGCGGTCGCAGTGTTGTCCATGTGGACCAGTATGTGCTCGCCTCATAAGCGCCTCATGAGACGGTTCAAGGCCAGGTGTACTGCCAGCAACTCTAAGCAGTTGATGTGCCAGTGCAGTTGGGGACCAGTCCAAACACCCGACACTGCAAGCCCGTTGAACGTGGCCCTCCCGACCCTTGACGGAAGCATCCGTGTAAACCACAGCATGCCTAGAGACCTGTTCCAGGGGCACTCCTGCCCGAAGAAACAAAAGGTCTGACCACGGGGTGAAGGTTTTGCGGCAGGCCGAAGTTACTCGGACCCGGAGCGTGCCGCACTGCCACGCTCACCTCGGGACTCGGCCATGGAGCCAGTGTTCAAGCGGTCTCATATGGAGCAGCCCCAGTGGCGTCACTGCCGCCGCAGCCGCCATATGCCCCAGGAGCCTCTGAAACTGTTTCAGTGGTGCCGCCATCCTGCTCTTGAACGTATTCAAGCAGTTCAACACTGACCGAGCACATTCCTGCATGAGGCGCGCTGTCTGACTGATCGAATCTAACTCCATACCAAGAAAAGCGATCCTCTGCATCGGGGAGAGTTTTCTCTTTTCCCATTTGACCCGAAGGCCCAACTGGCTGAGGTGCGAGAGCACCAAATCCCTGTGTTCGCATAACTGATCCTGAGACTGAGCCAGTATGAGCCAGTCATCGAAGTAGTTGACAATGCGCACGCCCTGTTCTCTCAATGGAACAAGGGCTGCCTCCACTACTTTCGTGAAGACTCTGGGCAATAGGGACAGCCCGAAGGGCAGGACCTTGTACTGATATGCGTGTCCTTCGAACACAAACCGCAGGAATGGCCTGTGGTGCGGAAGGATTGACACATGGAAGTACGGGTCCTTCAGGTTGACCTCTGCAGACAGATCTCGGGTACGGATGTATCCTAGGATGCACTTCTGTGCGAGCATCTTAACAGGAAGTTAATGAAAGGCCCAGTTCAAGATGTGCAGACCCAAGATTGGTTGTAACCCACCGATTTTCTTGGGCACAATGATGTAAGGGCTGAAAAACCCTGCCTTCATATTGACTGGACAACGATTCCCCACACAAGACATGGGCATCAGCTGCCTTCACTAATGTGAGGTGGATGCCCCTGAACTTGGGTGGATGCCGGGTGAACTGAATCGCATAGCCGAGTCAGATGGTCCACAGGAGCCAGCGAGACGGCTGGGCAGCTTCCCGGCACCCAGACACCGTAAAATGGGACCAGCTGGACCACCGACATACCCGCGGTAGGGCAGTGAGGTTGAACACAGGGACCTGGCCCATGGCGGACCGAGGAGGGGTCTGAGTGTGCGGTGCACGCTTACCTGATTCCATAGTTTGGCAGAGGGTGCGTGAGTAGAGCCTTTGATGACACTCCCGAACCGCACACTGCTGCCTGCCGGTGAGAGGGAGGATTAGTGGGGTCCGGAGTTGATCCATCCATGATTCTCCATGCCCTCTTGGGACTCAAAGACAGAGACAACCGCTTCCTGTCGAGATTTTTGAAACAACCGATTATACACCCGGCCCTCCTCCGGGGAAGGGAGAGATGCACTACCCTCTTCTGAAGCAGTTCCCTTTCTCTCTGGGTCGCCTATCCCGGGGTCTCTTGCTCCTCCGCTCACCGCAAATTGAACGGGGCCAGGATAGGTGGGGCGGCCTGCCTATGTCTAGCTCAACGGAACTGTTTTTGAAGGCTGCTGCAGATGCGGTGCGGGAGATGCGGTCCCTATGTCAACCAGACACAGCCAGAGGTGGCGCTCCTGGACCACAAGTGTGGACATCACACAACCAAGAGACCGTGCCATACCTTTGTCGCTCGTGGCGCGAGGTCAGGAGTGGTACAGAGCTCTTTCAGAACTTCCGGATCGTGACCACCCCTGTTCATGTCCCTCAGTGCTTTTAGCCTGAAGAACCTGTAGTAACACCATAGTGTAAGGTGGAGGCAGCATCTCCACAGGCCACATAAACATCGCCAGAGAGACCAGACGAGTACCTACAGGGCCGGAAGAGGAGGCACAGTTTCCCCTGCCGGGTGGAGACGGTATAAGGACACACTTGCATCGCAACTGACCGCTCCACCGGGGGAACCCCCATATACCCCCTAGCTGCACCACAGAGGGTGGTGAGGGAGGAGGAGTTAGCAGGTTGGTTTCTGGCAGTAAAAGGTGCCATCCGTGACCTGTAAGCTCCTCATGCACTTCCAGGAGAGAGGCACCCGGGGCAGGGCGCTGAGAACCAGCAAAGGCTACCCCGAGAAACCAGTAGTCTAACCTCGAGGGTTCGGGACACGGTGGAGGTCTCCACTCGAGCCCTACTCTTTCGGCGGCCTGGGAAAGCATAGCCGTCATTTCCAGATCCGACTCAGGCCTTGCTACTGCCGGAGCAGCAGTGCAGCCAAATCGTCCTCTCCAGAAGCTCCGGCTCACCCTCCGATGCAGCGATCAACATCCGGTCGTCGGGAGGAGTACCAAGGATACTGCTGGTATGCTCAATGTAGAGCGTTCCATTGGCAACTCAACTGGTTGCGGAGAGCAAGAAGGGCGATGGTCCCTTGAGGGTTTACAACCACTGTAATCCTCAGTCCACCCGTGCTACTGCCTGAAGTAGACCTCGCCTGTCTGCAGCCAGGATGAGAACTAGATCGAGACGGAGGCAACAGATACTGCACAGACTCTGGCTCCAAACAAATCTCTACTGCGCAGACTTGGTCTCCAAACGAATCTCTACTGCGCAGACTCGGCCTCCAAATGACGTCATATACTCAATATGGCAATGACCCAGACGAATGGCACGCGTGGCCCACTTGAGTCAAAAATTTAAATTAATTCAGCACGTCTGCTCAGTGCAGCAGAATGGTGTATATACTGTATATATATATTTCTGAAGAACCAATAGAAAGTCACCATAAAAACATTCAACATTCTGCACTACACCCCAAGTCTTATAGAGCAGATCAGAGTATTATGCCATATGTACTGATATTATGGTAGGCATTTAACTTTAGTGATATTAAACTTTCCCTCTAAAAGAGATGAGTAAAATGATTCAAAATTATTTACCATTTGTCATATATACCAGAAAATACAAATTATAATGTAAGAAGTATGCCAGTCATTCATTAGTGTTAATGATCAGAATTTCAATAAAAAAGAAAGATTCTGCTCACATAATTTGATCTCAAGCGAGTGTCTACCACGGCTACTCACAAATCAGGTAACCAACTGGACCTCATCACACACATGCTATTCCTCCCCTGACAACACGTAAGTTACTCCATTGCACAACTCAGACCACTTCCTCATCACTTCTAACCTCACACTATCTCCTGGCTGGATGAAGAACCATCACCTTCAACTCAACCTTGCTGGGGTCAACCCAGAACTTAATTACAACTTATCTATATAGATGGGTTTGTCAACCATAACTCCTTCCAGGAGAGCCTGGAATCTTGGAGTTGTGATCGATGATCAGTTAAGCTTTACAGACCATATATCTACAACTGCCCGGTCCTGCAGATTTTCCTTATACAACATTAGGAAGATTAGACCCTTCCTATCAGAGCAAGCTGCACAACTCCTTGTTTCAAGCTCTTGCTCTCTCCAGACTGGACTATTGTAATGTTCTCTTGGCAGAACTTTCCATATGTACTATCAAGCCTCTGCAACTGATCCAGAATGCAGCAGCGAGAGTTGTCTTACCTATTCTATTCTGGAAAAAAAAACAACTAGCTATGTGTACTGTGCTGGATATACTAACTTAGACTTGTCACAGCACTTGTATACTGTTGCTCTCTCATTGGTCTGATTGCTTCTATTGTTCTCCTGTACGTTGCTTTGGTAAAAGTGTCTGATAAACGATTAAATGCAAATGTAATTTAAGAGTAGACATCTCAAGCTTTCTGTAGATATATTTCTCATGTCTCTGTGTAAAGTATTCGCAAAATTTCAGTTCATTTTAATTACGCGCTTCAAAAAGCAGTTTGTGGAAAGGGTGAGGAATGAGAACACACCCTGTTTGTTTTCTTTATTTGTCAAAAGTACAAAGTTGTGTTGTTATTATGAGTGTATATAAATAAAAGTAGACCCTTTACAGATTCGAATGATGTATTTCTCTTATCTGTATGGTCACAAATGAGAGTAATTGAAGCTCTTTTCAGAGTTATCAGGAAAATCTGCCACAAAATGCGCTGCCGCAGGCTTTGACCCCAGAGATTTACTCGTAAAGGAACAACCATATCTAAAGTGCTATAAAAGAAATAGTCCATAGTTTCTGTTTCATCATCACGTTTTTCTGGGCTATTGGATATACTGAGGAACTTAGATAAGTCAGGAAGCTTACTTACACATCAGTCTTTTGTGGTAGAAGTGATGGTTCTACCATATTTGTAACAAGGAGTAGAATTTACAGTTTTAGCTATATGGAGTATACACGAAACTACATAAGGATAGAGCTCAGAGTGTCTATAAATGCTGATACCAATGCATCTTTTATCATGGATATTAAAACCACCAACAATTAAGACTGTATCAGCTTTAAGCACTAACTCGGACAGAAAATCACCAAATTCTTTAAAAAGATTCTGTATGGCCTGATTCTTGGTGGCCTGTATACAGTAGTCAGTACAAACATCACAGGGGATGTATCATTAACACTTGTTTCTCTAGATAACAGTAAATGTAGCACCATTACTTCAAAAGTTATACTTGAAATCCAACCTCTGAGAAATACTGAAATCATTGCTATACATTGTAGCAACACACAGCTCATGTTTGTAACAGTAATCTTGGGGAGATGACTCATTTAAAATAATGTATTCATCTGGTTTTAGTGATCATATAATTTACAAAAAGCTATTTCATAGACAGGGACCTGATATTCAATAAGCCACACTTTATAATTTGCTTCTCTGTATCATATATATTTTATTATTTGTTGAACATCAATTATATTGTAAAGTTGTTTGGACGTTTTCTGTATTTTCTAGTTCAGGGAACAGACACAGTCTCTATTGTATGATATCTAGGTAAAAAAAATGATATGTGCTGACAATTAACTGAATCAATTTACATGTTGACAAGCAGATATAAGCAGTTCTTTAACCCTTTCACTGGTAAATTTAAAATATTCTAGCTGACCCCGCAGAGTGATGATTTTATTAAGGAAGCCGTTATTTTAGAACGTTTCCCCTTATTGTTTCCATGACAATGCGTCATGCTAGTCACGTGACACACCACAGCCATGAAAACCCTGTAAGACAGATCTTATGTCATTGATGTCTTTGGAAGGCTTTTGTATTTCAAACACGTTACTTATTAAACATTTATTATTTACATAAAATACAGACATTCCCAAATATTTTTGACAACTTCTTTCACCTAATATTTGCTTAAAATACCCATGAAATTTTTATCACATTTGCATGTTCATGGTTCTCTGATGTTGGTCATGTTGGTTAATGGTCGCATGCAGATAAACAAATAAAATATGTATTTATTTTTAGAAATCGTTTTAATTGATTGATGCTATTTTAAAATTGTTCATTTCAATTTGACTTTGTTTTTTTTCCTAATTAATTATTTGCTTTTCGTTAATATAACATTGTCTTTTATTGTCTTTTAAAACTGTAGCCCTGCAGCACTACACTAAGCCATACCTTTAAGTCAAGCAGAAAGACTGGTTATGAACTGACTGACTGCAAAATTAACATTACAGACAATCTTTTCTAAAATAGAAACCAAAAGAAGCATACACATTTTGCAGTCAAGCCAGTCTTTCTACTCGGCTTAAAGGCGGGTTTTGTGTCACTGCGTGGCTATAATATAAAAGCTTGAAAGACAGTTACCAGATACTTACTTGAAATTGGTCTTGCTTTTTGAAGTCTTTAATCTTAATATAGTGACTGAAACCCGGTATGTATCCATCTTTTAGTTTTGAGAGTGAGTCACTTTTTAATGGTCTTGTAAAACATGTAAACATTGATTAACCATCAAATGTAATCTTTATCATTTCAGGTGACAATGCATTTATGCACTTTTCTTCTGCTAAGTTTGGCTTTGGATCTTTGTCTTGCATCACCTATAGTAAGTAGTAGAGTTTAGAGATTATGTTATAATACATTGACATTGTTAAAGTGATATAGATTTTCAGAATAAATGTATTTTTTTATGTCTAAATGTAATTTTTATTTCTCATGTTTTCACCCTGATCATATATTTTTAGAGAGTACAGCACAGTCACTGACATTATTATGTTGTAAAGTTCTTATATATTATATTTATACTAAGTGAAATGAGCATAGTTGCTTGGCGATTGATTCTTTTTACACTATGTAAAAATAGCAGTTATTTATTGAGTGTAAATAATAGTTCATAGTATATAGTATAAATCTTAATATATGGCAACCATAAAAATATAAACTTGTGTTTTAGAGGCACGTACAGCAGTCTAGAATACTTTTTCTTCTGTTTTATAAAAAAAATTAAATGAGATTTTGGTTAAAACATTTTTAGATGAAATTAAGTCTCTTCTTTTATGGACAAGGGATATTGCATGTTAATCTAGCCACAGTTATTGTTTATTGACCTTGTCAATAAACAAGGCTTTTGTTAACACATAAAAAATACACTTAGTGTAAATAGACCGTATAGTTATTGGATAATGTTTACAGTGTGTAGAATGAAAGATCCTGTTTTATAAACTGTTTTAACTGCTTATTGCTAGCTAATGATCTGATTGCTCTCTTGTCATTTTACATTCAGACTGTTACACTAAAATATGTTTTTTTTATCTAGCACTCAGTAAACAGAATTCTGATTTTCCCCACTCTCTGTTGTTTTCTTCATTATATTTTCCTCAAATGAATTAATAAGGAATGGAAGCATATTCCAGAAATAAACAAAGGTAAAACTGTTACAATGTATTCTCTCAAGACCTTAAACACACGCACACACACACACACACACACACACACACACACACACACACACACACACACACACACACACACACACACACACACACACACACATATATATATATATATATATATATGCTGTTTCACCAGCATAAATCATAAACAAGAACACGCTTATCTTTATACGTTTGTCTGTTAGCTGAAGCACTGCCCGACACACACACACACACACACACACACACACACACACACACACACACACACACACACACACACACACACTCTTCTTTCCTTCACTTACATGCATGCTTGACAATCCCTCACAACAGCTCCCTCTAGTGATAATTCTTAACTTAACCAACAGACTTTATAATTGAACACAACATCTCCCCCTAACTTAACAATAACACCTGTACTTCTGTACTTCTGTGACAATTATACAGCAATACAAACATAAAAAAAGTTTGGTAATTTACTACATCTTGTTAAGTTTTCCTCTTTTATACTTTACCCATTCACTGAACCATGTCTTATTAACCAAGAATGTACAACATGAAAAGTTATGTGAGTATTGGAACAGTTTTACTTAACCTAAAACATATCTTGATTTCAATCGTACTATCAATGTTCACGTTGCATAGTCCTTCAGCCACATTGGCGTCCTTCTGACACGCTGTCCTTCTGTTGGTCTATCAACACTTTCTGATGTTGAGGCGGAACATGGTTGTTCCACAGACCTGAAATCTTTATACAATGGTGCCAGATGAGACACATCCCATGTCCGTCCTTTACTCAGTTTGTTGCTGTACTTTCCTCTTCTCCTGATAATCTGCATAGTTCACTGAATTTTGAGTATCGGTTTTCTCACATGTTCACTCTGAGCTTTGGAATTTTTGCTTTGCGTTTTGTATCCAGGTATGCTTTCATTTTTAGTTGTTTCTTCTTTACATTTATTTTCAGTTTCCTTGTAGCAGGGGTCATGTTGCATGGCGTGAGAAGTGACAACTTTGTTCTCATCTTTCTTCCGAACAAAAGCTCAAAAGGAGATGTTCCTGTAGTTGCATGAGGAGTAGCTCTGTACGTTTGCAAGACGTTTACCACAAAGGAAGTCCATGGAGCTTTCTCTCTTTGTGCAGTCTGAATAGCATCCTTAAGTACCTTATTTCATTATTTAGAGTAAAAGTCAATTAAAGTAATAACATATCTGCAGCTAGCAGGACCTATCTCAAAAGGACCCACCTCATCCATGCCAAGCTTCTACCAAGGGCCCTCTGGGTACTGAACTGGAGTCAGTGGTGCATGTGTTGTTCTAGCTGTCTTATTGTGAAGCTGGCAGTTGAAACAAGTTGCAATGGTGGACTTGTACTTGTAAATCCATCTTAAGCCACCAATATAGGTATCTTAGCCTTTACTTGGACCTCACAATTCCTCGATGGCACTTGAGAGCTAGAGTGACAAACCATGAATGAAAACTGAGTGATACAATCAACCTGCGTGTTCCCCTCAACACCTATGAGTCATGAATTAACAGTTCATCTCTTACCAGAAATTAAGAAATCACATCATTCGGCAGGGTTTTAGCTGTTGCCGGCCAACCGTTCTCAACATACTTGCAGAGTTTGGCAAGCTCAGGGCAGGACGAGCACTCAACAGCAAACTCTGGCAGCAGCACAGCTGATAGCAAGGTGCTCACAGCAGCTACAGTTTCTGGTACAGAGTCCACATCAGGGTTAGTTTAATTTGGCTGGGGCAAGCGTGAAGAACAGTCTGCGACCTGGTTGCCAGTGCCATGTTTGTATTCTATATCATAATTAAAGCAAAGCAATCTGGCGGACCATCGGGCTACTCTCAGTCCAGCCCTTCCCATACCTTTAGTAGTCAAGAAGGTAGTCAATGGTTGATGGTCTGACCTCAACTTGAATTTAATGCCTCACAAATACGTTCTCCAATGCTCAGTGGTCCAGACGCAAGCAAGGGCTTCTTTTTTGACTACCGAATATTTCCACAATGATATCATCCAGGTAACACTGGACACCTAGAACATCTTTGAGGATTGCAGACATCAATTTTTGGAATGATGCCAGGACTGAAGCTAATCCATAGCAGACTCTTTTGTAACAGAATAAACCCTTGTGTGTTATGAAGTCAGTAAGGTCTCTGTTATCTTCATGTAAGGGGACCTGATAGTAGGCATTTGCAAGATCGACTGTAGAAAACGTCACTGCAACTCTCAGCTACAAAAATAGTTCCTCTATGTATTGAATGGGGTAACTGTCCACAACGATTGCCTTGTTCGGTTCCTTGAGATCCCCACATATTCTGATATCTCCCGATTTCTTCTGGGTCACTACAATACGTGATACCCAGGGTGAAGCATCTATCTTTCAATAATGTATGCCGCTATCAAACGGTTCAGTTCTGTCGACACAGCATCCCTCACAGAAAACGGTAATCGACGCAGTTTCTGTTGCACAGATGCAACATCTTGACACAGTTTCACTTTATGTACAAATTTCTTTGCACAGCCAAAACAAAAATGCAAAAGGAGGCCCAACCAACTATTGAGTGCATAGAAATGAACATAGTTGAACATAGCCTAACATTTCTGTTAAAAAATATCCTTTTTTATGGATCTTATGTAATTTTATTATCTCACTCAGTCTAGTGGCGATTATTGATGTGAAAAACTTCTGATCTGGATTTAACAAGGATATACGTCTGCAAGATTAACATTGTGTAGGGTATTTCCCTTCCTTTAGTATTACGGTTATAATTGATAAGTTGTGGCCACTCTTCCTGTTATAAAATTCAATTGAATACCTCACAAAATAATGGGGACAACAATTTTTTAAATTCTTTATAACATTTGTTTGTTAATCCATCGCTACCTGGACATTTTTCTGTTTTATTTTTTATAATAACTCTTAAAATCTCTTCTTCTGTTATTGGAGAGATTAAAACTTTATTTTGTTGCCTTGTTATTGTAGGAAGATTGAAAAAATGTCACGTAATTTTTAATTTGACTTGTATCTTAATCTGGTTAAATAGACCGGTAATAATGTCTAAAACTATTTCTAACTTTCCCTTTGTTTCAACTGACCCTTCCTTCATCCCTTATACTTGTTGTTGCAGAATATATTTATACATTTTTACTTTAAATGCTAACCTTCTTAAAGATTTTGCGCTATTATCATAATATTTCTGTGTAGTATACATTACATTTCTTACAATTTCTGCAATTTCTATGTTATCTAAGGCCTTCTTTAAACCTTCTATTAATATTTTTTTCATGCTTTTCTTGTAAACTTTTAGTTGATTTTCTAAGTTTAACTTCTCTATTTGACTCGGTTTCTTTGTCCATTATGCATATGCTATTATGTCCCCTCTCAAAGCCAAAGCCGTAGCTAAGACCCTCGCATTCTTACTATCCTCAATTAAAGTGTCTCTAGTTCTGAAATCTTCTCTGTCAGCCTAACTATTTCCCTGCATTTATCATATGTGAATCCCTCGCTGCTGACAGAGCTATGCTATATATGTGGCTAGCAGTGCAAGTGACAATAGCAGGAGAAGCCATTATTCACCATGATGTAGAATGATTCCAGCTCACTACAGTTGTTTGATGGACTCGTGAAAAAAGAGCGAGAGAGAAAAGACACAGAGTGAGACAGAGGGAAAAGAAGCGGTAGGAAACGCGAGACATGAATGGAAACGTGAATGAAAAGCTAACAGACCAATGGAATACTGACGCGCAGCACCAGCGGTTTAGATAAAAAAATTAAAAGTTAAAGATGTCAAATTAGTATTTGGAATATGGTGAGAATTAAGTTATATTTTAGCGGTTTAAACATCAGAGAGTGATAGTGTCACGAATCTGGTTGCCCTTCCATCTTATTGACACTTGCACCACACAGACTGTTGCTTCATACTGGACTGCATTTCCCATAACCCATTGCACTGATCACCCAACTGTCATAATCACACGCTGCACTGATCACACAGCTGTCCCCAATCACACGCTCACCTGAGAGCCATTACAAACACCATACAAAATACATTAATTTCCTTTCACAGATCGCCCAGTATTGTTTAGCATTTAGCATTCTCCTAATAGTTAAATGTTAGCTACATACCAAACGCCTTTCCGCGTTTCTGTTCAGTCTCCTGTATTGCACCACTTGAGCAGCATCCCAGTAAACCCAACTGTCAGTTTGCCTATAACCTACAAACTATTTAAAATTTTAAGAAAACACCTTGTCAAGCCAAACATAAGGTTTTTCGGCAACACTTTATAATAACGGCAGACTATGAATCATTAGTTAAGCATTAGTAAATAGTAAATTCATCCTTTATAAAGCATTGTTCCAACATTAATAGTCATTAGAGGGCAGTTTATGAATACAGCTATAATGTTTTGTTCTCAAGCATATCTATAATGTTAAATAATTGTATTTTCATACTTTATTAGCGATCAATTTATAATTTCTAAATGATTAAGTTATTTACAAACCAGTTATTTTAGAGTTGTCAGTGGTTCATAAGATTTATTTATTTATTTTGTCATTTAGCAGACGCTTTTATCCTCGCTTTGGATAAAAGCGTCTGCTAAATGACAAAATAAATAAATAAATCTTACAAATGAAGACATTATAGAAGCAATCAAAATCAACAAAAGAGCAACAACATGCAAGTGCTATTACAAGTCCTGGTTAGCCTAACGCAGTACACGTAGGAAGGTTTTTTTTTTTTAAGAAAAAGAGTATACAGAGAAAAATAACCTAGTGTCAGTTTTACAAGAAAAGCTAGCAGTTAGAAAATAAATATGCAATTGATAGAGGGTCAAATGTGTGTGTTTTTTTATAAAAAGAAGACAGATTAGATCAAATAAATTAGAATAAGATCATTTAGAAAGTGTAAGTAAATGATTAATATACTACACATGGTATATACACATGGTAATAGTGGGTCAGTGTGTTAATAAATGCTTTATTAACACATATTCCTGCTGTAATTCGTGATTAAGTCAGGTAGTTATAAAACATTTAGTAGTTGCCAGCCATCTATTTTTGTGAGCTCATCTAAAGTGAGGAGTATTAATGCCTTGTAAAGCATTAACAAAGGAGATTTAAAGGATCATTTATCTCCTAAACAGAAGTCAAACAAACACAATACAGAGGGATACAGAACACAGAAATAGTTTTTCAAAATGCAAATAATGAAACTGTACAACTGTACACTTGATAAAAAAAATGAAAAATATGACCTTTGCAACTTCATAGAAAAATAAAATAAAATTCAAATGTAGAGTTGTCAGTTGAATTTTTTTTTGCATCTTGAAATAAATATTTCTGAGTTCTTTATTTCTTTATCCCTCTGTGTTTAATAAAAAAAAAAAATAATTATGTTAGGAAGATAACTAAGCCTTTAAATCTCCTTTGTAATAGATATGCTTATAAATCAAGAACAAGGCATTTACAGCTGTATTTATAAACTGCTTACTAATGACTTTTAATGTTGGGACAATGCTTTATAAAGGATGAAGGATGAACTGAACTGACTATTTACTAATGCTTACCTAATAAAATCATAGCGTGCAGTTATTATAAATTGTTACCGGTTTTTCTTATTTTTCAGGTGTTGGTCATATGTTGGTCGCATAATTCCTGGAGGTCAGACTCTTTCCATTGGAAATAACTGTGGATACAAAGCCATTGTTGAGCATGAGTTTCTTCATGCACTGGGATTTTGGCATGAGCAGTCAAGATATGATCGAGATGATTACTTGACCATCAACTTTGAAAACATCATTACAGGTTGCTTCATCTTTTTATTATATTAAATATTGTAAAATCGTCATGTGATTAATTTTCTGTTCCTGATGCCATTCAAATAAAGAACACTTACAGTGAATACGCCATCTAATTTCAGGGCTGGAGAACAATTTCAATAAACACAATGAGAGTCACTCTACCACCGAAGGCACCCCCTATGACTACTACTCTGTGATGCATTACGGTAAAAATGACTTCAGCAATGGCAAAGGATTCACAATTACTACCAAACGTCCTGAGTTCCAAGATGTGATTGGTCAACGCCTGGAAATGAGTGAATATGATGTGATAGAGCTCAACAAACGCTATAAATGCAGTGAGTATTTCCCACAATGTCCTTTAGTTTTATGTGTTTTGTTACATTACTGTTAACTTGTGGTTGTTAAATATCTCATTAGGATTTAACTGTAGTAGTTTTTTTAATTGCATATCCACAATTTTTGAAACTATGGGTCCTTTTCTCTAAATTATGCACTCAACATGCATTTCTTGCAAAAGCAATAATTTTTTTCAAAACTATATGAAAAATTAGCTAATTAGATGCCAACTACAAGCATTTGAAATTTAACATAAATATTTTTTTTTCTCAAACATGTTTTTTGCTTGTTCAATGTGCAGTGGAGTGCACAGGAGTTTGTCATAGCACTCATACATGTATGCGCAAAAATACACTATATACAGTGTGTATGCACAATTGAACTTTACCGTTTTTTGAGCTCGACTAAATCTACACTAAACTGAATAATGACACTGTTGGCTTGTTAGAGCTGCTTTACAGCAGAATGTGAATGTGTTACTGGTGCAGTGTATGCTGCTGTTTTGTATAAAGCTTTATAGAAATAAATGTGACCTGACTTGTGTTCAGTATATATTTACAAAGTAGTTTTAGTGTGTAAGCACTTTTAAAAAACGTTATAGTAACGAATGCTGGTTGGCACTTTTTTGCAATAGTTATCCACAGTAGGGTGACCAGATTTCTCATGGTGGAATGATGGTCAAGGGGTGGGAAATATGACCATGATATGAGACAATATGAGAACAATTATTTCATGATATTTATATTATATTCATATATGAAGAGAGAGGGGATTTAAACCCTTAAGTCCGATCTCTCCTTTCCATTTATAACTGCTCTCTGTATTCATTTATTTTGTAATTTCTTGTTTGTTTCCTCTAGATTGTATTTATCTGTATTTTTGTGTAATGGCTCTGAAGTGAGTCTTGAACCCTGGTCTCTGGCGTGGGAGGCAGGCGCACTAATAACGTGTCTAAATGGCTGCATCCACTAGTGTCAGCCGCTAGTGCGTTTCTTTAGATCAGGGGAGTGAGGTTTACCTGCACAGCAACTACTCGCTGGCCTCCGTTACACTCACCCCCTAAACCTCACTCCCATCCGGGTCACTGGCACCATTGTGACTGTATGTGTGTCGTATGTGAGTAATTCACACTGAGATCAGGTGGATGGTCACTCAAGGTGGCTTTACTGGGCCTGACAGACAAAACTGTGACAAACATTACCAAAAGGCTGGTTAGAATACATTGCATCGATGTTGCATGAGACGTCTTAGCAGCAGGGTGCTATAGAGACTCTGCTGCTGACATTTACTCAAAAGTGCACGTGACTTATAGTGGGCAAAAACCTCAAAATAAAGCACACATCAAATAAAATAAAACATTAATACAGTAAATTGACATTAATACAGAGAAACTATAATCATAAGTGATCAATATTTGACATATTTTGTATAAATGAAAAACAGAAAAAGACAAATTCAGCCCTAAAATGGCACCGCTACACACTTCAGCACGTGCGAGAGCATACAACACGTGTTCGAATTGAGGGGGGCACCGGACCTCCCATAAGCATTGGGACCCCCCACATAACACCCCAAAAATATATACTTGGGGGGTCTCCTGGTTTTTCAATAAAACTATAATACTTGAAACATGAAACTAGTGAAAATAAAATTAAAGGTTTCGATTGCTGTATTACATTTAGACTAAAAATAGCTTGTTAGATCATATTTTTACGAGTTTTGACCAATCACACACGATTCTGTTGAGCTTAGGAATGCAGCGACCAATCAGAGGTGTTCAGATTAGTCATCGCTGAATTTTGTTTAGACTGAAATTCGCAAATTCCCTCATCATAAGCAACAAAAGTGCAGATGTATGTACAATAAAGAGATTCATTTATCATACATATTAAGTTATGAGTGCTTAAACACTAACTAGACTGACTGTGCTCATTTAGAGTGTGTTATTTCACTGCATGATTCAGTAAAATAAAATACATTTAGAATGCTGCCAAAATTGAAGATACGGGGGTAGAAAATGTATATGCACTGAACAAAATTATAAACGCAACACTTCTGTTTTTGCCCCCCTTTTTTCATGAGCTGAACTCAAAGATCTAAGACTTTGTCTATGTACACAAAATGACTATTTCTCTCAAATATTGTTCACAAATCTGAACAACATGAAACTTCTAAACTATCTAAGCTAACGGAGTGTGTTAAAAATTTAAAAGATTGGATGACCAGTAATTTTCTCCTATTAAATTCAGATAAGACAGAGATATTACTTATTGGACAGTACACGGAATATATTGGATTACAATTTGCAACTAGACTGATAGCATTCTTCCATCTTAGAAACATTGCCACGCTACGGAACATGTTAAGTGTTTCTGATGCAGAAAAGTTAGTTCATGCATTCATGACCTCTAGACTGGACTATTGTAATGCACTGCATCTTCAATAAACAAGCTACAGATAGTACAAAACGCTGCGGCTAGAGTCCTTACCAGGTCAAGAAAATAAGATCATATTACTCCAATTTTACAGTCTCTGCACTGGCTACCTATTAAGTTTCATATCAGTTACAAAATATTATTACTTGCCTATAAGGCCCTAAATGATTTAGCTCCTGCGTACCTAACTAATCTTCTATCACGCTACAATCCAACCCGCTCCTTAAGGTCACAAAACTCTGGACTCTTGGTAGTACCTAGGATAGCAAAGTCCACTAAAGGAGGAAGAACTTTTTCATATTTGGCTCCTAAACTCTGGAATAGCCTTCCTGATAACGTTCGGGGTTCAAACACACTCTCTGTTTAAATCTAGATTAAAGACACATCTCTTTAGCCAAGCATTCATATAATGCATCTCATAATCTTGTACTGCAGTTATATCGGATTAAACGCACATTATTATCTTTAGCTTGGGTTATACTGATAATTTCTGCTTGGATGGAACAACAGATGATGACAACCCCTCAGACAATATACAAAATTAACCAAATTTTGCCATTAGTTAAATATATTAAGTTTCTACAATATATAAATCTATTGTAGAAACTTAATTTCCTGTAAAGCTGCTTTGAAACAATTGTATCGTGAAAAGCGCTATACAAATAATCCTGAATTGAACATATGTAATATATATTTGTTTGTTTATTATAATTAATAAACACATATACATATATATATATATAATACTATTTATTATTTTATAATGTATTTATAATTTTTTCATATTTGTATATTATTATGTTTTAATTACAATTTTATATGTATAAATGTATTATATTTCTATGTTTATGTTGTTGCAATTTCTAACAATAATTATATTATGTAGTTAGGTATTTATTATATTTGTAGTTATTTAGTTATATTTTTATGAGGTTTTCACTGGGGATATGTCATGAGTCCAGGCCCGGCGATGATCCCTCTCACCACCAGAGGTCGCCACCTCCCATCTTCCTGGACTCAATTGCTATAACACTACACACCTGCCACCCCTCACACTCCCAGCTGTTCCCCATCACCATGGACTATTTATACACCACACTCCTGCTGCTCTGTCTGGTTGAATTGTATGTATGTATGTATATGTATACATGTATATATGCTTTTCTGTGTGTTGTGATTCACTAATCATTCTGTTCCCTGCTCTCTAGGACACCAGCACTGTGTTGCCGTCTGTGGTGTCCCACTCTGTTTTCTGTTCTGTTTTTTGCCTATTGGCCTTTTTGTTGTTTAATAAAGCGTTTCACCAGCATTTGGACCCAGACCCCTGCCTCTCCGTGGTGCCCCTTGCCCGCACCGTGACAGGATATGTCTCTGGGGCACATTGCAGTGATATTAAGTCAAGTCAAGTCACCTTTATTTATATAGCGCCTTTAACAATACAAATTGTAACAAAGCACTGCACAATATCAAAATAGGCAAATTTTGTCAATAATGAAAACTAGTTTGTGTTTTTGTTCCAACATTTACATTTCTGGAGCATCTAATTTATTCATAGCCCTGGTTCATGCTAAACAATGTTTAATTAATTATGCAATAATTGCTTAAATGATAAAAGAAGCATTAAACCTCAAAATTGAGTACTTTTATCTGAATTGAGAGTAGAAATACCAGCAGCAGCTCTTTTATGACACATGTTGATTGTTTTTGATCAAGAACAAGTCAAGTCAAGTCAAGTCACCTTTATTTATATAGCGCCTTTAACAATACAAATTGTAACAAAGCACTGCACAATATCAAAATAGGCAAATTTGTCAATAATGTAAAATTACAGGATTTAACACTCAATTATCAGCTGAATGCATTTCATTATTGAATTTAGTAATGGCATTGTCCAGCTTAGTTCAGTTTAAATAGTATCTGTGCAATCAAGTCGATGATTGTGCTGGAAATGAAGTGTCCCCAACTGAGCAAGCCAGAGGCGACAGCGGCAAGGAACGAAAACTCCATCGGTGACAGAATGGAGAAAAAACCTTGGGAGAAACCAGGCTCAGTCGGTGGGCCAGTTCCCCTCTGGCCAGACGAATCAGTAGTTTGTTCCAACTGCAGCAAAGTCAGAGTGTAAGTGGTCCACTGGTTCCGGGGGTCTTTCCCCGATGGATGTCTAGGTGACGAGGTCCTCACTGGAGATCTGTCTCTGGGGGCTCATCTCGGAGGTCCTCGGAGGGGTTGTCATCGTCTCTTCTCAGGTGTTCGGTCATCTCTATTGTTTAAGGGTAGGATCCAGACTGAAGCTTGTGTAATTCCTAACTACCACGGGATGTTAATCTGATTTCCCTCAGAATTAATGCTTCTTTTCCATCTAATCTCCTTACTGCAGGGATTTCTTTCTTCATGCACTTCAGCTCTGAGGGCAGAAATGAGGGGGACACAGGGGCGCGGGAAGGTGTTTTATGTAGGGGGTGCTGTGGGGGGGGGGGGTGTTGTAGTCAATTTCTGCGTATAAATATTACGCCAAATAGAAACAGAAAATCGTGCTATAGCCTACGCACTTTCATGAGATCGTGTTAGACAGCAATTAGCTATTTTACAAATGGGAATGGCTACAATGAATTCATAGCAATGTTTTACATTCAAGCTTAAAAACCCTTAAAATTTATAGTGAAAAGTTATTTTAAAAGCATCTGGAATGCAATAAAGTAATTTTAAAGCTGTTTTTAAAGCATTTGCTGCATGGATTAAAAAGATAGGCCAATAAATAATTCACTAGGCCTATCAGTCAGACAAAATTGCATTGCAGCAAATCCTTTAATTTTCAAGGACAAAGATTTACATACTTTTTTTTTATTATTGAATACAATTATAGAATAAAACGCAAATTATAATCGGGCCTGTTTTAGGCTTTCCCTTATTTTTATATTTTAGATGGTGAGGTGACGGGGAAAAATGACTCGCCATCTCCTCATTGGACGCGCAGAGAGAAATATATGCATCTTAACTTAACGATTACATAGGCTAATGAAGAGTTTTTGCTATGAAATATTTTGTTTTAAAATAGTATTTTAAAGCTTTCTATAGATATATTTATCATATCTCTGAGCCAGTTTCGAGTTGCTGAGTTTCGATTCATCATTGAAGCGCTCTTGTTCAAAACCGGCAGAAAGTTTTCCTATATTGTGAATGCACACAAATAAAAGTAGACCCTTTACAGTTCCAAATGATATATTACTCTTACCTTTATTATTTTAAAGGTAATTTATTTTAAGTTGTTTTAAGTTGTTTTTACTGTAAGAAAAAAATCCTCCATGTCCTGTAAAGCTCGCTTCAGCTCTCCACACAAAGTGTCGGATATTGCACATTTATATAGGTTAAACATTTAAACTAACACGGTGATATGCTTGAACTGTTTATAGGCCTATCTATCGATTTTATTTTAGTCGTGATGATTTGATAAGTCTAAATTAATCAAACACATAGGCGATCAACTCTGATGCTGGCCGCTTGGTCGTTGCTTAAAAGAAGAAAAAAAAACATTTAACGAACACAAAATGCTCCCAAGGTTTTTCAAAATTAACTTTTGAAGAAAAAAAAACGAAACATAGTCTAATCACTTTTCCATTACATACAAAACTGAACTATTTTAATAGGTAGCTATAAGCTGTTTGGGGAGAAGGGAAAGACTCATATCGCTGAGAACAAAAAAACAAAGTTATTTTTTTCTTCCAGTACATCCATGATATTTCCATGTTCCGCTTTTAAGCCACAACCTACAGATCCCCCAACACAAACATAACATTCACAAACATAAAAGCAAGCATTGGCAGTGCTGCGTGCGTGATTTGGCAGGATGCGACGCGTGCATCAAATAGCCCTGCATCAGTTTAATAACTTTGATAACATTAATTCTTACAACTGTTAAATTTGTTATAAACATCGGAGCAACCTTATAGCCTATATATTTTTTTTATTCACAACAGTTTACAGTTGCCCACAGAAAAAAAACAGGGGGTGCTGCAGCACCCTCAGCACCCCCTGTTCCCGCGCCCCTGGGGGGACACCGCCAGACTGGAGAGCAAGATAATGACCCCAACAAGAGACTGCAAAGTCCAGTGCCTGCAGTTCTACTACTATCACAGCGGTAATGAGTCTGCCCAGCTCAACATCTGGATCCGAGAGTATCAGAATGAAACCGACAGCAGAGGAACTCTCAGTCTTATGGATCAGATCCTGGGTGTGTCTCTTTATATTACAAAACAGTTTAAGATGTTCCATTAA
This sequence comes from Schizopygopsis malacanthus, assembly GCA_027474115.1. Lineage (NCBI taxonomy): Eukaryota > Metazoa > Chordata > Actinopteri > Cypriniformes > Cyprinidae > Schizopygopsis > Schizopygopsis malacanthus. The sequence goes on from JAPDDM010000267.1 coordinate 132,547, forward strand.
TTTTCAATGTTACTGACAGGGCCCTATCTCTTCTTGCAGGACCCCCTGGTAATTACTGGAAGCTGCATCATGTGGCACTGAACGCTAATAAAACCTTTCAGGTTGTATTTGAAGCCCGTAAAGGAGCTGGAAACTCCAGTGGAGGATTTTCACTGGATGATATCAATATTTCAGAGACTGAGTGTCCCCACACATGGCAGCTAAGAGACTCTGAGAAGGTTTTGAATAAAAGTGGGCCACACTCGATGTACAGCCCATTGTTTTACTCCAGTGAAGGTTATCGCTTTCAGGCTAGCTTAAGTGTGTATACGAATTCCTTTTCTATATCTGTTCGTCCTGTATCTGGTGTATATGATGGCCAGTTGCAGTGGCCATGTCCGTGGAGACAAATAACCTCGCAGATGCTTGACCAGAATCCGCATATACAGAAGCAGATGTCCCTTGAGGAAAGGTTCACAACTGACCCTGCTTTGGGATCTTACAGTGAGCTCTAATGCAATCTTATAATGTTTCTGATTATTTTACTTATTTTAAAGTTATCTGTAGCTTCTGAAAAAGCCTTAAGTCTTTTAAAAGACATCTTTTTTTTCCAATAGGCTACTGGGACAATCCTAAAAATGGAGGAAATCAAGTCATTTTCGGAAATGAGTCTGTATTTGTGGGTGCTTGGATAAGTGGATATTACATAAGCAAAGATGATCTGACTAAAAGAGAGTTTATCAAGGGTGGTGACATGATTTTTCTATTCAGCATGCAAGGTAAGGTTTTGTTACGTAACCTCAGAAAACTAGATAAACTTAAATAAAGTTGTCTATTAAGAGCAAACTAGGCATAATTAGAATGATACAAATGATTTAGACATCTTTGATACATTTCCATTGTGTCACTTTCTAAGAAACAATTTACTCAACTGTTGTTCACCAATCCAGATATCTCCGGGCTACTTCAGAAGGACTCTCTACCCTACCCGAAAGCAACAGTGAAGAGCTTCAACGTTACTCTGAACGCGGCTGCTCAGCAGGGACCATGTGTTCCAAGGTGAATGCCCTTTTACCTCTGCTGTACCATCATTCATAACACAAAACTAAACTATACATAACGGGGGGATTAAAAATAAACACTGCATTTAAGAAATAATGTATGAGAGAACAAGTTATGTTGTGTAAATATAGTTACAGCTAAAGACTTACAACGACCCGTAGTATAACTGCATATTTAGACATAATTCACGTGTTAAACATATTTAGCTAGCTAGATAGAAAAGGATCACATTTGGTTTTATGAATTGGTTTTACAACAATTGAGTATATCCTCAAATTAGAAATATGTATCTGATAGATTCATAGAGTTGCATTAGTGAAGGATTTGTGTCTTTTGAGTTTTTCAAACAGTTACTCATGAGTATTTTAAATGATCCATTAATTAACAGGTCATTTGTTTGTGAATCAGACTACAGTGGTTGCACATATTTTTGATTCACTTAAAGAACTGGCTCTTGAGGGTAATTGTTTGTGAAAATGATTTACTACATGGACATTACAAAATTAAATTTATCAAAATATATGCATGAATGTATTATTATTATTATAATGTTTATCTTGCCTTATGTGCTTCTTTTACTTTAGTGCATGTGTGGGCACATCTTGCAATTCCAGTGTGAAGACGGCTTCCTCTCTGATCAGCTTGCTGGTTTGCATTCTTTTGCTAATGAGTTAATCATGAGGAATCACTATTATTATTATTATGTCTGACTACAAAAGAGTTCAGTGCCAAAGAAATCTTTAGCTTTCTAGTATATGATCATTAAATATGCATTGTTGATTAATTATGTGTATTGTTAACACATTGTCTATATTAATTTATCAACAATCAATGTTAAATCTTAGCATTAATTATGATGTTTACCAATTTATTGTCATGATGTATGATTACACATTCTTTGTAGAGTAACTATGTGGCGTAAGGTATATATTTGCCATATCTGATTTTTTCTATCTGATTAATCCCTGCACAGAAACTATTGGTTTTAAAATACATATCTAATCTTTTTTTCTTCACTGTATATGTAACAAAACAATGCTGCAAGTAATCAGTTCAGTAAATATTACTAAAATGTTCAAGTGTGTTTTACTGTTAATTTATCAACTTATTTTATGAAAAGAGGCCTGTAAATGCAAGATTGTGGTGTCATCTATTGGCAGATGACAGGGCTGCCACTGGGAACAAAATATTAATAAATCAAATACATTTGTTATAGATGTCTAAAATAAGTGAGGAGTATTTTCTGATAAACTGCATTATAACAAGTACCGTATGAGAAGCTCAAAAAAAAAAAAAAAAAAAAAAAAAAAACACTCATTACACTACCTGTGGTTTAAGCTTTCTGTCAAGCTGTGATCAGTTTAGTAGTAGTAGTAGTAGCCCTTTATTGTCACTTAGTCACAAGTACCAGTGAAATAAGCCATCAACCTGCCAATACATAACATACATATATGACAAGGGGGTAGACAGGACAGGAAGACAGGGAATTGAAGAAAATTACAGCATAACAGGAGGAAAGTGAGGAGAAAAAAATAACCCCCAGACTATGCTCCTTGGGGAGTACAGTGTGAGAACAGGAAAAACACCTCAGCAAAAGTACATAGACCATAGACACACTTTGCAACAGGGGAAGGGATCCAGCTCCAGCAGGCAGCCATCCGGACCCGCAGCCATTCTCGGCGCTGGCCACAGACCCGCCCGTCAGGCTGGCGGGTTCAAAGCGACGGAGGCGAGGGATGGGGGGAGGGGAAGTGAGTGCATATGTGTGTGTGTGTGTAGTAGTTTATAATCAATGGGGAGGAAGCAAGAGCGTCTCACTGCAGTGTTCTTTCCCAGGGATAAATTTCCAACAGCGACCTTGCCGGGCCAGTGCTGGTACGGGGGAGCCAAAAAATATAAGATTGCGATTGTTTAGGTGAGTAGCCGCATTCCAATTCCACAGCTACTCTCTTTGTCCATTCTGATCTCGAATATCATCAATTTTATTTTGCAGAGCCGTGAGCTTCTCCATGATAGAATCCATATTGCGGTTAATAGTCTCAGTCTCAATGCTGACCGCCCTTCCCACTGCTTCAGTCATGACGGGCAGCCTTGTGAGGCTTTGAACAGCTGTTCCCGTTTTCTGAATTTTTAGATAACCCAGGGCAAAGCCTAATCCAATCAGCAGAAGACCTGTTATCATGGTTCCGAATAGGTAGATATCTTCAATGTCCTCCACGGAAAGAGCCACAAGACATACGATTCGCCACCTCTCCCATGCGTCCATCGTATACCCAGCTGCGAACGTTCCGTCAGGGCAGACAGGTTCCCCGGAACCCAATTTTCTTGTCGAAAAGATGGTGTCAATAGCGTTGAGAGACCAGTTGATCAAATCCATAATTTCTCAGTTTGAAGAGCAGTGCAGAGAGAGTCTCTCAATAGATCAGACTATACTGGAGAGCAAGCAGGGAAAATAAGGGAGGACGGGGAATGAAAAATGCAACCGCCTCCGTTGAGTGCCAGAGAAGAGAGTTTATTGCCACAAGTCACAATTGTGACACAATTTACTCTTTCAATCAGCCAGTCTATCAATTTAACATTTACATTTAATCATTTAGCATATGCTTTTACTTACAGTCGACCAATAGCTAGGTTGGACTACACTGGCCGGTACTGATTAATCCCCCGATAGTTTTTAAAATGCATACTGATCAAAAACTATAAAAGTGTTGTACTATTTAAAAAAATAATTCTGATACATAATAAGTAAATTACGCTTTTGTTTACGCTTTGATTTGAATGAAAACAGTGTATCCGGTATGCGGCTGACACAGAACAGCATACGCAGTTTGATAAAGAAAATATATGACCCTGGAGCACAAAACCAGTCTTAAGTCGCTGGGGTATATTGTTTGAGGTATAACTTTTATACAGTTTTTCCTCTAGGCGTGTTCAATACATTTCATACATTTGCGTTTTACCTTTTTTTGAAGAGTCTCCAATCTGCTACCAAGATGCAAACATGAGACCTTAATTTTATGTTCCGTGAAAGTAAGGGCCCCATCATCTATTTTGTGTAATGTCAAAACAGGACACGCAGCCTCACCATATGTCTACATGTTCCATTCATGCAGGCCTCTACACCCAGGCAGATACAATATTATAATAGTTGGATAGCTTGATACATAAATGGCTATATTTACATTGATTATAACTGATTAATAAAACTCTTCTTCATACTCTAGCCTTTGAAATTGTATTCGTCACACTCGCGGGGAGCTGCAAAGGCTCCTGTTGAGGGGCCAAATATGAAGGGGTGGGAAAGCCAAATCATTCCTTTTGCTTGCAAGATAAGGTCCTTCCTCAATTACTGTATATTGGCCAAGGGGCTGCCGAAAGCAGCTGAATCAACTCAGGGAACCACATCTGATTCCTCCAGAATGGGGCCACCAGGAGGACAGAGCATCTGACTTCCCTGACCAATTTGATAACCCGAGGAAGCAGGGAATTTGGGGGAAGGTGTACAGACTAGTGCTAGGCCAATTGTGGGCCAGATCATCTCGCTGTCTCGAGAAGTAAATTGGGCAGTGAAAGTTGTCTTCTGATGCAAAGAGGTCTTCCTCTGCCCTCCCGATGGAAGACCAAATAATTTGAACCACTTGAGTATGTAGTCTCCATTCTCCTGAAGATATATTGTCCCTGGACAGCATGTCTGTCCCTTGGTTCAGTCTGCCCAGCACATGAACCGCTCTCAGTGAGAGGAGTTTGCCCTTTACCCATAATAGGAGGCGTCGAGCCAACCTGAGAAGGAAGCGTGACCTGAGACTTTCTTGGTGATTGATTTAGGCTACCACTGTCATGTTGTCCAAACAGACCAGGATGTGATGTCCCTTTAAGGCTGGCAGGAAGGTTTTAGGGTCAAAAAATCCACCATCATCTCGAGGCAGTTGATTTGTAAGTGCTGTTACAGGTTTGATCGGGAGATAAACGCCGGTCTGTCTTCATACAGAGCTTGCAAACCCAAGCTGGAGGCATCTCTCAAAACTACCTTCCCTCTGGAGGCCATTCCCACCAGGACGCCTGATTGAAACAGGTGAGAAGTTTTCCAATGGGCCAAGGCTCTGATGCAGCAGTGGTTTATCCTGATATAAAACCGCCTCAAGTGGGCCAAGTGGGCATCCTACAAAAAAGCCCTGAGGGGACGTGAAGTCACTAATTTGAATTATCAGCTGGATAGTCAGGGAGTGTGCTTGTGTAATCCATGCTCTTTGTCGATAATTGTAATCTGAAAACGCTGTATGAGAGCCACAGCCCTCTTGGCTATATATATTTTCAACCCAAAGTGCTCTAGGTGGCTGAGCAGCAGTCACATGTAAACGATGATTTCCCATTCTGATCTGGCTAAAGCCAGTCAATCATCGAGGTAATTCAGAATGAGGATTCCAATCTGTCTCCCAAGAGCCGTGTCTATTGGGGGTGGCACGGTGCACAGATGTCAGATGTTCTATACGTTCCTCGGTTCGGTGGTGATAGCACCGGAGCACACACACACACACAATTTTTTTTTTTACTTTTTACAAACATGATCACGTTTCCTAACACGGTTCTTTGGTAAGAAGTGACGCAGAGCCTGCTATATCTTCCCAATTGGCAATTGGTGGTGGATGAGGAGATTCCCTTCTTCTGTGTAAAGCGCTTTGAGTGCCTAGAAAAGTGCAATATAAATGTAACAAGTTATTTTTATTCCCTTAGGAGAGACAGGCGAGTCAAGGAAGGCCACCCTGCCAGTGTCCCTGATCTCTGTTAAGTTCAGCCAAAAGTGGCGCTCCAGCACCACCAAATTGGCAATGGCCTTGGTAGTGCACAGAGCAGATGTGACTGTGTCAGAGAAGGGGTTTCAGGCTCCTCACCAGAACATGCACACTCTTCAGCATCCGACACTGTCAAGGACATGGAGTCATCTATGACAATCTCCTTCTCAGAAGCACAGAAGGAAATCAAGCCGCTCACAGCCGATGAGGGCCGTTGGTCCATGTAAAGCACACCGTCGAATTGAGAGGAGGGTGAATAATTCCCTGTACAAGCCACACTGGTGGCATGACATTTGCAGCAACAAAGAAATTGCTCAGAATTTGCTCTTTAAAGCTCTGGATGACCGCAGGGGAAGGCTTCTTGGTTCTTCCTCTGCGGGGCTCCTTTAAAAAGCGGCGAGCAGCAGACTGAGCAGAGCTGCTTCTTCTTCTATTCTTGTTCTGCTATTTGATTGCAGAATCAGCGAAGAGATCTAGTCACTGAAGGAGAAACATTCAGATGAAATGGCGGTCTGAGTCGATTTACATAGTGTCCGCCTTCTGGCGGACAAGAGCGTCATTGGTTTGTGCAGCTACACAAACGTGATCAAATCAGGCTTCAGTATCAGATTATACAGAAGTTTGCCCATAGCATCAAAGCTGATGCAACGGGAGAGACCATTCAATAGGGCACCCTCAATATTAGGGGTCTCAAGCCCTGCTCCTGCAGACTTTAGTTACAAATCTGCTCCTACATGCCTGTCTATAATTATCAAGTATCCTGAACATCTCAATTAGCTTTGATTGGGGCTGGAGCTCTGCAGGACTGTAGCACCTCAGGGTGGACCTTTTTCACATTTCACATTTCACATTTCTCAGCAGCTGAAGTCATTAATAGCCCTATTCACACAGAATTAGTATTACCTGGTGACCTCTAGTCACTTGTAATAATTGCGGAGGTTGTCTGTGATCTAATCCTGTGCGAATCAGCCATGTGTGTAGTTTGTAAAGTAAAAATATCCTTGCAAATGACCTACCATATTTCACCGAACACGGAGGTCCTGTGATAGCATTAGTCCAGTGCGAATCAGCATATCTTTGATTAGGCCAGGTATTTGTTGGGGTTGTATATAATATTTTCAAAGTTTTTTGTTTTCCGGGAACCTTTTTATCCATCTTTTGCAAAGAATGGAGGCTGTGTTGGAGTGTTTTGATAGTATTTTGTCAGCTGGGTCATATTGCTAAACACCATACAACTATATAGTTTGCAGAAAGAGAAAGCTGAAAACAATCAGAAGAGCAAAAGCACAAAGAATGATTATATGAAGGTGGATGACGTATAGCAGCATTTGGTAAAGAACAATCTTCTCTTTATGATATATTATATTACACAGAGCCTTGACATCATATCTGGGCAAGCCAGTAAATTTGAGTTAAATCACAGGCTTTGCTTATCTATGCGCCAAATGAAATTCATGAAAAATGCAACTAATCTAATCTTCATTCACCAGCTTGCAACACAGAGTGCCTTGCTAAAACACATATATGTGGGATACGTGGAATGGATAAAAATAACTAAAAAATATAAGAGGACTTGAATAAGCCCATTAATGGCATGCTCTTAACGGACTATGTTTTATTTCCTCTTTCCACATTGTGAATAATAAATGTGTATAATTTGAATTTGCTTGTTACACAATGGAGCCTAACTTATTGTAATAATTATTTGAGGTAGCCTACTTTTACACTCAGAATTATTAATTGGCATCCTCACATACTAAATTGCATTTTTTGTTCATGCTGAAGGTATGCTATTACGTCATGTGCAGAGTGATAATAACATTTGAGCTAGCTGGTGAGAGAAAATGGCACTATCAAAGAGCGAAAACATTTGACATTCGACACAGAGGCTTCGAAGCTTGTATCAAAAAAACGAAACATCTCACATCGAAGCACTGTATCGGAGCTTGATTGATAGCATTATTTTATTTTTATCCTAATTTATATATTAAGGTCAAATTAACTTTGCCCATGAAATAACAATCTAAGGACTGAGGCAGAGTTAACATTGACAGATCACAGATTTAATTCATGAGTATATGCTTGATTTATTTTAGTGGCAGTACAATTAATGACTTTGACAATGATCATTATTTTTACACAATAAATTAAAACAAGGAATCAGTTGTAGAACCAGATGTGAAACCAGCAGCTGGGGGCAGTCGTGGCTCTAATGGATAAAGCGTTGGACTTGTAACCCGAGGTTGTGGGTTCAAATCTCAGCTCCGGCAGGAATTGTCCACGACTGAGGTGAGACTCTTGAGCAAGGCACTGAACCCCCGACTGCTCCCTGGACGCCGCAGCATTTACTGCCGACTGCTCTAAGTGTGTGTGCAATTGCATGGGTTAAAAGCAGAGCACACATTTCACTGCTCATTATACTCTGTATAATTGTGTATGTGACAAATAAAGCTCATCAGAGCTTAATAATTATTATATATATTATTATTATTAATTAATCACAGCACTTTGGAAGGTGTTATTCATGTTTAAGACCATTTGATGGCCACAGCATGAACCGTTTTATAAAGCTTCGACTAATGAACCTTTTCCTGATACAATTGGGTTTAAAGCTTCACTGGTCCAGAACGCTTCACTTCACCATCGCTAGAAAATAGGGCATATCAAAAATAATTTTTATCCTACCTCAAGGTTATCCTATCTCAAGGTTCAAGGTTCTTTATTATTCGTCACATACACAATCATACAGAGTATAATCAGTAGTGAAATGCAAGTAGAATTGAAGATAAATACAGAATTAACATGAGGAGAGTGAGGAGAAAAAAAATAACCCCCAGACTATGCTCCTTGGGGAGTACAGTGTGAGAACAGGAAAAACACCTCAGCAACACAAAAGCACATACACCATAGACACACGACATAGCCACAGGGGAAGTAATCTGGCCCAGCAAGCAGCCATCCGGTCCCGCAGCCACTATTCCGGCGCTGGTCAGACCCGCTTGACAGGCTGGTGGTTCAAAGCGAACAGAGGCAAATGGTCGGGGGAGGGGCAATGTCTGTAATGTCTTTAAGGTGGGTTTGAGGAAGCAAGAGTGTCTCACTGCATTGCTCTCCCGGGGTAGATACCAGCAACAGCCTTGCCAAGGCCACTGTGTGGGGGAGCCAGAAAAATATAAGATTGTTTTGTCTTTGGGGCGAGTAACCACATTCCAATTTTTCAGGCTACTCTCTCTGTCCATTTTGTCCATTTTGGTCTCCAATATAATCAATTTTCCTTTGTAAAGCCGTGAGCTTCTCCTTGATAGAATCCATATTGCGATTGATAGTCTCAGTCTCAATGCTGACCGCTCTTCCTACAGCTTCAATCAAGAAGTCTTGTGAGGCTTTGGACAGCTGTTCCCATCTTCTGAATTCTTCGATAACCCAGGGCAAAGCCTAATCCAATCAGCAAAATACCTGTTATCATGGTTCCGAATAGGTAGATATTTTCAATGTCCTCCACGGAAAAAGCCGCAAGACACACGATTCGCCATCTCTCCCACGTTCCGTCAGGGCAGTCAGGTTCCCCGGAACCCAAATGGTGTCTTAATAATGCCTTAAAAGACCAGTTGATCAAATCCATAATCTTTCAGTTTGGAGAGCAGTGCAGAGAGAGTCTGTCAATACGAGACAAGGGAGCAAGCAGGGAAGATAAGGGTGAGGACGGGGAGAGAAAAATGCGACCGCCTCCGTTGAGTGCCAAAGAGAGAATACCTAGTTTTGTGAATGCAAAAGAAGCCAGTGTGTCTTATCTGCACCGAAGCGATCCACTGACTCTTTTGAATGTCTTTCAGAACTTTTCAAATTAAAATCTCTCAATTTATCTCAAAATCAAACATTGCTGCAAAAACGTTCTTGTACTTTTATTTTGAAGGCAAAATCAAGACAGAATGATTGTGAGTAATAATGATGGGAAGTTTAGATCATTTTACTGATTCGGACTTTTAAGTTTTGAAGCATTGATGAGCGTTTGAAGCATGAAGGGACATTGGAATGCTCCATTGATCTGTTGAAGATCTGTATGAAGACGGGGGTCAGTTGGTCAGCACAGGTTTTCAGACAGGCTGGTGTCACACCATCTGGGCCTGGTGCCTTAGCTTCTCTTGTTCTTCTTTTGTTGATGCAAATGTAACATAATACAAACTGTTAGAAATGTACATACAATTTAAAAAAAATTAAACATAAAAACTATTTCCGTTAAACTATGATCCGTTAAAACACATCATCACTGTCTATGAAAGTATCAGGGGTCAGTTGCATAAATAGTCGCTATGTTAAAACTGTGTCTTAAGAACTAGTCTGACCAACTAGCTAGCCAATAGGTAATTACTAATCAAACTTACTTTTTGGATTTAAATCAGACCATTCTCCTTTTTGATAACTATTTAATATGATTTAAAAAAGTTCTGACCAGTCTTAAAAAAAATTGATGATTAAATTATTAAGACTTATGCAACCAGCCCCAGATGTTCTCTATATTATATTACTGCTAGTTTACTTTAGTTGTAAATTAAATTCATATTACGAAACAATAAACATTATCCTATATCATTATTCCATTTTCGTTACATACATTTAATTTTGGTAGACATTCACAGTAGCCCGTATTTTCTTTTTTTCAAATTTTTTGGTATTTTAATTCGATTTTATATTGGATAAAGCACACATCGAAGATTTAATAGAACGACTTTTGCATGTCACCTTCTTTAATTAATTACGTATTTGTTTATTTCCATGCATTTAAATAAAAATTGGTTAAACATGCAGCTGTGGTCAACACGTGCTGAATCCAGGTGCAGTGTTTCTCCTCCAGCGAGTGCCAAGTTCGTCTCTAGAAACTGCACTGCTTAAAACTAACAGCAGCACTTCACAAGCTTTTTTAAGTGTTTCTTATTTACAGCAACTCTAAACGCTGAACATCCACAAAACAAATTCAGTCCCAAGAAACGGAGCAACTTGCAGAGAAGGTAAACAATTGAGCATTGATTTGTATTTTAACATGCAAGTATTTGCTAGTTAACTCTTTATAGTCATTTCTATTATTGTACTGATAATCAGGCGATGATACCCTTCACTGAGCAATGCGCTGATTGTGCATATTTTATCGTTTTGATAAATGCAATCAATTTATGTTCGCTGTTGTTCATTTGTTGATGATATGATGTCAGCATCAGAACTTTACCTTTTTTTATTTTTTTATTTTATGAATTGTGTCACGTGCAAATGCATCAAGTCTCATCATACCAAAGCAAAGGTAATTAACAATTACTCCAGTTTACATCAGGGAACATCTACATGTGACATTAAAAACCTTGAGATGAAGACATTCTTAATGTGCACAACACCCAGCATCAGATTAAACCGATTTTGACTTCATGTTTTACAATGCAGAGTTGAATATCTTTAACTTTAAACCATAACATAGGCTGGTTATTCTCATAGATTGAAACAAAAGTGCTCAGATTTCACAATCAGCTGTTCTTGCTTTTGAGAAAACTAGTTTGTGTTTTTGTTCCAACATTTACATTTCTGGAGCATCTAATTTATTCATAGCCCTGGTTCATGCTAAACAATGTTTAATTAAATATGCAATAATTGCTTAAATGATAAAAGAAGCATTAAACCTCAAAATTGAGTACTTTTATCTGAATTGAGAGTAGAAATACCAGCAGCAGCTCTTTTATGACACATGTTGATTGTTTTTGATCAAGAACAAGTCAAGTCAAGTCAAGTCACCTTTATTTATATAGCGCCTTTAACAATACAAATTGTAACAAAGCACTGCACAATATCAAAATAGGCAAATTTGTCAATAATGTAAAATTACAGGATTTAACACTCAATTATCTGCTGAATGCATTTCATTATTGAATTTAGTAATGGCATTGTCCAGCTTAGTTCAGTTTAAATAGTATCTGTGCAATCAAGTCGATGATTGTGCTGGAAATGAAGTGTCCCCAACTGAGCAAGCCAGAGGCGACAGCGGCAAGGAACGAAAACTCCATCGGTGACAGAATGGAGAAAAAACCTTGGGAGAAACCAGGCTCAGTCGGGGGGCCAGTTCCCCTCCGGCCAGACAAATCAGTAGTTTGTTCCAACTGCAGCAAAGTCAGAGTGTAAGTGGTCCACTGGTTCCAGGGGTCTTTCCCCTATGGATGTCTAGGTGACGAGGTCCTCACTGGAGCTCTGTCTCTGGGGGCTCATCTCGGAGGTCCTCGGAGGGGTTGTCATCGTCTCTTCTCAGGTGTTCGGTCATCTCTATCGTTTAAGGGTAGGATCCAGACTGAGGCTTGTGTAATTCCTAACTACCACGGGATGTTAATCCCGTGGCAGTAACATAGAAACAGTAAGACAATTAGCGTAGCAGCGGCTCCATCCAGGAATAACCCTGGATGAAATTATCAGTATAACCCAAGCTAAAGCATAATAATGTGCATGTGTTCAGATGGACTGGCAGTACAAGATTGTGAGATGCATTATATGAATGCTTGGCTAAAGAGATGCGTCTTTAATCTAGATTTAAACAGAGAGAGTGTGTCTGAACCCCGAACGTTTTCAGGAAGGCTATTCCAGAGTTTAGGAGCCATATATGAAAAAGTTCTACCTCCTTTAGTGGACTTTGCTATCCTAGGTACTACCAAGAGTCCAGAGTTGTGCGACCTTAGGGAGCGGGTTGGATTGTAGCGTGATAAAAGATTAGTTAGGTACGCAGGAGCTAAATCATTTTGGGCCTTATAGGCAAGTAATAATATTTTGTAACTGATACGAAACTTAATAGGTAGCCAGTGCAGAGACTTTAAAATTGGAGTAATATGGTCATATTTTCTTGACCTGGTAAGGACTCTAGCCGCAGCATTTTGTACTATCTGTAGCTTGTTTATTGAAGATGCAGGACAACCACCTAGCAGTGCATTACAATAGTCCAGTCTAGAGGTCATGAATGCATGAACTAACTTTTCTGCATCAGAAACACTTAACATGTTCCGTAGCTTGGCAATGTTTCTAAGATGGAAGAATGCTGTTTTTGTAACATTGGAAATATGATTTTCAAAAGATAGGTTGCTGTCTAATATAACACCCAGATTTTTAACTGTAGAGGAAGTAACAGTACATCCGTCTAGTTGCAAATTGTAATCCAAGAGATTCTGTGTACTGTTTTTAGGTCCAACAAGTAATATCTCGGTCTTATCTGAATTTAATAGAAGAAAATTACTGGTCATCCAATCTTTTATATTTTTAACACACTCTGTTAGCTTAGATAGTTTCGAAGTTTCATCTGGTTTTGTTGAGATATATAGTTGAGTGTCATCAGCATAACAATGGAAACTAATCCCGTATTTTCTAATAATATTACCAAGGGGCAGCATATATAATGAAAATAATAGAGGACCTAGGACAGATCCTTGTGGTACTCCATACTTTACTGGTGATAATTGAGATGACTCCCCGTTTAAATAAACAAAGTGGTAGCGATCGGACAGGTAGGATCTAAACCATCTTAGAGCCTGCCCTTGAACACCTGTATAGTTTTGTAATCGATCTATCAGTATGTCATGATCTATAGTGTCGAACGCAGCACTAAGATCAAGTAAAACTAGCAACGAGATACAGCCTTTGTCTGACGCAAGAAGCAAGTCATTTGTAATTTTAACAAGTGCAGTTTCTGTGCTATGGCGGGGCCTGAAACCTGACTGAAATTCTTCATAGATATCATTTTTTTGCAAAAAGGAACACAATTGAGCAGACACTACTTTTTCTAATATTTTCGACATAAACGGAAGATTTGAAATGGGTCTGTAATTTGCCAGTTCACAAGGATCTAATTTTGGTTTCTTAATAAGAGGCTTAATAACTGCCAGCTTAAATGGTTTTGGGACGTGACCTAAAACAGCCTGAAGTGTTATCAGAAGATCAACATGACTCCGAGAAAACCTGCGAAAGACCGTCAAAACCAACTCTTCGGCCAACATCAGTGCAGCAGCGTCTGTGGATCGGAGAGTCGTGGCTTCGACCGGTGCTGAGGAGAACAAGAGCTTTTCTAAGCCTGTGTTTGCAGAGAAAGAAAGCAGCGCTGATGTTTCCTACCACTGGATGATTGCCACAAACACAGAATTGTGGGACATTGGGGATATTTTCTCAGATACAGATCAGTCCTTACCAGAGCCGTTCCCAAATGTAATTTCCAAGATGACTGTAAAGTTCCTGATCTCTGGAGCCGAAGCGTGTGTCCCCCAGCAGAAGATCCGTGGCGTCTGAAGGACGGTCAAAGCCCCGACACACCGGCTGACCGCTCTGAAGATGACCACGCTAAACATCCCAGAATCCCAGAGTTTCAGAGCCGCAGATTTGAGGAGATGCCAGTTATCATCAGCCACATTATTAACCCCAACAAGTTCTTCATCCAACACAAGGACACAAACCTCTGTGAACTCTCTGAAATCATGCTGTAAGTAGTGAAAGGTGTAGTTCACCCAGAAATGTGCTCAACCTCAGGCCTTCCAAGATTAGGATGAGTTTGTGTTTTCATCAGATTTGGAGGAATGTCTCAGCAATGGATGCTCTGCAGTGAATGGGTGCTGTCAGAATTAGAGCTGATGAAAATATCTCAATAATCAAAATCACTTCAGTCGTGCGAGTTTGCAGGAAACAAATCCTTCAATATGTTTTATCTACAAACCAAAATGCAGTCCATAACCCACAATAGTTCCACCAGTGAAGAAGTCCATCCCCTCTTATCCTATCACTTCAAAATCCAGACACATATCTGTTTTTGATTGTAAATGATGCTTGATCTGTGCATATTCCTCTGTTTGGACTCTCATTCTGACGGCACCCATTCACTGCAGAGCATCCATTACTGAGCAAGTGATGGAACCACACATTTCTCCAAATCTGATGAAGAAATAAACTCATCTACATGTTAGATGCTCTGAGGATGAGTGTGTTTCATATCTTTATTTGTATTACTGTGTCTGTGCAGTTCTAGTACTGATGTCTCTCTCTTTCTGTTTTCATTATGATTAATCAGGAGGAATGGCAAAAGATCTTTTGCAGAGATGAATCTCATCTCATTGACCTGATTTGATCTACATTTCACTTTTGATTATACCCTGTATAATTTATTATGTGACAAATAAAGAAACCTTGAACCTTGAACCTTGAACCTCCCAGACATTGGAGTTTATGTCATGGTTTGGTTTCTCAAGCAAGAGATGTGGAGCCGCGCCCAGATCATCAGAATCTGTCAGATGAGTCGAGGTGAGATAAATCAGTCTTTCATTATCCTTACGCTTTACCCATGTCATTTAAGACTTTAATTCATGATTTCATCTGTCACTGCGTTTAACAAAGGTGTGAATAAGTTCATACACATAACTGAAAGCTCATTTTTAGGTGAACGTGTAGTTTTAGCAATGACTCTGTGTAACTGTTTTCATGCCAGTGATGAAATATTGATTATTTTAGGGCCCAGCAACAGAGATTGCACAGACATTAAGGTGGAGGTCAGGAGGATTGACTATGGAGATGTTGTTTACATCTCTCTTTGGGATGTTAAGGAACTGTGTGGAGAAGCAGCATCCAAACCTGTGCAAGCGCTGCAGGTCTCTCTGGTGAATGTGGGTGTCTCTATTAATATTACTCTAGAGTTTATTTATTCATTTTAATGCATTGAGCTGTGTTTTAACTTGTGTGTTACAGGTGAGGCCAGTGAATGGAGAAACGCGATCAGCTGGTTCGAGAGTAAAGTGCAGAACAAGACTCTTTATGCCAGGCTCTATCCAGAAGAAGGAGGCGTTCTGGTTGAACTCTTCATGGAGAAGGGAAAGATTGGTGCTATGAGGTAACGATATGACCCCATTCTCACTTAAATATTGTTCACAAGCATTACAGAAATATCTAAAATGCTCTGTTTTGCTACAGGTGATGCTTTCTGATCTCATCTTTTCACATTTACAAATCTTTAAGCGAATATCGAAGTGACGAAGTGACTAGTGTAACGGGGCCGACAAGACGAGAGGCGTGCAGATCCATATGCAAGCTTTTATTTTATTGCTAGACATGGTCAAAAAACACAGGCAGGGTCGAACAAATGGCAAACAGTCATATAGAGGGCAGGGCAGAAGAGTACTCAAGTAAATGGGCAAGGTCTACGATCGGCGAACAATATTCAGAGGGCAAGGCAGAGAGAAATCCAGGTAACAAACAGAAGGTCAGGAACCAGACAGCAAGGCAACACAAGAAGACCAGGCTGAACACAAAAACAAAACATGGGAAGGCTTGTTAATAGCTAACATTTGGAGAATGCTAAATGCTAAAACAATACTCAGCGATGACAGAGAGGAAGTCCATGGCTTAAGTAAGCTGCGTGATCAGTGCAATCAGCTGTGTGATTAGTGCAATCAGCTGGGTTTGTGTGTGGGTGTGTCGTCAGTGCAGTGAATGATGGGAATTGTAGTCTGAGGTGGACTGCAACAGTGAATGTAGTGCAATTAATTTGGTGCCACGGCATTTGATGATTGTCAATTTTTTTTTTTTACATTTAAACATTTTGCAAGTTTGTAATTTTATATCAGGCTTATAGCATGGTAATAGTGTATTTGTATTTGTTTTGTTAATTAAAGTCCCATGTTTATTGCAGAAAATGTGTTGTTGTAAGTTATAGATTAGCAATTGACCTGAAATGAAAGTGAAAGCTAAATGTGCACGGGCATTAACAAGGTATTTAAAAGCGAAGGAAAATGAGAGGGAAAACTCCAAAGAACTTTGTACAACCAATCTGTATTATGCAACTTGCCGACAGCGTGTCTGTGGCTAAAATAAAGATTATTTATGCCTTCACGCAGCGCGCACACTCATATGACGCAGCTGTGCATTTAACAGGCGACCAATGGCAATGCCCGTTCTAGATGGAGTTAAACCAATGGCAATTACATTACCCATTTGCGGAACAAGCGACCAGATTAATGTTTTTTTTTTTAAAGAGAAAAAAAAGCATATATTGCTGGACTCGGTCGAGACCAACTTGAACATTTAGCGAGTCCGATGACCATGTCCGAGACAAGTCCGAGTCCAAATACCAACGAGTCCAAGACAAGTCCGAGACGACAGAAAAGTCAGAGACCGGACTGGAGTACTACAGCCCTACTATAACGTCGCGGCTGCAGTGAAAACACCAGCGAACACTGGGAGAGAAAGGCTTGGCAGGAATTTGGGTCTCCATCGTAAACTGGGGGATTGTTGGCATGCGGTTCGGGTTCCAGAGGAATGCCAGCACGGAGGGCGGGACCTCAGTTAGCCGCCTCCTGCTGTAGATCATAGACCCGCGTGAGGAGCTCCGCGACTCGGGCATTGAGAGCGTCCATCTTATGCGCTGTGGTGTTGAGCTGGGTGGCATGCTGACCCAACAATGCTCCCTGTTGCACGAGAGCAGCGCGAAGCGGATCCGATCCCGCTGAATCCATCATTAGTCAGACTGTTCTGTCAGGAAGGAGAGGCAGGATTCAGATGCGGGTACAGCGGAGGTTTTATTGGACAGCAAATGAACAAGACAGGTGAAGAGTGCTTCCACGGGCAGTTAGAGTGGAGCAGAATCCTCTTCCACACAGATGGTTCGATCGCCACGGTGGGATGAGCCATAACAGCGGCAGAAGCAATGAAGCCGGCGAGGCTGCTCGCTAATCCGAGCGAGAGGCTGAGCAGTCCACAGCGAGCATTTAGCATTAACATCCAATGGTTGAATACAGTGTGTGTTTGAAAAGCTAAAGTGGTTTAACCATTTAAACATCTCAACTAATACACTTGTTTGTCTTTCTCTTCTTTATTTCTCCCGTTTCTCACTTTTTACCACTTATTTGTATTTCTACTAGAAAGGAAAATACTAGTTCACATATATTAATTGTACCAAATTCAAATTTAATTAAAACATTAAATTTATTTGGAATCATTCTAATTTTCCCCCTCAGATCATTTCATATGATCCTTACTTCTAGTATTCCCTTTTGGGCCTAATCATTTTAGGTACAAATAAGTATTGAATTTTGAAAGTTTAAGTAAACTTATTCTACCTAATTGATTTATTACCCATATAAATAGATTCTATTCAGACTTATACTCACTCATTACTTTATTGCGTTTTACCCCCTGATTCTTCCTGTTTTGGTTATACACATAACCACTATTTTATTTACTTATTTACTCATTTACTTCATTTCATATTTGCTTATTTTTCCTGTTTATTACTTTACAATTTTACTTTGTCTTACCATTTTCTTTCCTCTGTGTATCCTAGCTTGGGAACGACCCACCTGAGCCTTAATAGGACACATTGTTATCCCTCACTACGAGTTCAAATAAATTCGAGAGACAAATCTCTTTCATCCAAAATTTATTTTTGTTGATAGTTGTGTAGCAACTGAAAACAACACCATACTCGCAGTCGGGTATAACTGCTCGCTAGTGGACCCGATCCACTCAACTTACTGTCTCTTACTCTTCTCTCCTGTTCTATCCTCCTTTCTTTCCTCTTCATTTTTCACATTTGTAGGGACCTGTAAGAACCATCAATCAATTCTAAGTGTATGAGATACACAATCCTGTCAAAAGGCAAATCATCCTTACGAATTTGATTGCAATCAAACCTTCTTTCGTTCTTCCTAACCTCCCTATATTTAAAAAAAAATCCACATTTTAACACCTCATGCAACGCTGAGATCAATTTTAATAGAGATAAGTGTTGAGCAACTGTCACCTTCGCAGCCTCCCTGGCGAGCGGTCCAACTGTAAGGTGTGCGTTGTCAATTCTGTCAGACTAAGAAAAGAGATATCAGAATTATTATTATATTCGTTTGTCTAAAACAAAGATTTAATAATATTGTTTGCCTCCTTGATAACAACAGTTCATTGAAAAAAAAAAATGTTTTCCTCATTTGAAAAACAAAACAAAAGGAATTTTAATTGAATTTGTTTGTCACATTTTTTCTCTTTTCCCTCTTCCTCATTAGAGAGACGAAGTCTTCACATCGCTAGTCTACCTAGATACCCTGAGACCAACACAGTCATCACCACACTTCACTAGTGGTTCAAAAATGACTGACACAACACTTAGTTGTCGCACCACACATAAGCTTCCACTCCACACAGATCTGTGTCAGTCTCTCTTCTCCCCAGCGTGCCAACATGCCGCAGACTGCAGACCGTTTTGCCAAATGGGAAGATGTGAACACTGAGAGGCACGACAGACAGCCTCACCCCCAAGATGTTTGAACTGTTATTATTTTTTTATAATAATCCTAATTCTGAGAAGATTCCTGACACAAGATTCAAGCCAGAACAACAACCATGAGGAGCTAGTCAAAATCACCAGCTCCCCAAGCTATGCCTTCACGACCCAGCTGAAACTAAGCGACAAGCACATCACCCACCTTCAAGAGGAACTGACATGTGCTCAATGCCGCATAGACAAGCTGGAAGTGAAAGTTCAAGATCAACTCAAAGCACCCAACGAGAGGGAGCAGGAAACAACGGAACAAGTTAAGGAGCTCCAAGCAGCCCTGACAGCAGCTCAACTTGACCAACAACATGCAAAGGCTGCCCAGAAAGACTTGGTAAACAGACTTCAGTATGCCGACCAGCTACTAGAGAAAGCCAAGAATGACATCAGCAACAAGAATGCTGAAATCGGTGCCTTGAAAGACCACCTTGAAAGGTACAGAACTGAAATGGACAATCTGACCCAACAACTAGACGATACCAACGATCAGCCCTACATGGTCAGAAGATAACTTAAACATGCTTATGAGCAGAAACAAGAGCCAAGGCAAGAGAAACAAAACTCAGCCTCACCACTGCTGAGCAGAGCAGAGTCCCATGTCCAAGAACTCGTATACAGCAAAAGAAGTGAAGGGCCACAACCCAAAACCTCACCTGCCTTCGCCACAGAACTCTTTCCTGCCAACGAAAGAAAATCTCCCATCCAAGCAAACCTTGGAGCTGCATCTGGGATGACCATCAAAGACCTTGACAAGCTGTCTAAAAACATCAGCATGTTCAACCCGAACTCCACAGGGGGCCATACCATTCAGGCTCACCTTCAAGATATCGACTTTTATCTAGAAATGAGACCTCATGTGACTGACAGAGACAGGTTATACCTCCTTAGAGCCACGTCCAATTCCGAGGTACGACACTTCCTAGATCGACAGCCCAATCAAACAAAGTCAGACTACCAGCTACTTCGTGAGGCCCTGATTAAAGAGTTTACCGACCCTGACTCCGAACATGGACTGTTAACTGCCTTAGAAACCAATCTAGGTCGACAAGAGGCTCCACAAGCTTATTACAACCGACTCCGACAAGCCTACTTTGGTGCACACAATGAACCTGACCTTGAAGAGGATGTGAACTTCAAAAGCCTCTTCCTAAGAAATCTGCACCCTGGAATCAGCCACCATCTAGGCGTCATTGCCTGTTCACGCTCCATGACCATCCAACAGTTGCATGACCTAACACAGAAGGCCTACAACAAGCAGAGGATAGCCTCAAAGAAAGGTAACAAAACATCCACACTCTTGAACTCTGTCAACAAAGACTCCAGCCTTGCACTGGACGACACCCAGTTGCATCACAACACCAGAGTCCTCCATCAAGAGCACAGAAAACCCGACCCCATGTCCACGAAAGCTATCAGCCCAACTTCTGGAAAAATCCATGGGACCAGCCACGCTCCTAACCAGACATCCAAAGGTAATCGCCTGACTCATCCAAGAGCATCTTGTAGGAGTACGCGACAACGAAACCCACTTCAGCATCACTCAGACATGCACAGTGCTGAGTATGCTCCAGAACAATACAGCTTACCATCAGAAGACATGAAATAAGTCATGAGCCAACTGAGCGAGTTCCTTCAAGATAAGCTGAACAAGGATGACTACAAAATTGAGTCATGCTCGCTGTGACCAGCGACAGAACGGAAGGCCGGTGATCACATGGTACACCGCCATATCCGAGATGACAAGCACCTGTTCAACAACCACACAGGACGAGCAAGTCTCTCACTGCCAACCGTTGATGAAAACTGAGGTACCAGAGAACATCACCTCACTCACCCATCACTCACTAGCAAACTGCTAAATTAACTCCAACTCCAAAAACCACACTCCTGTCTGGGCAACAGCAACCACCAAAGCACAGAAGGTCAGAAAGTCTGCCACATCCAGAAGGCAGCACAAGAGTAATGAAACAAAGGATACAAAGTTTCCATCCCAGCATCACACAGCCATGCCAAACTACCTCCGACTGTCTGCTAAAGAACTTCCTGCCTTTCTGGACTGACCCCCATTAGATCATGGACATGCCCACATCCAAGCCAAGGATGAAGAGAGCCAGTCTTCACTAACATACCTGAAAAGGGGGGAGACAACACAGACTGAAACAGATCTGACCACACCTACACTACAACATTAACACACACAACATTACTTTGTAATGTTAGCCTTTGTTTTTCCAGCGCTCGACGATGTCTTCAGCTAAACACCTCGCCGATCGAAGGGGTGTGTGTAGTATATCAAGGACCGAAAGGTACAGTGTGAGAACAGGAAAAACACCTCAGCAACACAAAAGCACATACACCATAGACACACGACATAGCCACAGGGGAAGTAATCTGGCCCAGCAAGCAGCCATCCGGTCCCGCAGCCACTATTCCGGCGCTGGTCAGACCCGCTTGACAGGCTGGTGGTTCAAAGCGAACAGAGGCAAATGGTCGGGGGAGGGGCAATGTCTGTAATGTCTTTAAGGTGGGTTTGAGGAAGCAAGAGTGTCTCACTGCATTGCTCTCCCGGGTAGATACCAGCAACAGCCTTGCCAAGGCCACTGTGTGGGGGAGCCAGAAAAAGATAAGATTGTTTTGTCTTTGGGGCGAGTAACCACATTCCAATTTTTCAGGCTACTCTCTCTCTCTGTCCATTTTGTCCATTTTGGTCTCCAATATAATCAATTTTCCTTTGTAAAGCCGTGAGCTTCTCCTTGATAGAATCCATATTGCGATTGATAGTCTCAGTCTCAATGCTGACCGCTCTTCCTACAGCTTCAATCAAGAAGTCTTGTGAGGCTTTGGACAGCTGTTCCCATCTTCTGAATTCTTCGATAACCCAGGGCAAAGCCTAATCCAATCAGCAAAATACCTGTTATCATGGTTCCGAATAGGTAGATATTTTCAATGTCCTCCACGGAAAAAGCCGCAAGACACACGATTCGCCATCTCTCCCACGTTCCGTCAGGGCAGTCAGGTTCCCCGGAACCCAAATGGTGTCTTAATAATGCCTTAAAAGACCAGTTGATCAAATCCATAATCTTTCAGTTTGGAGAGCAGTGCAGAGAGAGTCTGTCAATACGAGACAAGGGAGCAAGCAGGGAAGATAAGGGTGAGGACGGGGAGAGAAAAATGCGACCGCCTCCGTTGAGTGCCAAAGAGAGAATACCTAGTTTTGTGAATGCAAAAGAAGCCAGTGTGTCTTATCTGCACCGAAGCGATCCACTGACTCTTTTGAATGTCTTTCAGAACTTTTCAAATTAAAATCTCTCAATTTATCTCAAAATCAAACATTGCTGCAAAAACGTTCTTGTACTTTTATTTTGAAGGCAAAATCAAGACAGAATGATTGTGAGTAATAATGATGGGAAGTTTAGATCATTTTACTGATTCGGACTTTTAAGTTTTGAAGCATTGATGAGCGTTTGAAGCATGAAGGGACATTGGAATGCTCCATTGATCTGTTGAAGATCTGTATGAAGACGGGGGTCAGTTGGTCAGCACAGGTTTTCAGACAGGCTGGTGTCACACCATCTGGGCCTGGTGCCTTAGCTTCTCTTGTTCTTCTTTTGTTGATGCAAATGTAACATAATACAAACTGTTAGAAATGTACATACAATTTAAAAAAATTAAACATAAAAACTATTTCCGTTAAACTATGATCCGTTAAAACACATCATCACTGTCTATGAAAGTATCAGGGGTCAGTTGCATAAATAGTCGCTATGTTAAAACTGTGTCTTAAGAACTAGTCTGACCAACTAGCTAGCCAATAGGTAATTACTAATCAAACTTACTTTTTGGATTTAAATCAGACCATTCTCCTTTTTTATAACTATTTAATATGATTTAAAAAAGTTCTGACCAGTCTTAAAAAAAATTGATGATTAAATTATTAAGACTTATGCAACCAGCCCCAGATGTTCTCTATATTATATTACTGCTAGTTTACTTTAGTTGTAAATTAAATTCATATTACGAAACAATAAACATTATCCTATATCATTATTCCATTTTCGTTACATACATTTAATTTTGGTAGACATTCACAGTAGCCCGTATTTTCTTTTTTTCAAATTTTTTGGTATTTTAATTCGATTTTATATTGGATAAAGCACACATCGAAGATTTAATAGAACGACTTTTGCATGTCACCTTCTTTAATTAATTACGTATTTGTTTATTTCCATGCATTTAAATAAAAATTGGTTAAACATGCAGCTGTGGTCAACACGTGCTGAATCCAGGTGCAGTGTTTCTCCTCCAGCGAGTGCCAAGTTCGTCTCTAGAAACTGCACTGCTTAAAACTAACAGCAGCACTTCACAAGCTTTTTTAAGTGTTTCTTATTTACAGCAACTCTAAACGCTGAACATCCACAAAACAAATTCAGTCCCAAGAAACGGAGCAACTTGCAGAGAAGGTAAACAATTGAGCATTGATTTGTATTTTAACATGCAAGTATTTGCTAGTTAACTCTTTATAGTCATTTCTATTATTGTACTGATAATCAGGCGATGATACCCTTCACTGAGCAATGCGCTTATTGTGCATATTTTATCGTTTTGATAAATGCAATCAATTTATGTTCGCTGTTGTTCATTTGTTGATGATATGATGTCAGCATCAGAACTTTACCTTTTTTTTTTTTTTTTTTTTTATGAATTGTGTCACGTGCAAATGCATCAAGTCTCATCATACCAAAGCAAAGGTAATTAACAATTACTCCAGTTTACATCAGGGAACATCTACATGTGACATTAAAAACCTTGAGATGAAGACATTCTTAATGTGCACAACACCCAGCATCAGATTAAACCGATTTTGACTTCATGTTTTACAATGCAGAGTTGAATATCTTTAACTTTAAACCATAACATAGGGTTATTCTCATAGATTGAAACAAAAGTGCTCAGATTTCACAATCAGCTGTTCTTGCTTTTGAGAAAACTAGTTTGTGTTTTTGTTCCAACATTTACATTTCTGGAGCATCTAATTTATTCATAGCCCTGGTTCATGTTAAACAATGTTTAATTAATTATGCAATAATTGCTTAAATGATAAAAGAAGCATTAAACCTCAAAATTGAGTACTTTTATCTGAATTGAGAGTAGAAATACCAGCAGCAGCTCTTTTATGACACATGTTGATTGTTTTTGATCAAGAACAAGTCAAGTCAAGTCAAGTCACCTTTATTTATATAGCGCCTTTAACAATACAAATTGTAACAAAGCACTGCACAATATCAAAATAGGCAAATTTGTCAATAATGTAAAATTACAGGATTTAACACTCAATTATCTGCTGAATGCATTTCATTATTGAATTTAGTAATGGCATTGTCCAGCTTAGTTCAGTTTAAATAGTATCTGTGCAATCAAGTCGATGATTGTGCTGGAAATGAAGTGTCCCCAACTGAGCAAGCCAGAGGCGACAGCGGCAAGGAACGAAAACTCCATCGGTGACAGAATGGAGAAAAAACCTTGGGAGAAACCAGGCTCAGTCGGGGGGCCAGTTCCCCTCCGGCCAGACAAATCAGTAGTTTGTTCCAACTGCAGCAAAGTCAGAGTGTAAGTGGTCCACTGGTTCCAGGGGTCTTTCCCCGATGGATGTCTAGGTGACGAGGTCCTCACTGGAGCTCTGTCTCTGGGGGCTCATCTCGGAGGTCCTCGGAGGGGTTGTCATCGTCTCTTCTCAGGTGTTCGGTCATCTCTATCGTTTAAGGGTAGGATCCAGACTGAGGCTTGTGTAATTCCTAACTACCACGGGATGTTAATCCCGTGGCAGTAACATAGAAACAGTAAGACAATTAGCGTAGCAGCGGCTCCATCCAGGAATAACCCTGGATGAAATTATCAGTATAACCCAAGCTAAAGCATAATAATGTGCATGTGTTCAGATGGACTGGCAGTACAAGATTGTGAGATGCATTATATGAATGCTTGGCTAAAGAGATGCGTCTTTAATCTAGATTTAAACAGAGAGAGTGTGTCTGAACCCCGAACGTTTTCAGGAAGGCTATTCCAGAGTTTAGGAGCCATATATGAAAAAGTTCTACCTCCTTTAGTGGACTTTGCTATCCTAGGTACTACCAAGAGTCCAGAGTTGTGCGACCTTAGGGAGCGGGTTGGATTGTAGCGTGATAAAAGATTAGTTAGGTACGCAGGAGCTAAATCATTTTGGGCCTTATAGGCAAGTAATAATATTTTGTAACTGATACGAAACTTAATAGGTAGCCAGTGCAGAGACTTTAAAATTGGAGTAATATGGTCATATTTTCTTGACCTGGTAAGGACTCTAGCCGCAGCATTTTGTACTATCTGTAGCTTGTTTATTGAAGATGCAGGACAACCACCTAGCAGTGCATTACAATAGTCCAGTCTAGAGGTCATGAATGCATGAACTAACTTTTCTGCATCAGAAACACTTAACATGTTCCGTAGCTTGGCAATGTTTCTAAGATGGAAGAATGCTGTTTTTGTAACATTGGAAATATGATTTTCAAAAGATAGGTTGCTGTCTAATATAACACCCAGATTTTTAACTGTAGAGGAAGTAACAGTACATCCGTCTAGTTGCAAATTGTAATCCAAGAGATTCTGTGTACTGTTTTTAGGTCCAACAAGTAATATCTCGGTCTTATCTGAATTTAATAGAAGAAAATTACTGGTCATCCAATCTTTTATATTTTTAACACACTCTGTTAGCTTAGATAGTTTCGAAGTTTCATCTGGTTTTGTTGAGATATATAGTTGAGTGTCATCAGCATAACAATGGAAACTAATCCCGTATTTTCTAATAATATTACCAAGGGGCAGCATATATAATGAAAATAATAGAGGACCTAGGACAGATCCTTGTGGTACTCCATACTTTACTGGTGATAATTGAGATGACTCCCCGTTTAAATAAACAAAGTGGTAGCGATCGGACAGGTAGGATCTAAACCATCTTAGAGCCTGCCCTTGAACACCTGTATAGTTTTGTAATCGATCTATCAGTATGTCATGATCTATAGTGTCGAACGCAGCACTAAGATCAAGTAAAACTAGCAACGAGATACAGCCTTTGTCTGACGCAAGAAGCAAGTAATTTAGTACTTATTAACAATGCAGAAGTGTGGGGGGCTGAAAGCTGAAATCACTAATATTCATAGATATTTTTTTGCAAAAAGGAACACAATTGAGCAGACACTACTTTTTCTAATATTTTCGACATAAACGGAAGATTTGAAATGGGTCTGTAATTTGCCAGTTCACAAGGATCTAATTTTGGTTTCTTAATAAGAGGCTTAATAACTGCCAGCTTAAATGGTTTTGGGACGTGACCTAAAACAGCCTGAAGTGTTATCAGAAGATCAACATGACTCCGAGAAAACCTGCGAAAGACCGTCAAAACCAACTCTTGAAACCAAATCACATTCATCCAAAACACCTCCTTCAGCTAAATGTTGAGAATGACCAAATATACCATCAGAAGCTGTCAAGCTCTCAACTCATGCACTTTCTGAAATCAAGCAGACATCTGGTGTCATCAGCTGATGAAGTCAAATACAGGCCAGACATAACTGAGTCTTTATTTGGTCTGATTAAACATCAGTGCAGCAGCGTCTGTGGATCGGAGAGTCGTGGCTTCGACCGGTGCTGAGGAGAACAAGAGCTTTTCTAAGCCTGTGTTTGCAGAGAAAGAAAGCAGCGCTGATGTTTCCTACCACTGGATGATTGCCACAAACACAGAATTGTGGGACATTGGGGATATTTTCTCAGATACAGATCAGTCCTTACCAGAGCCGTTCCCAAATGTAATTTCCAAGATGACTGTAAAGTTCCTGATCTCTGGAGCCGAAGCGTGTGTCCCCCAGCAGAAGATCCGTGGCGTCTGAAGGACGGTCAAAGCCCCGACACACCGGCTGACCGCTCTGAAGATGACCACGCTAAACATCCCAGAATCCCAGAGTTTCAGAGCCGCAGATTTGAGGAGATGCCAGTTATCATCAGCCACATTATTAACCCCAACAAGTTCTTCATCCAACACAAGGACACAAACCTCTGTGAACTCTCTGAAATCATGCTGTAAGTAGTGAAAGGTGTAGTTCACCCAGAAATGTGCTCAACCTCAGGCCTTCCAAGATTAGGATGAGTTTGTGTTTTCATCAGATTTGGAGGAATGTCTCAGCAATGGATGCTCTGCAGTGAATGGGTGCTGTCAGAATTAGAGCTGATGAAAACATCTCAATAATCAAAATCACTTCAGTCGTGCGAGTTTGCAGGAAACAAATCCTTCAATATGTTTTATCTACAAACCAAAATGCAGTCCATAACCCACAATAGTTCCACCAGTGAAGAAGTCCATCCCCTCTTATCCTATCACTTCAAAATCCAGACACATATCTGTTTTTGATTGTAAATGATGCTTGATCTGTGCATATTCCTCTGTTTGGACTCTCATTCTGACGGCACCCATTCACTGCAGAGCATCCATTACTGAGCAAGTGATGGAACCACACATTTCTCCAAATCTGATGAAGAAATAAACTCATCTACATGTTAGATGCTCTGAGGATGAGTGTGTTTCATATCTTTATTTGTATTACTGTGTCTGTGCAGTTCTAGTACTGATGTCTCTCTCTTTCTGTTTTCATTATGATTAATCAGGAGGAATGGCAAAAGATCTTTTGCAGAGATGAATCTCATCTCATTGACCTGATTTGATCTACATTTCACTTTTGATTATACCCTGTATAATTTATTATGTGACAAATAAAGAAACCTTGAACCTTGAACCTTGAACCTCCCAGACATTGGAGTTTATGTCATGGTTTGGTTTCTCAAGCAAGAGATGTGGAGCCGCGCCCAGATCATCAGAATCTGTCAGATGAGTCGAGGTGAGATAAATCAGTCTTTCATTATCCTTACGCTTTACCCATGTCATTTAAGACTTTAATTCATGATTTCATCTGTCACTGCGTTTAACAAAGGTGTGAATAAGTTCATACACATAACTGAAAGCTCATTTTTAGGTGAACGTGTAGTTTTAGCAATGACTCTGTGTAACTGTTTTCATGCCAGTGATGAAATATTGATTATTTTAGGGCCCAGCAACAGAGATTGCACAGACATTAAGGTGGAGGTCA
Organism: Schizopygopsis malacanthus; assembly: GCA_027474115.1. Classification (NCBI taxonomy): domain Eukaryota; kingdom Metazoa; phylum Chordata; class Actinopteri; order Cypriniformes; family Cyprinidae; genus Schizopygopsis; species Schizopygopsis malacanthus. The sequence goes on from JAPDDM010000267.1 coordinate 160,857, forward strand.
GGAGGATTGACTATGGAGATGTTGTTTACATCTCTCTTTGGGATGTTAAGGAACTGTGTGGAGAAGCAGCATCCAAACCTGTGCAAGCGCAACAGGTCTCTCTGGTCAATGTGGGTGTCTCTATTAATATTACTCTAGAGTTTATTTATTCATTTTAATGCATTGAGCTGTGTTTTAACTTGTGTGTTACAGGTGAGGCCAGTGAATGGAGAAACGCGATCAGCTGGTTCGAGAGTAAAGTGCAGAACAAGACTCTTTATGCCAGGCTCTATCCAGAAGAAGGAGGCGTTCTGGTTGAACTCTTCATGGAGAAGGGAAAGATTGGTGCTATGAGGTAACGATATGACCCCATTCTCACTTAAATATTGTTCACAAGCATTACAGAAATATCTAAAATGCTCTGTTTTGCTACAGGTGATGCTTTCTGATCTCATCTTTTCACATTTACAAATCTTTAAGCGTATATCGAAGTGACTTAGTGTAACGGGGCCGACAAGACGAGAGGCGTGCAGATCCATATGCAAGCTTTTATTGCTAGACATGGTCAAAAAACACAGGCAGGGTCGAACAAATGGCAAACAGTCATATAGAGGGCAGGGCAGAAGAGTACTCAAGTAAATGGGCAAGGTCTACGATCGGCGAACAATATTCAGAGGGCAAGGCAGAGAGAAATCCAGGTAACAAACAGAAGGTCAGGAACCAGACAGCAAGGCAACACAAGAAGACCAGGCTGAACACAAAAACAAAACATGGGAAGGCTTGTTAATAGCTAACATTTGGAGAATGCTAAATGCTAAAACAATACTCAGCGATGACAGAGAGGAAGTCCATGGCTTAAGTAAGCTGCGTGATCAGTGCAATCAGCTGTGTGATTAGTGCAATCAGCTGGGTTTGTGTGTGGGTGTGTCGTCAGTGCAGTGAATGATGGGAATTGTAGTCTGAGGTGGACTGCAACAGTGAATGTAGTGCAATTAATTTGGTGCCACGGCATTTGATGATTGTAAATTTTTCTTTTTTACATTTAAACATTTTGCAAGTTTGTAATTTTATATCAGGCTTATAGCATGGTAATGGTGTATTTGTATTTGTTTTGTTAATTAAAGTCCCATGTTTATTGCAGAAAATGTGTTGTTGTAAGTTATAGATTAGCAATTGACCTGAAATGAAAGTGAAAGCTAAATGTGCACGGGCATTAACAAGGTATTTAAAAGCGAAGGAAAATGAGAGGGAAAACTCCAAAGAACTTTGTACAACCAAACTGTATTATGCAACTTGCCGACAGCGTGTCTGTGGCTAAAATAAAGATTATTTATGCCTTCACGCAGCGCGCACACTCATATGACGCAGCTGTGCATTTAACAGGCGACCAATGGCAATGCCCGTTCTAGATGGAGTTAAACCAATGGCAATTACATTACCCATTTGCGGAACAAGCGACCAGATTAATGTTTTTTTTTTGAAAGAGAAAAAAAAGCATATATTGCTGGACTCGGTCGAGACCAACTTGAACATTTAGCGAGTCCGATGACCATGTCCGAGACAAGTCCGAGTCCAAATACCAACGAGTCCAAGACAAGTCCGAGACGACAGAAAAGTCAGAGACCGGACTGGAGTACTACAGCCCTACTATAACGTCGCGGCTGCAGTGAAAACACCAGCGAACACTGGGAGAGAAAGGCTTGGCAGGAATTTGGGTCGCCATCGTAAACTGGGGGATTGTTGGCATGCGGTTCGGGTTCCAGAGGAATGCCAGCACGGAGGGCGGGACCTCAGTTAGCCGCCTCCTGCTGTAGATCATAGACCCGCGTGAGGAGCTCCGCGACTCGGGCATTGAGAGCGTCCATCTTATGCGCTGTGGTGTTGAGCTGGGTGGCATGCTGACCCAACAATGCTCCCTGTTGCACGAGAGCAGCGCGAAGCGGATCCGATCCCGCTGAATCCATCATTAGTCAGACTGTTCTGTCAGGAAGGAGAGGCAGGATTCAGATGCGGGTACAGCGGAGGTTTTATTGGACAGCAAATGAACAAGACAGGTGAAGAGTGCTTCCACGGGCAGTTAGAGTGGAGCAGAATCCTCTTCCACACAGATGGTTCGATCGCCACGGTGGGATGAGCCATAACAGCGGCAGAAGCAATGAAGCCGGCGAGGCTGCTCGCTAATCCGAGCGAGAGGCTGAGCAGTCCACAGCGAGCATTTAGCATTAACATCCAATGGTTGAATACAGTGTGTGTTTGAAAAGCTAAAGTGGTTTAACCATTTAAACATCTCAACTAATACACTTGTTTGTCTTTCTCTTCTTTATTTCTCCCGTTTCTCACTTTTTACCACTTATTTGTATTTCTACTAGAAAGGAAAATACTAGTTCACATATATTAATTGTACCAAATTCAAATTTAATTAAAACATTAAATTTATTTGGAATCATTCTAATTTTCCCCCTCAGATCATTTCATATGATCCTTACTTCTAGTATTCCCTTTTGGGCCTAATCATTTTAGGTACAAATAAGTATTGAATTTTGGAATTTTTAAGTAAACTTATTCTACCTAATTGATTTATTACCCATATAAATAGATTCTATTCAGACTTATACTCACTCATTACTTTATTGCGTTTTACCCCCTGATTCTTCCTGTTTTGGTTATACACATAACCACTATTTTATTTACTTATTTACTCATTTACTTCATTTCATATTTGCTTATTTTTCCTGTTTATTACTTTACAATTTTACTTTGTCTTACCATTTTCTTTCCTCTGTGTATCCTAGCTTGGGAACGACCCACCTGAGCCTTAATAGGACACATTGTTATCCCTCACTACGAGTTCAAATAAATTCGAGAGACAAATCTCTTTCATCCAAAATTTATTTTTGTTGATAGTTGTGTAGCAACTGAAAACAACACCATACTCGCAGTCGGGTATAACTGCTCGCTAGTGGACCCGATCCACTCAACTTACTGTCTCTTACTCTTCTCTCCTGTTCTATCCTCCTTTCTTTCCTCTTCATTTTTCACATTTGTAGGGACCTGTAAGAACCATCAATCAATTCTAAGTGTATGAGATACACAATCCTGTCAAAAGGCAAATCATCCTTACGAATTTGATTGCAATCAAACCTTCTTTCGTTCTTCCTAACCTCCCTATATTTAAAAAAAAATCCACATTTTAACACCTCATGCAACGCTGAGATCAATTTTAATAGAGATAAGTGTTGAGCAACTGTCACCTTCGCAGCCTCCCTGGCGAGCGGTCCAACTGTAAGGTGTGCGTTGTCAATTCTGTCAGACTAAGAAAAGAGATATCAGAATTATTATTATATTCGTTTGTCTAAAACAAAGATTTAATAATATTGTTTGCCTCCTTGATAACAACAGTTCATTGAAAAAAAAAAATGTTTTCCTCATTTGAAAAACAAAACAAAAGGAATTTTAATTGAATTTGTTTGTCACATTTTTTCTCTTTTCCCTCTTCCTCATTAGAGAGACGAAGTCTTCACATCGCTAGTCTACCTAGATACCCTGAGACCAACACAGTCATCACCACACTTCACTAGTGGTTCAAAAATGACTGACACAACACTTAGTTGTCGCACCACACATAAGCTTCCACTCCACACAGATCTGTGTCAGTCTCTCTTCTCCCCAGCGTGCCAACATGCCGCAGACTGCAGACCGTTTTGCCAAATGGGAAGATGTGAACACTGAGAGGCACGACAGACAGCCTCACCCCCAAGATGTTTGAACTGTTATTATTTTTTTATAATAATCCTAATTCTGAGAAGATTCCTGACACAAGATTCAAGCCAGAACAACAACCATGAGGAGCTAGTCAAAATCACCAGCTCCCCAAGCTATGCCTTCACGACCCAGCTGAAACTAAGCGACAAGCACATCACCCACCTTCAAGAGGAACTGACATGTGCTCAATGCCGCATAGACAAGCTGGAAGTGAAAGTTCAAGATCAACTCAAAGCACCCAACGAGAGGGAGCAGGAAACAACGGAACAAGTTAAGGAGCTCCAAGCAGCCCTGACAGCAGCTCAACTTGACCAACAACATGCAAAGGCTGCCCAGAAAGACTTGGTAAACAGACTTCAGTATGCCGACCAGCTACTAGAGAAAGCCAAGAATGACATCAGCAACAAGAATGCTGAAATCGGTGCCTTGAAAGACCACCTTGAAAGGTACAGAACTGAAATGGACAATCTGACCCAACAACTAGACGATACCAACGATCAGCCCTACATGGTCAGAAGATAACTTAAACATGCTTATGAGCAGAAACAAGAGCCAAGGCAAGAGAAACAAAACTCAGCCTCACCACTGCTGAGCAGAGCAGAGTCCCATGTCCAAGAACTCGTATACAGCAAAAGAAGTGAAGGGCCACAACCCAAAACCTCACCTGCCTTCGCCACAGAACTCTTTCCTGCCAACGAAAGAAAATCTCCCATCCAAGCAAACCTTGGAGCTGCATCTGGGATGACCATCAAAGACCTTGACAAGCTGTCTAAAAACATCAGCATGTTCAACCCGAACTCCACAGGGGGCCATACCATTCAGGCTCACCTTCAAGATATCGACTTTTATCTAGAAATGAGACCTCATGTGACTGACAGAGACAGGTTATACCTCCTTAGAGCCACGTCCAATTCCGAGGTACGACACTTCCTAGATCGACAGCCCAATCAAACAAAGTCAGACTACCAGCTACTTCGTGAGGCCCTGATTAAAGAGTTTACCGACCCTGACTCCGAACATGGACTGTTAACTGCCTTAGAAACCAATCTAGGTCGACAAGAGGCTCCACAAGCTTATTACAACCGACTCCGACAAGCCTACTTTGGTGCACACAATGAACCTGACCTTGAAGAGGATGTGAACTTCAAAAGCCTCTTCCTAAGAAATCTGCACCCTGGAATCAGCCACCATCTAGGCGTCATTGCCTGTTCACGCTCCATGACCATCCAACAGTTGCATGACCTAACACAGAAGGCCTACAACAAGCAGAGGATAGCCTCAAAGAAAGGTAACAAAACATCCACACTCTTGAACTCTGTCAACAAAGACTCCAGCCTTGCACTGGACGACACCCAGTTGCATCACAACACCAGAGTCCTCCATCAAGAGCACAGAAAACCCGACCCCATGTCCACGAAAGCTATCAGCCCAACTTCTGGAAAAATCCATGGGACCAGCCACGCTCCTAACCAGACATCCAAAGGTAATCGCCTGACTCATCCAAGAGCATCTTGTAGGAGTACGCGACAACGAAACCCACTTCAGCATCACTCAGACATGCACAGTGCTGAGTATGCTCCAGAACAATACAGCTTACCATCAGAAGACATGAAATAAGTCATGAGCCAACTGAGCGAGTTCCTTCAAGATAAGCTGAACAAGGATGACTACAAAATTGAGTCATGCTCGCTGTGACCAGCGACAGAACGGAAGGCCGGTGATCACATGGTACACCGCCATATCCGAGATGACAAGCACCTGTTCAACAACCACACAGGACGAGCAAGTCTCTCACTGCCAACCGTTGATGAAAACTGAGGTACCAGAGAACATCACCTCACTCACCCATCACTCACTAGCAAACTGCTAAATTAACTCCAACTCCAAAAACCACACTCCTGTCTGGGCAACAGCAACCACCAAAGCACAGAAGGTCAGAAAGTCTGCCACATCCAGAAGGCAGCACAAGAGTAATGAAACAAAGGATACAAAGTTTCCATCCCAGCATCACACAGCCATGCCAAACTACCTCCGACTGTCTGCTAAAGAACTTCCTGCCTTTCTGGACTGACCCCCATTAGATCATGGACATGCCCACATCCAAGCCAAGGATGAAGAGAGCCAGTCTTCACTAACATACCTGAAAAGGGGGGAGACAACACAGACTGAAACAGATCTGACCACACCTACACTACAACATTAACACACACAACATTACTTTGTAATGTTAGCCTTTGTTTTTCCAGCGCTCGACGATGTCTTCAGCTAAACACCTCGCCGATCGAAGGGGTGTGTGTAGTATATCAAGGACCGAATCAGACAAATCAAGATTCGATCAAAGCATGGTTGAAACATGAGGAGCCGAATTCCGAAAAAGGGGGAACAAGACAACAGCAGGAAGTCGTAAGTCAGATACCTAGCTCCAGCCCCTCTGAATACAGCCTAACCAGCAAGCCTTTCTCACAGAACGGCTGGCAACATTAAGACAAAAGAATACTTATTGATAAGTCCAATGCAGGAAGGAGACTATCAAATTTGGGGCGAGTAATAAATATTAATGGTCAAAGAGATGCAACATGTGACCATTACATGTAAATCTGTGATAGAAATCACAGCTACAGACTTTCTTAGATTGACTTCCCCCAACCACACCTAGAAGACAAAGGATCCGACTGAAATTCCTTGATTCACAAAGACTGTAAAATCATCTTAAAAGACTTTCATTTTCATTGTTAATGAAATTAATCATTTCTATGCATAACTGCATATTATGTGTGACCCACAAATTTGACTATCCTTGTTTTAATCACTCATTGTGTATGTCTTGCTTTTAATGAGTATTGAATAGCTTAAGCCTTAAGGGTTAATGTTCATGTTTGGTATGCATGTGTTTGATAATTCTAGCTTGAAACATTTCTTCAAATTTATTTTCTTAGATTGACTTCCCCCAACCACACCTAGAAGACAAAGGATCCGACTGAAATTCCTTGATTCACAAAGACTGTAAAATCATCTTAAAAGACTTTCATTTTCATTGTTAATGAAACTAATCATTTCTATGCATAACTGCATATTATGTATGTGACCATCCAAATTTGACTATCTTTGTTTTAATCACTCATTGTGTATGTCTTGCTTTTAATGAGTATTGAATAGCTTAAGCCTTAAGGGTTAATGTTCATGTTTGGTATGTATGTGTTTGATTCTAGCTTGAAACATTTCTTCAAATTGATTTTCTGTCAAATGTATCATATTCTGGTTATTGAAATCCCATCCAAACGGATACTTTGCAAGAGTATGTAACATTTGGGCAATGTGACTGACCATGACATGTTGATTTATTGAGTGGGTGGAGAAACAAAGCAGCACACAGAGCCAGGATAGGATCTAATTGGTCAAGACAACCATTGGGAGGTGTCTGAAAGCCGAGTTTTAATACTAAGGACATCCTTTTCCACTCGCTCTTGAAAATGCCCTCTACAAGCTCTCTTGAAACTCTCTCTTCTAACCTTTAGCCATGCTATTTGTCACTTTCTGTACTTTGTAAGCACCATGTGCTCTGGCCCACAAGCCAGTTGCTACCATGATGAGAAGAAAAGCCACCTAATCTCTTTACATCCTTTTATTCTTTTACCAGAGGTGGAAAGATATTCTACTCAAGTAAAAGTACCATTACATTAATGAAATTTGACTTAAGTACAAGTAAAAGTACCAGTCTAAAAATCTACTCAAGTAAAAGTAAAAAGTAGCGCATTTAAAATGTACTCAGAGTAAAAGTTACTTAGTTACTTAGAAAAAATGGGATTGACCAAAGGTGTCAAACTCAGTACCTGGAGGGCCACAGCCCTACACAGTGTAGATATTACCCTGATTAAACACATCTGATCCAGCTAAACTAATCGTTTAGGCTTATTTGAAAACTACATGGTGTGTGTGTTGGAACAGGGTTGGAACTAAACTATTTAGGGCTGTGGCCCTCCAGTAACTGAGTTTGACACCCCTGGGATTTGGGCCTATAAATCTCAAACTATGTGTTTTTAATTGAAGGAATCGGTTAATTAGAATAATAAGACATTTGAGCTGTTACCAGGCAAATTAAAATGCAGAAACTTCATCTGAAGTGGCATAGATGTATTTACACACTGACATGAATGCATTTAGTTACAAATGCAGAAATAATGTTTTGATAAATAAGGCATAAAATGTGACCCTGAACCACAAAACCATAAGGGTCAATTTTCCTAAATTGCGATTTATACATCATCTGATATATTTACAGTAGGAAATTTACAAAATATATTAATGGAACATGATCTTTACTTAATATGCTAATGATTTTTGGCATAAAATAAAAATGTATAATTTTAACCCACACAATGTATTGTTGGCTATTGCTACAAATATACCCCAGCGACTTAAGACTGGTTTTGTGCTCCATGCCAGGGTCACAAATGTTAAATAGTCATTTGAAATGAAAAAAAAACAACAAAAAAAACAACGATACTTTGAACCACCAGTAGGTGTCAGCAAGTCACTGATAAGTCAATCATTGCGATTGAACAGAATCATTTAAACGGTTAATTCATTCAGGAACAAAACACCATCATGCGCTCAGAGTCAGAGACGCAAAACTGCGTATGGTGGCTGTGTTTGGAAATATTTTTGTTGTCGAAATAGAGCAAAAACAGGCAATATGGTGTCTAAAATGTAAGTCTCTTAATTAACTTCTTGTTATTTGAACTGTTGTAAAAAGAATAGCTACAGTCCTATGTAATCATGATTTTTGGCAAATGATTTTTGGAGAAAAACTGCATTCTTCATGTGATGTTGACTTACTATATTAAATTATATAAATATTGAAATTTTCTGCTTCTATATCTTCACTTTTGTGATAATTCTAAATGCATTTTAACAGACTGAATCACGCAGTGAAAGAAAGCACTCCAGATGCACGCGGATTAGTCTAATCTACTAGATTTCAAGGCACACTGTTTAGAGTGTTTGGTTTGGTTTTTGGCAAAATACTGATAATGTCAAATCGCACATCATTAAAACAACAATTACTATATTATCGCAGACGATATTGCACACCCTGCACCACTGTCTTTTTGGCTCATTTGTGCAAAACCTTTTGTTTAACTGTTAAAGCTTCATTTTAACCACTAATGCAATGATGCAAATATTTACCTTGCGAAGGGTTGATGTCGAGATGTTCATAAGCTGCTAGTTTGGTCTCCTGAAGCAAACACAGCTTACACTGCATAATAGAGCATACATATGACCAGGGGTTCACTTCATTCCTTTGAGTTCAACTCCAGCAGAGTACGACGGGGTTTGGTTTTCAGCTGGGTCTGCACCAATAAAGCCTGTCTTGTCCGTCTGCATCTTTCTTGTGATTTTAGCGCCAGTTTCTTCTTCTGCCCATTATTTACTGCAGTTGTTTCCACAGAGTTTTTTACTCAGTAATTAATGTGTTTTAAAATGTAGCGAAGTACAATACTTAACACAAAATATACTTAAGTAAAAGTAAAATTACAGATAAAAAAAATTACTTAAAAAAGTACAAGTACACAAAAAAGCTACTCAATTACAGTAACGCGAGTAAATGTAATTCGTTACATTCCACCTCTGTCTTTTACTTTAGTTTATTTTCTTTCCGTTGAGTTTCATGTGCTAAGTTAAGTTTACCAAGACCGAGTCCGGCCTCGAGCGCCCGTCTAATCTTCAACTAGCCCACAACTCCGCAAAACCAGCCAAGAGCCAACGCCCACTTAAACGACTCCTGAACTCTAAGCCAATCAGCGACTTCGGAGAAACCCTTTTCTGCAAAGACAGAGGACAAAGGGGAACCCCTTAAACACAAAAGCTACGCAAGTACAAACCCCAGATTCTTGCTGAGCTGGTTTATTTTTAATATAGATTTTAGCTTCATTGAAAAACTCAATGCGAGTGTTAAATAATTGATTGATGGTTGTTCAGGTCTATGCAATTGCACATATTGCTGTAATCTTGGGATATCACATTTCCATTCTCTTAAACTAATCCTTTCCTCATTTTCTCTCTTTCTGCAACGTGTGAATGCTTGTGTTCATGTTTAGATTAGTTTACATGTCTTAGAGTTATATAAATAAAGTCTCATTTATATTGAAAAGAGAAATATCTTGTGTTTTGTGCTCACAAGTTAATGTCTTAATCTGTCGATTTTGTTACAGAGCTATTTAATAGTGTCTTTACTATATTTCTGGATTTTAATATCCAGTGCAGAGTTTGTTATGTGGCTTGTTCAGGGAATCGCCGTGAAACAGTGAGTCTGTTCAAATTCCCTATAAAATCATTAATGATTCCCTTTGAGCTAAATTGACCTGTTCCCCTTATACATATATATATATATATATTATATGTTACCCTTACATAGTCCATGTTAGTAGAATAGCAGTAAGTAAATAAACCTTGTATCACTTATAAAGAATTATCTCTTGGATGTGTGATTTTCTAGTTCAAACTCATGCCAAAAGATCACGTTACCTCGCTCAAATGGTATAAAACCCTTTATTTTGTTTATCGTTGGCCACGAAAGCAAAATAAACTAAATTGTAAACTAAAACTATATTTTGTCTGTAAGCAAATGATTCCCCGGAGCTGAAATAATAGCTTCATAGATTTGTTACAACTGTTTTGAACTATAAGCAATCCACAAATTAAACGCACTGTCGAGACTCTTAAAAGGAAATCACCCTCACATAACCAGCAGATGTCGCCAAAGATGACGACCCTGTTGAAAAAACGGAGAGGTAAAAGGGTCATGACTGCGTCATGACTTCGCACACCCAACGGAAATGTGTTTAATTCGCCGACTCTTGATGCTAGCGCATAGTTAACCTTTTAACAGTATTGTTTGTAAATATGCTTGTAAACACATTTGAAATGTTTGAAATATTTGTATTAAAGTGTGTGCTGAATTATCAACATGAAAAATACATGACTGATCACATATTGTCTTTTATTTATACAGTACACTCATTAACACATTTGTGATTACAACTCCTTTTATTTATTAAACATGAAATTATTGAACTGTTCTAGGAACATTACAGAGATTTACATATCTGCACTCACTGAATACAATTAAATGTGTCACAGAGACAAGGTTTCAGTCTCTTTACAAATCGAATAACCATGTCATCATTTTTAATAAGATCATCATAATACTTTTTAACAATATTTTCATAAGCGTATCCTTTTGACATGTGATACAGTAAAAAACACACAATGCTGCCCACAAGTATCTGATGTGAAATCTTGGACCTGCTTTTTAGAGTATTCCATTGGAATAGAATTGTTTCAAAAAAAGTCTTGGATGTTCTTCGGAAAACGTGGATCTTTAGGGCCTCCTCCAAAGCTGTGACTTTATATTTTATAGGGTTGTCTATATAGATGACTGCCCAGTGTTGACCCGGTTCTGTGGACACATCGGTATTAAAAAATTAAGCATAGCTGGTAAATTCTTTAACGGGGTTTTGGGCAGGTAATCGTGGTAAAAAGTGGAAATGTTCCTGTGGTTCAGTGGTTAGAGCATTGCGTTAGCAGCGCAAAGGTTGTGGGTTTGATTCCCAGGGAACACACATACTGACAAAAAATGTATAGCCTGAATGCACTGTAAGTCGCTTTGGATAAAAGCTTCTGCTGAATGCATAAATGTAAATGTAATCGCACGGAAGAACTCCTAAACAATACGTGTTGTATTTATTTCACCAGTCTCTGTAATAATCGACCAGCACCTGTCTTCGATTGGATATTTCAAGAAACGAATCAAAAATCGCATATAAGATAATTGTTATGGACCGCGTGAGAGGTTGTCTGAATCGGGCTTCTAGTCTAATGTTTCCCGAACAAATAAATGATATGTGATTTGAACAAAAGGAAGGATAACGTAAAACCCTCCTTCGCCCATGATGTAGATTTTCACAAATGATGATTATGATAGACTCGTTGTTACTTTAAGGGATTCTGAATGTCCAAGATATCCCGTTCTGGTAACTATAATGAAAATCCATGCGGCCAACCCCTCCATTTCATAAGACAGAACATCTATTTTCCTATCTTTTTTCGATCTAAAATCTTTTCTTTTTTAAATGTCTCATCTCGACTCACAATCATTTTTGTAATTATTTTTCATTAAAAAATCCATCGATAATATCGCCATCATAGTCTTGTAACCTGTGCACCGGTGGGATCCTTGGTATACAGGCCGCTATTGTGAAAAATTATTCTGTGTAATTCTGCTCATATCCCTTAGAAAACACGTTTCTGACTTTAGACACACTAACGATGGGTTACATAGGTAACCTGGTTCTGTGAATGAAGTCAACACGCCACAGTATGGGTCAGCCTTACTAAGGATGAGCTGTCAGGAGACAGTATATCAAATTAGCCACGCCCCGCTTGTAATCACGGTCTATAATTACAGGTGCAAACCAGCCGGCGCTTTCTCTTTTGCCGACTAGGGACAAATAGAGTGACCATGCCGTGTGGCGTGTTGACTTCATTCACAGAACCAGGTTACCTATGTAACCCATCGTTCTATTTCATCTGTCAACACGCAGCCAATAGAATTTCACAAATGTCATAGATGATGACCAACCAGCTGCTGCACTCACATCCTCCAGAGAAGCCCCTCTAAACAATGCCCAGGAGGTAGCCACTCCACTTGTAGAGTGGGCCACCACTCCCTGTGGAGGAGTCATTCCTGCATTGTGATAGGCTAGCTCTATCAGCCTGACCACCCATTTTGCCAGCCTTTGCTTGGACACCGCCTGGCCTTGCACAGAGTCTCCATAACAGACAAATAGCTGATAGCTACGCCTTATCTGCTTTGTGCAAGAGATGTATCTTCTCAGTGCCCTGACTGGACAGATCAAATGCAGTCTTGCTGATTCCGCTGAATTGTGAGGAAGTGGATGGAAAGGTTCTAGCACCAAGGGCCTGGAAACAAAGGACCGGGGCAGAACTTTTGGCAGAAATGAGGGGTTTGGAAGAAGTGAAATAGATGAGCCTTCTTCTCCTAATCTTAAACATGCAGGCTGTACAGAGAATGCATGAATTTCACTCAGCCTCTTAACTGAAGAAACAGCCAAAAGAAAAAGCGGTCTTCAATGTGAGAAATTCCATCCGTATTTCATCTAACGGTTCAAAAGGTGGTTCTGTCAGAGCCTTCAAGACAATACCCAGATCCCATGAGGGAATTAGCCGAGCTCGAGATGGACTCAGTCTGCGAGCGCCCTTCAGATAATGCCTGATAAGGGGTTGAAACCCAACTGTGTTACCTCCGTAGCCTTCATGACGATCAGATATTGCGGCTACATACCCTCTCAAGGTTGATTCTGATTCTCCAGTCTCCAGCAGGAATTGGAGAAATAACAGTATTGAATCTACTTCACATGAAAATGGGTCTATCTCCATGGACTTACACCATCTAGAAAACCTCCCCCATCTAGAAGCATAAAGCCGCCTTGTAGATGGGGCTTTGGCTGCCTGCAAAGTGGTTAGAACTGCTTTTCCAAGATTCCTGGCTGACTCCTGTCTAGTGGCCAGACGTGCAACCTGTACTTCCCTGAATTCGGCAGGGAGATCTGACCTTGGGCCTGAGACAGCATGTCCTGTCTGACTGGGAGACGCCATGGCGACCCTCTCAGCAAAGCAATTAGATCCGGCATCCATGACTGTTGAGGCCAATCTGGTGCCACCAGCAGGACTTTGGCCTTCAACATTCTCACCTTGCCCAGGACTGCAGGCAGCAGTGGGAAAGGTGGAAATGCATACAGGAGTACTGGGGGCCATTTGTTTGCCAGAGCATCCACCCCTAGGAGCCTTCTGGGGCCCACCATCGAATACCACAGGGGACAGTGTGTGTTTTCCTGTGTTCTACTTTTCCTGTGTTCTACTTTGATCTACTCAGATCTACTTTGGCCTTCCCGAAACGAAGCCAGGTGGCCTGTATCAGTGCTGGGTGAAGTCGCCATTCTCCTGGCCTGGGACCCCCCCTTGACAAGAGGTCGGCTGCTACATTGTCCTCTCCCGGTAAGTGTACAGCCCTCAGGGACACTCCTTGAGCATGTGCCCATAACAGGAGATCCCGAGCCTTCCTGTGTAGGGATATTGAATGTATACCGCCCTGGTGATTTATGTATGACACGACTGTTGTGCTGTCTGAACGAACAACCACCCGCTTCTCCTGAAACTGAGGAAGAAAATGTATCAAGGCCCGAAATACTGCCTCCAGCTCCAAGAGGTTTATGTGTTCTCCTATCCACGAGGCCTCCCATTTTCCTTGTACTGGATTGCCTCTCCAGACAGCACCCCAGCCTGCTTGTGAGGCATCTGTTGTTATGGTCTCCCTTGAACATAACGGTCCCAGCTTGACTCCCTCCTTCAGGCCTGGAGTTGAGAGCCATCACTTGACTGCTGGAAGACAATCCAGGTCTCTTGGAACCAGTCGCTGTCCATTCTCGTATGGACTTACTTTGTACTTTGCTAACCATCGCTGTAATGGGCGCATGTGAAGCAACCCCAATGGCACCACCTGACAGGCTGCCGCCATTAGGCCAAGCAGTCTCCGACCCAACCTCACTGTAACGTGATCCTTTTTGAGGAACTCGTACAGGCATTCCTTCAACACTGACTGCCTCTGTGGAGTCAGGGATGCTCTCATTATAACCAAATTAAAATTCAAGCCTAGGTACGTCACCACCCTTGTGGGAGTGAGACAACTCTTTTTGCTGTTCAGAGTCAACCCTAATTTCTGCAAGTGGGCTAGTACTACCTTTGTGTTGCTCCTGGCCTGCTGCTCTGTAGGTGAGCAAATTACCCAATCGTCCAGGTAATTGGCAATATGTAGGCCCTGGCGACGAAGAGGAATGAGTGCCGCATTCATACATTTGGTGAAGGTGCGGGGAGCCAATGACACACCGAAGGGGAGAACATTGTACTCGTAAGCGTTGCCCTGAAAGTAAAATCGGAGATACTTTTTGTGGTCCTTGTGAATTGGGATGTGGAAATAGGCATCCTGGAGATCCACTGTTGTGAACCAGTCCCCATGTCTGATGAACGTTAAAAGGGTTGAAAGACAAAGCATACGGAAGGGCAGATGCCTTAAATGACGATTGAACTTCCTGAGATTCAGGATGGGCCGAAGACCCCCATCTTCGTCTTTCAGAGACCTGTATTGCATCTCTTCTCTCAAAACAGTAGGAACAATCCCTTGAAATTGGGGTGGCTTGGATTTGAATTGGAGCCTGTATCCGAACTCCAAGGTGCTCAGCACCCATGGACATTGAGTGCATTGGCGCCAGTGGAAGAGATGTTGACTGGAAAAACGTGGGGCCGGAGGTTGATAACCGTCAGAAACGGTTTCTTCCGCCTGCTCCACGTGTGTTGGAAGAATCTGTCTGTCGTGTCCTACGAAAGGACTGCTGGACTCTTTGGCTAGGTCTTGCGGGTGCCCCTTGAGCAGCAAACCGGCGGTGACCTACGAAGGCCTGGCTTGATGATTCTGGCCGAGCCCAATTGCTGATCCCAGCTGATGTGCGTAGCCCACGAGTAGCTGGTGCTCTAACCACTGATCGAAACAATTCTCTTGTTCTACGAGACTGCTCCAAGGCTGCTTCTGCAGGGGGTCCAAAGACCTCCCCCGGCACTAATGGGGCAGCAATGACTGCCATGCAATCTTGATCCAATAAATTAGCTTGAGATAGCCATACCTGACGACGTGCTTGAACCATATTGGCCATGGATTGCCCCAGGGCTTGGGCATGCGCACTTGTTCCTCGGATCAACATGTCAACCACTCGCAATGTCTCTGGGATGCTTTCTTCCTCTGTCAAAGTGGAGGACAAATCCTTCAGTAGACCCTCTAAATAAACCAAGAGGAGAGAGTTTGTGCATACCAGTCTTGCAGACAAGGCAGAGGCATGATAGGCTTTCCGCAGCTGACTGTCAATTATTCTACCATGCTTGTTAGGGTGTGTTGCATCCCTTCCAATCCTGGCCATAGCCCCATTCAACATAGCAAATGTGGGCCCGATCTGAGGAGCTGTAGCCAGCCCATAAGTTGCTGCCCCTGCCAGGTTGCCCAGCTGTGTCCTAGGGAGTGATCTAGAACTAGGGGCCTTCCAGGAAGACTGCAACTCCGACATAAAATCAGGAAGTATTGGCAGCCCTTCTGATTTTCGACGCTGATGGCCTCTATCACTGAGGTTGATGTTGAAGCAGCCTGGGAAGGCAGTTTTGCACGCTCAGCTGCTCTGGAAATCACTGCTTTATCTGAAGGGTCCAGTGCAATAGCCTCAGAGGCCTCAGAAGCACTATCCCCGTTTCTGACTCAGAGATATCCTCTTGTTCTGAAGGCACATAATTGTTATTCCTTCCAAACACTCCAGATGCTGCCACTGAAAGCTCATCAGGGTGGCGGCATGGGCGTTTTGATAATGGCAGCCCCAAGTCTTGAGGTTCTACAGCCAATTGCTGAGCCTCTAACAAATTATTCAGGGTCTCCTGCATACTTTGCATTTGCTTCTGAAGCTGACCCATGTCCCCTTCTACATGCTTGCGTTTATGAGCATGTTTACGTCTAACCTCTTCCTCCTGAGGATCACATTCAGACCGAAGTGGCTCTCTGCCTGCAGACATCTCAGAGGGTAAACCAGTGGTGCCCTAAAACTAGGAAACTTGAATCAGTTAGATAGCTTTCGCCTCCAGAGACGAAGAGGCCTCTTTGTCTGAATTACAATGAGACTCCTCTATAATCACAACCAGCTCTGTAGCATTCACCCTTACCAGTGAAGAGGCCCCTCTTTGGCCGTTTGTTATGAAATACTTATAATTAATGGTATTTTCATCTATATATATATATATATATATATATATATATATATATATATATATATATATACCTATATAAATATAAAATATACTCACCTTATGTTTTAAATGTGAAACACACAAACAATAACTGTAGCATTCACCCTCGCGGGTAAAAGATGCTCTTTTAAACTCACAACGCGCTTGTTTACAAAAGGCAAGTGCCAACTCGGCAGTTTAAACCCTCGCGGGTAAAGAGACTCCGGCCAGCAAAATATAACACAAGAACGCGCAGCGAAATCTTACCGTCAACCAGCTTTCATCGATGGTAGGAGGCAAAAAGAGAAAGCGCCGGCTGGTTTGCACCTGTAATTATAGACCGTGATTGCAAGCGGGGCGTGGCTAATTTGATATACCGTCTCCTGACAGCTCATCCTTAGTAAGGCTGACCCATACTGTGGCGTGTTGACTGAGATGAAATAGAACGCCAATTTTAGGCAGCGTCTTTAGGCAGCCTTCCATACAGATTATTAATCACATCCGCTTCGTTTTCTTTATGAACGTCCAGGGGTTGCATTTTAATACTTTTGTGATAACTCGCGTTATACTCATCTATAAGATCTTGTAAGATATCGTAATAATGTTTTGAATTGATGGCCGTTCAGTTTATATACAATTTATTAAGAAAAAGACTAGGCAAGGCATGCACAACATGTGTCAGGGAGTCACAGTCACCACAGTCATCAACCTCATCGCACACCAGATCACAATCACCTGAGTACTAATCACCCGCACTTGTCCCCTTGCCCCTTATGTTTTTTTAATGAACTTAATTGTTTAAACGGTTAATAGACGATTAATTGGAGGAACATTGGCGCACTGTCTGCAGATCACATAAAGTTGTATTCGATTTGTGCAGATCAATCAGTGTCTGAATGTGTAATCAGTAGGCTACCATAATCAGTGTAATCAGTAGACTACCGTAAGAGCGATTCGTGAGCAGATGCGAGTTATATGGTTAACTTAGTTTCTCCAGCACAGCTAGCGGCATGAGCTCTGATGATGACAGCTACTTCACAATTTACCAAACCCACTCACTGTATTTCATCCATGCTTTAATAAGGTTACAAACTCGTTTCATGTTATATTAATTCTATAGCATATTGTGTCATGTTTATCAAAATAAAAACCAATAAAAAGTGAATTTACACTTTCGTGATTGTTACCCACCCCGCCAACTGAGGTGCCCTGGTGCCGGCCCTGACTATTACTACTAATACTCAGAAACGGTCTTGGTTA
The DNA here is from genome assembly GCA_027474115.1 of Schizopygopsis malacanthus. Classification (NCBI taxonomy): domain Eukaryota; kingdom Metazoa; phylum Chordata; class Actinopteri; order Cypriniformes; family Cyprinidae; genus Schizopygopsis; species Schizopygopsis malacanthus. Next base: position 178,752 of record JAPDDM010000267.1, read on the forward strand.
CGTATGTACCCCTCGTTAGGAAGCAAGGAGACATCACGTCGGATGACCGACGAATTAGGATCTTGCTTAGAGAGAGACCAATCCACTTCGAGTGTAAACTAAACAAGCCAATACACATTGACATGAGATTATTGCATCCAGCTGCCGCAAATCACAGCGTGAGTTTAAGTAGGCAGCAGGTGCATCGCATACTCAGGTTTTTACTGAGGAGCCGAGTCGGCATCCGGCCGCTCAGTGGTGGTACATCAGCCGTGGTGACGTGACATGATGTCTTACATACGTAACCAAAGCGTTCCCAATCAGTAAATTGGGCAACTGATACTGCCTCTTCCAGTATCCTGTGGAAGCCTCCTGCGCCGTTACTTTTTGGCACAGGTTAGGACCCCCATAGGAAGACCAGTTACTGTTGCTATGGCACTTCCCACTCAGTAGGACTGGATAACACTGGGAAAACGTACCCGTTCAGCTTAGAACAGGATCGCTGCAGAAGCCCCGACCTTCCCGAGGGAAGTTCAGAAGCAGTTACACATATGGACAATAGTCAGGTGCATATGGAAGATTGGAGGTAATTGTTTGTAAAATCGACCTGAAACCGGAGCCCCTCAGTGCTTTTTCCCATTTGAGGTGAGAACACAGGAGGAAACCAGTTCCAAACGAAGGCTATAGAATCTAGCAAACGTGTTAGGGGTCGCCCAGCCCGCAGCTCTACAAATATCTGTCAGCAAGACCCCACACTTCTTGTAGAGTGAGCTCTCAACCTGAACAGGCAAGGCACACCCTGTGCCTGATAAGCCAGGGTGATGGCATCTACAATTCAGTGGTCCATCCTCTGCTTGAAGATGGCATTCCCCTTCTGCCAGCCTTCGTGGCAGACAAGAGCTAGTTTGAGGTCCTGAATCTTTGAATCCTGTCAACGTAGCATCTCAATGCTCGGACGGGACAAAGCAAAGCTAGGGCTGGGTCTGCCTCCTCGGGGGGCAGCGCTTGCAGGCTCACCAACTGGCTCTGAAGGAAATAGTGGGAATCCTGGTCACATAGTCGGGCCGGGGCCTCAGGATTATATGGGAATCCACCGGTCCAAACTCTAGGCACGAATCATTAACCGAAATGCATGCAGGTCCCCAACCCTCTTGATGGAGGCCAATGCAAGCAGGAGTAGAGTTTTCATTTTTCTTTGGAACTTCGGCTCGACTGTCTGCAAAGGCTCGAATGGGCCCTGCTGTAGTGCTATTAGCACTAGAGACAGGTCCCAAGAGGGTATAGAGGGGGGGTGTGGACGATTCAACCTTCTTGCCCCCCTAAGGAACCTGATTACCCAGTCAAGCTTCCCCACCGACTTCCCTTCCACGGGGTCGTGGTTGGCAGCAATCGCAGCTACATAGACTTTAAGGGTGGAGGGAGATAGCCTTCATTCCAACCCTTGCTGCAAGAAGGACAGCACAACTCTGCTCGGGCACTTCCTGAGGGTCTTCTCTGTGAGAAGAGCACCATTCGACGAACAGGTTCCACTTCGAGGAGTAAGCATGTCTTGTAGACGGCGCTCTTGCCGAAGTGATGGTGTCAACTATCTCTTGGGGTAGGTCACCTAGAACCTCCGTGTCTCATCCAGGGAACAGACATGAAGTTTCCAGAGGTCTGGGCATGGGTGCTACAAGGTGCCCTGTCTCTGAGTCAGTAGATTCTTCCTCAGTGGAATCTGCCAAGGAGGGGCTGCCACGAGGAGCATCAGCTCAGGGAACTAGGTCCGAGTGGGCCAGTATGGCGCCACAAGCAGGATCTGCTCCTCGGCCTCCCTGATCTTGCACAGTGTCTGCTTACTGGGGGAAATGCATACTTGCAAAGGCCAGCGCGTCCGTACCTAGTGTTCCCTTTGTCAGGGAGTAAAACAACTGGCAATGAGAAGTCTCTGGGGACGCAAACATGTCTACCTGTTGAGACGGTTCAAGGCCTGGTGTACTGCCACCAAGTCTAGGCAGTTGATGTGCCAGTGCAGTTGGGGACCAGTCCAAACCCCCGACACTGCAAGTCCGTTGAACGTGGCCCCCCGACCCTTGGCGGAGGCATCCGTGTAAACCACAGCATGATTGGAGACCTGTTCCAGGGGTACTCCTGCCCGAAGAAAAAAAAGGTCTGATCACGGGGTGAAGGTTTTGTGGCATGCCGGAGTGACTCGGACCCGGAGCGTGCCGCGCTGCCACGCAAACCCCGGGACTTGGCTATGGAGCCAGTGTTCAAGCGGTCTCATATGGAGCAGCCCCAGCAGCATGATTGCCGCCGCAGCAGCCATATACCCCAGGAGCCTCTGAAACTGTTTCAGTGGTGCCTCTATCCTGCTCTTGAACGTATTCAAGCAGTTCAAAACCGACTGAGCACGTTCCTATCTGATTGACCAAATCCAACTGGAAGTAAAAGGTGCCATTCACGACCTGTAAGCTCCTCATGCACTTCCGGGAGAGAGGCACCACATCTTCCTCTCCAGAAACTCCCGCCCACTCTCCGATGCAGAGATTGACATCCGGTCGTTGGGAGGAGCGCCAAGGATACTGCTGGTACGCTCCATGTAGAGGGCCCAGCACGTTCCATTGGCAACTCAATTGGTTGCGGAGCGCAAGAGGAGCGATGGTCCCTTGAGGGTTTTCAACCACTGTAATCCTCAGACGAGAACTAGATCGAGACAGAGGCAACAGAGCTCCGCCCCTTTGTCAAGGTAACGGAGCCTGGCCGCAACTCCACAATGAGAAGATGACTCATCCACGAACGCCCCCTCAGCGTGCTGGCAGTGATCGCGACCATCACTCAGCGCCAGGCAACGACCGCATCCAGAAACGCACGGGTGACATGTTGTCTGAAGCAAGACCCAACTCGTCTTTACAAAGACGTAACGTCAAGTTTGCCAGATGCAACGTTGTCTTTAAAAAGACGCACCCATGAATAAGAGGAAAAAGCTCTTTTAGCATGTTGAAACCCACAGGGGAGATGGTCACCTGCAACACAAACAGGGGGTAGTGCAGCCTGATGTGTGCAGTTCACTCAACATGGGAAGAATCACCACCTCTGTAGGGCCGTACCACCAGCACGAGAGTCTTCCGAAGAGCGTGCTCAACTCGTTGAATTCACTCGTCAGCAGAAATCAGGAGCGAAAAGCTGAATATGCGATGCACCTGCTGCCTACTTATACTCACGCTGTGATCAGCGGCAGCTGGATGCAATAATCGCATGCCAATGTGCATTGGCTCGTTTAGTTTACACTCGAAGTGGATTGGTCTCTCTAAGCGAGATCCCAATTCGTCGGTCATTCGACGTGACGTCGAGAGTGACCGACTGATAGAGAACCACCGCACTGCACTGTAACTGACAGTCGAGCCTGTTGGAGACAGGCTAATCCTATTAATCTACGGCCTGTCCCTATATCCTATACTACTTTACTCTCTATTCCTATTGGCCTCTGAAACTGTCAGTCTGCTGTAAACAAAGTATAATTTATAACCAGAGGTGGAAAGTAATTAATTACATTTACTCGCATTTCTGTAGTTGAGTAGCTTTTTTTGTGTACTTCTACTTTTTTAAGTAACTTTTAAAATCTGTAATTTTACTTTTACTCAAGTATATTTTGTTTAAAGTATTGTACTTTTTTAAAACACATTCATTACTGAGTAAAAAAAAAAAAAAGCTCCCTGAAAATTAAGCTCTACTGCAGCAAATAATGGGCAGAAGAACAAACTGGCGCTAAAATCCCAAGAAAGATGCAGTGGGACAAGACAGGCATTATGGTGCAGACCCAGCTGAAAACCAAACCCCGTCGTATTATACTGAAGTTGAACTTGAAGGAAATTAAGTGAACCCCTGGCCATATATTCATGCTCTATTATGCAGTGTAAGCTGTCTTTGCCTAGGGAGACCAAACTAGCAGCTTATAATATATCAACATGTAGATGTAAAGTAAATATTTGCATCGTTGCATTGGTGGTTAAAATTAAGCTTTAACAGTTTAGCAAAAGGGTCTTTAATTAGACAAAAAGACATTGGTGCAGGGTGTGCTATATATATCATCTGCGATAATATCGTAATTGTTGTTTTAACGATGGGCGGTTTGACATTATCAGTATTTTGACAAAAACCAAACAAAACACTCCTACAGAGTGCCATGAAGTATAGTAGATTAGACTAGTGCGTGCGTTAGAATGCGTTTTTTCACTGCTTGATCCAGTCTGTTAAAATGCATTGAGAATGATCACAAAATTCAAGATATAGAGGCAGAAAATGTATATATTTGTATAATTTCATATAGTAAATCAATAGTAAATTTATCCAAAAATCTGCATGATTAAATATATATATATATATATATATTATTTATTTCTTTGCAACAGTTCAATATAAAAGAAATTAATTAAGAGACTTGTGTTATAGACACCAAATTGCCTGTTTTTGGTCTATTTCGACAACAAAAATAATTCCAAACACAGCCACCATACACAGTTTTACGTCTCTGAGCGCATGATGATGTTTTGTTCCTGGATGAATCAACCATTTAAATGATTCAGTTCAATCATAATTACTCACTTATTAACAGTGACTTGGTGACACCTACTGGCGGTTTTAATTTGTTTGAGATTTATAGGCCTATCCCAGGGCTGTCAAACTCAGTTCCTGAAGGGCCGCAGCCCTGCAGAGTTTAGTCCCAATCCTGCTCCAACACACATACCATGTAGTTTTCAAATAAACCTAAATTAGTAGATTAGTTGGATCAGATGTGTTTAATTAGGGTTATATCGAGTTTGACATCCTTGGCCTATCTAATTTTTTTGTCCCTCCCACTGTAAAAATTTAACTAAGTAATTTTTAATTTGAGTACATTTTAAAAGAGCTACTTTTTACTTTTACTTGAGTAGATTTTTAGACTGGTACTTTTACTTAAATAAAATTTCATTGATGTAATGGTACTTTTACTTGAGTAGAATATTTTCGTACTCTTTCCACCTCTGTTTATTTCTTCTATTGCTACTCATTCCAGTCTTAATCTCATGGCCCTAACTGAGACTTGGATCAAACCTGAGGACACTGCCACTCTTGCAGCACGCTCCACTAATTTCACTTGTTCACACACCCCTCGCACGATTGGTCTACTTATTTCAAATGATTGTAAATTTGATCTCCTACCATATCTTCCAGGCAACAGTTCATTTGAATCACATGCATTTACCATTAAAATCCACTTTGTAGTTGTTTATCATCCCCTAGATCAACTGGTTAACTCCTTGGAGGAGTTGGATCTGTTACTATCAAACTTTCCTGAGGACGGTACTCCTCTGGTACTGCTCGGTGACTTCAACATCCACCTAGAAAAACCCCAAGCTGCTGACTTCAACACTCTGCTCCAGTGGCGGACTGACCATTTTCCCGGTGAACCGCTGTACAATGTGGGTCTACTCATTGCGTAAATATATGCAAAGAATGAATTATATTAAATGGACATAGATTATATCTGTCCATAGCGGGTGTGTCTCAGTTGTCCTTAAAAGTGAAGCTGCGGGCTCTTTTATCGCCCGCTGGTGGCTGGCTGCAGTACAAGTCATATACCCTGCCCTCTCCATGTAAACGAATGGGACTTCAGTCAAAATAAAATATTTATTTACACTTCCAATACAATATTACAAAATATGGTTTTGGTCGTTTAAGGTAGTTGTTATCACACTGATATATGTTTAATTGTTTGTTTTTGTTATAAGTTTGATTTGTGCTAGTTATTTTTTAGAAAAAATCTGCCATGGCAATGGTATTTGTAGATTTTTATAAAACAGAGGAAAGAAAAACAAAGCCTTTGTCAGACATCATTCATGAAGAGGTCACCTCATACAAGGCCACAGGCTGCATCTCTGTGGATGAAGACCCACTCGCATGGTGGAAGAGCAATGAGCATAAGTATGCTCACATTGCTAAGTTAGCCCAATGTAACCTCGCTGTCCAAGGTACATCTGTGCCAAGTGAACGTGTTTTCTCAATGGCTGGGGACATAGTCACTGCAAGTAGGTCTCGCCTCTTGGGAGAAAATGTGGACAAACTGATATTCTTGCAGAAGAATATGAAAATTAAGTGAACAGAGGAGTGTTTTTTTAATGCAACATTTTATAGCAATTTTGATAGCCAGCATTTTTGTTTTTAATATTTAAATATATACAGTGGCACTTTAATGTCTAGTTTCCAAATACTGCACTTTAATTTCAAGTGAAACAAATGTATCCTCACTCTCAGGGAATAGAAGCATTGTTTATACTGTTTTTGTGTTAAGATGGTTAAACTTTTGCTTGACTTTATGATTATGGCCTTTGCTATTGTTATAGCCTCATTATATTATGTTATTACATTATATTATATATTTATGTTTAAAGTATTTTTACATGTTTTAAAGACAGAGCTTGTAAGAGTTCCTCTCTTTTTCTTTTAATTTTTTTTTTTTTTGTAAGAGCTACACTGAAGTTGGCAGTTTGATAAATGCAAGTTCATTTCAATCTTTGTGTGCTAAAAAGGCACAAGTTCCTGTAGAGATAACAATACACATTCTCCTTTTTTTTGCCAAATAAACGAAAAGCATGTCATCATCAATTTCTTCTCTCTTGCTGTGTCAAAATCTCACCTAGCTTTTACTCAGAGATGGTCCCAATAATGTGCTTAAAGTCAAGTCAAATTCAGTTAGTGCATGATTACATTACAAAAATGTTAATACTGTATCCTAAATTGTGAATAATTAAGCTAATGAGCTATATATCATATGCTGAAGGAAATTTCTGGAGTATTAAAGATTAAAAGAAAAAAGAACAACAAGAACCATACAGAACCGAAAACCGTGACCCTAAAACCGTGATACGAACCGAACTGTGGGTTTTGTTAACCGTGCCACCCCTAAAACTCACCATAAAAACAGTCAACATTCTGCACTACACCCCAAGTCTTCTAGTGCAGATCTGAGTATTGTGCCATATGGACTGATATTATGGTAGGCATTTAACTTTAGTGATATTAAACTGTCCCTCTAAAAGAGATGTGTAAAATGATTCAAAATTACTATTTGTCATATATACCAGAAAAGACAAATTATAATGTAAGAAGTATGCCAGTCATTCATTAGTGTTAATGATAAGAATTTCAATAAAAAATAAAGATTCTGCTCACCTAATTTGATCTCAAGCGAGTGTCTACTACGGCTACTCACAAATCAGGTAACCAACTGGACCTCATCACACACACGCTATTCCTCCACTGACAACACGTTAGTTACTCCATTGCACACCTCAAACCATTTCCTCATCACTTCTAACCTCACACTATCTCCTGGCTGGATGAAGAACCATCACCTTCAACTCAACCTTGCTAGGGTCAACCCAGAACTTCATTACAACTTATCTATTTAGATGGGTTTGTCAACCATAACTCCTTCCAGGAGAGCCAGGAATCTTGGAGATGTGATCGATGATCAGTTAAGCTTTACAGACCATATATCTACAACGGCCCGGTCCTGCAGATTTCCCGTATACAACATTAGGAAGATTAGACCATTCCTATAAGAGCAAGCTGCACAACTCCTTGTTTCAAGCTCTTGTTCTCTCCAGACTGGACTATTGTAATGTTCTCTTGGCAGGCCTTACCGTATGTACTATCAAGCCTCTGCAACTGATCCAGAATGCAGCAGCGAGAGTGTTCTTACCTATTCTATTCTATTTTTTTTTAAAAACACCTAGCTATGTGTACTGTGCTGGATATACTAACTTAGACTTGTCACAGCACTTGTATATAGTTGCTCTCTCATTGGTCTGATTGCTTTTATTGTTCTCCTGTAAGTGGCTTTGGTAAAAGTGTCTGCTAAACGATTAAATGCAAATTTTAATTTAAGAGTAAACATCTCAAGCTTTCTATAGATATATTTCTCATGTCCCTGTGTAAAATATTCCAGTTCATTTTAATTACGCGTTTCAAAAAGCAGTTCGTGGAGAGGGTGAAGAATGAGAACGCACCCTGTTTGTTTTCTTTATTTGTCAAAAAACCAAAGTTGTGTTGTTATTATTAGTGTATAGAAATAAAAGTAGACCCCTTAAAGATTCGAATGATGTATTGCTCTTATCTGTACGGTCAAAAATGACAGAGTAATTGTGTCACGGTTGCTTAATCCTCTGTTTTCTCTCGTCTTGTGTGTATGTGTGTGTGTACTGATTGTTTCATGTTGGCGTTACCGCCAGGGCCTGAAGTTAACTTTTTTGACCACCAGCCACTGTGGCAGGTGGATGTAAAAATCCACCTGCCACAGTAACTTTTTACCAGCCAGTTTTTTTTTTGCCTCATAAAGGTGAAAAATAGAAATCACACAAACATTATTCTTTAACTTGTAAGAATACACATTTAAGTGCTGTCAAGTTATTAACGAAATCATTATAAGTAATAATAACTCTTAGACTATATATTTGTATTCATTGATTTGCTGTGTCACAGACATAGTCATGTATATAATATAATATTGAACCGTTCGGTACGATATCCACGGTTCAATACGCGCTTGTAAATTGCGTTTTTTTTTCGGTTTTACGTTTAAATAATTTATGTGCGTTTTATTTCTCTCCGAATTGACTGTTTGTGTGTGCCTGTAAGTCTACGAGCTGAGATGAGGAAACTCCTCCCCGCAACCAACGTCAGCTTTGCTTTATCTCATCTCATCCCATCTCACCAACAGTTTAATACTTACTCGCACATCCAAACGTAGTCAGAGAGGGCCTCATCTTCTTGCCGATCGCGTGAACGTTCCGAAACAGGAGTCGCATCTTCGCAAACTGCGCTGCTTTCATGGACGTCAGTGCCTTGACCGCAGCGGTCTCCTCCGGAAGCGCAGTCTTTGATATTTTGCAACTTATTGTGTGTAGGTGGCTTTTTGATGACTCGTGGTCCTTAATTGCTTCTAATTTTAAGTTTTTAGTCCCGATTACAAAAGGATTTGACTTCGCTTTCTCTGAGCCATACATACGGCAGTCACTGCAGTACATTTCGTCTGTACTGCGGTCATAAATCAGCCACTCACGAACCTTGCCGTTGTCGCCAATTGTCCACTTCGTATTAAAACGTCGTCTTTTACTTTTCTTTGACTCATCCTCATCTTTTTGTTGGTTGTTTGTTTCAGCTGGCCTCTTTACCCCAGTAATGTGCCGCCACATTTTGAGCTAAAATCCAACGAAATAGCGGAAAAAACAACAACAGACGCAAAAAAACAACAACTAATGAATCACTCAATTCTCATTGTCTACCCGCAAATGTGGCAGGTAGATTGACAGTTTTACCCGCCAATTGCAAAATTCACCCGCATTTGGCGCGTGGTCGGGTGTTAATTTCAGGCCCTGGTTACCGCTGATTACCTGATTCTCTCATCAGCGCCAGCTGTATTCCATCAACCAGCCTATATAATGCCTTGTCTTTTGTCTTGGGTTGTCAGATCGTTGTTGGAGCTTCCCCGTGTCATTGCCTGTTCCTGTTCTCCTCGGGTTTTCTCTAGTTTTCCCTTGAGTTCGTCGTGTCGCGCTGGAATCCTGTTTCCTGCTCCATTGTGGATTCTGCACGCTGACCATCACTCATCACGCCGGGAAATCCACTCTCCTGCAGTCTACAATATTGGGACTTGAGTGCTTCTTTCTAATAAAGAGAGCTTTTACTTGCATCTTGCATCCGCTTATACTTCACGTAACAGAACGATCTGACCAAACATTATGGATGCAGCAAGTTCCGCTTCGCTGATGGAGTTCATCAACCACAGTGTTTCTCGCATGGATCGGCAGCAGGAGAGTATCACCGGCACTGAGCGCGCGGTGCAAGCGCTCGTGACGCAGGTGTCCGAGCTCACCCAACAGTGCCACCTCCTGAGAAATCCCACTGCGCCACCCACACCGCCAGTTCCCCACACGGTTTAAGACGGTCGTTTTGACTGTAGTGGACCGGTTCTCGAAGGCGGCTCATTTTATCCCATTGCCCAAATTACCATCTGCTAAGGAGACAGCGGTAACTGTCGTAGATCACGTCTTTCGGTTACATGGCCTCCCGATGGACGTGGTTTCCGACAGAGGACCCCAATTTGTGTCCAAATTAGTAGTTTTGTAAGTTACTGGGCGCGACTGTCAGTCTGTCTTCGGGGTTCCATCCCCAAAGCAATGGCCAAACCAAGAGAGCCAACCAAGATTTGGAGAGAGTGTTGCGATGTTTGGTGTCTAATAATCCTTCTTCCTGGAGTCAGCAACTCTCCATGGTTGAGTACGCTCATAACTCCTTACCAGTGTCATCCACGGGCTTCTCTCCGTTTAAGTGTAGTTTCGGTTACCAGCCACCTATTTATCCCAGTCTGGAATCCGAGGTCGCGGTCCCTTCCACTCACGCCTTCGTCCAGAGGTGCCGTCACACATGGAGTAGAGCCCGTGAGACTCTTCTTCAAGTGGGGGCTCGCACCAAGGCTAAGACCGATCGCCACCGGTCGAAGCCTCCCGTATACGTCATGGGTCAAAAAGTGTGGCTTTCTACCAAGAACATTCCGCTCCGTTCCGTGTCTAACAAGTTAGCTCCCAAATTTATTGGCCCGTTCCCTGTCACTAAAATCATTAGTCCGGTGGCAGTCCGACTCAAACTTCCTCCGGCGTACAGGAGAATTCACCCCGCCTTTCATGTTTCCAAGATTAAACCCGTGTTTCATTCACACATTAATCCGTCGGTCCCGGTTCCCCCACCGCCGCGACTCGTAGATGGGGAACCTACATATTCGGTCAACCGTATTCTGGACTCGAGAAGGAGGGGACGCGGATTCCAGCACTTGGTGGACTGGGAAGGTTACGGTCCGGAGGAGAGAATTTGGGTGCCTGCTAGGGACATCCTGGATCACTCCCTTATCGATGATTACAATCGGCAGGTAGGTTCGTCTGGGAACGCCAGGAGGCGTTCCTAGGAGGGGGGGGGGGGTACTGTCACAGTTACTTAATCCTCTGTTTTCTCTCGTCTTGTGTGTATGTGTGTGTGTACTGATTGTTTCATGTGGGCGTTACCGCTGATTACCTGATTCTCTCATCAGCGCCAGCTGTATTCCATCAACCAGCCTATATAATGCCTTGTCTTTTGTCTTGGGTTGTCAGATCGTTGTTGGAGCTTCCCCGTGTCATTGCCTGTTCCTGTTCTCCTCGGGTTTTCTCTAGTTTTCCCTTGAGTTCGTCGTGTCGCGCTGGAATCCTGTTTCCTGCTCCATTGTGGATTCTGCACGCTGACCATCACGCCGGGAAATCCACTCTCCTGTAGTCTACAATATTGGGACTTGAGTGCTTCTTTCTAATAAAGAGAGCTTTTACTTGCATCTTGCATCCGCGTATACTTCACTTAACAAATTGAAGCTCTTTTCAGAGTTATCAGGAAAATCTGCCACAAAACACGCTGTGGCAGGCTTTGACCCCAGAGCTTTAATCATAAAGGAACAACCATATCTAAAGTGCTATAAACGAGATAGTCCATAGTTTCTGTTGTGGTTGAAGTCTTGGATGTAGATAGTCGAGTCGAAGGTTAATGTTTTAAGAATAAAAAGGTCTTTATTGAAGAATTGTCTTCAGCCCAAACAATACTGATTGCCTCAGACATTTGAAGTGTTCTGTTAGCAGATCATATGAAAAACAGCAATGCCGTTCTGTCTGCAGATCTCTGCCTAGAAACTAGTCCCCCCCCCCCCCCCCCCCCCCCCCCCCCCCCCCAGCTAGTGTCAGCTAGTGTCAGCTAGTACCGCACCCTAACTTGATGTATGGTGTCTGGCAATTTTTCCAGCACAGACTGGCTGTTACTGCCCAATACTTTGTCTCCCTAGCAGAACATGTGAAACATCCAATGTGAGACATTCATAGAAACAGACAAATAATTAATTTGAACATATTCAACATAAACATGAGTATTAAATGATTAACAAAAACTCATTAACATTTAAACAATACAGTTAGTAAAAAAACTGTTGATAATTGTGATTGTTGTCCTTTAATATAGATGGACCTAACATTGTATTTCCTATATGTGTATGTGTAAAAAATGCATCTTCGTTGTCTTCAGCTCACTAGCTTTGCGCTAGGTAGAGAGCCTGGCCGTAGGCTAGGTTACTAGCACCCAGTGGTTGTTGCCTGGCCGTGTTATTCCTCCTCGCAGTCTTATTACACTGCACAGCTCTCCTCTTCCCAGTCTTCGGATGAGTCTAATTCTCCCTGCAAGGGGGTCATTTCTTCTACCCTTACTGCCATTACTTTAGTCATTCCAGTTTCAATCACACATTGTGTCAAACCCCTTATACATGGTATACAACAACACCCACACAGACCCAGCACTGCTACTGCCACCATAATGGCCGTGAATATTGAGGTCAGCAACCCACTCCATTTTCCAAACCATTTTTCCATAATAGTAGTGAGTGGATTGTCTATTCCTGAGTTCTCAGCCCATTCTTTAGACAGTGATTCTAGCCCTTCTAGTGCCCTGGTGATAATACCGTCTGGGGCAGTGTTATTTGGGATGAAGGTACAACAGGTTGAACCTATGATTCTACACACCCCTCCTTTCTCAGCCAAAAGCATTTCTAACGCTATTCTATTTTGTACTGTCATTAGTGAAGTTGTCTAATTGCTCATGAAGCCCTCTGACAGCTTGGGTGGTGTAGTTTACGAACCTTTGTTGATTGTAATAGAGGTAGTTGATCCAGTCCACATTCTTATTGATAGTTGACCACCAAAAAAGAAGTGATTCAAATCCTGCCGCTATTTGGTCCCTGCCTTTAAACTCATCTGGTATGCCTCTAGGTACTCCTATGCTGTCAATCCATACTCTATTATCAAATGATCCCCCTGGAGATGTTACTGCACATTTTGTCCTACTTAACTGTTTAACTCTTCCTTTATGTCCCCTGCTACGCCTTTTATTATTTTGAATGGCATTACCATATTTATAGGTGTGCACTGTCCCTTACAAACACCTTGTAGGTTTCTTCTTATTTTTAGGTCGCCGCATAACCACCACATATCTGCTCGTGTTAGATTGTGATTTACCAGTATTCCTACCTCTGTCTCATTTTCCTTTTTTGTTCTACTACACCACCCTGGCCCAAACATTTTCCTATCTATGCTCCCTTCAGTTCTTTCATAGCAAGTGTAATTATTTGTATAGGCCACTAAGTTAGGAAGCATTGATAGTTTTAGTGCGGGGTATCTGATTTCATCCGCCTCACACCCTGTTACATTTTCCTGACTAAATTATTTTACAAGGCATGATTTACTTTTTCCCATTGCTGGCATTGTGGCCAAATGTGGTCGTGCATCTGCACAGAAATAACAACCTTGTGCCTTGGTTGTTCTTGCCGTATAGTTTACCCATTCCAGCCACTCATTTCTATCTCCATACCCTGTTTCTATTGCAAATGTATCTTCTATTGTTACCTGGCCTAGTTCTTTTACTATTACCTTTCTCTCTTCCAACGCTCCTGGTCTTATCAATGGAGTTGCCGCGGTGATTCCTGTCTGGCTGACTATTATCCTTATTAGTCCCATTGGGTCTGTCCCAGTCACATCTACTCCTATTGTTACCCATATATCCATCTTATTATGAGGACTTATTGTTCTTAGCAGGGGATTCAGATTAGCAGGTCGAAGGCCATACACACCCATACACGTCATACCCCCTCCATGCTCTCTTGTTTCCACCACAGTTAACTGTCACATAGGTCAATTTGTACTGTCTTTTCCTTGTTTTCTACAGCTGTTATTGTCACAGCCGCTTGTTCCACTATCCCCTTAAGTTCCATCAGTCCTATCACTATCAACCACCACATCCTCATTTGGACAAGTATAAACCTTTACACGTATGGTTGATTCTCCAAAAATTTTGTTAACTAATGTCTCTACTTAGGACCACTCTTATCTGTCCAATCTACACCCTATCTTTGGGATAGCTAAAGTGGTTATGTTTTGCTCTAGACAGATCCTTCTGGCGTTTCTTAAGCTCTGTTCCAAATTTTCGTAAGTGGGTCTGTCACTCGCTTTTTCTTTGGCAATTAGGTGTAGTATCCTTCTTCCTTTCTTTTCCACATATGCACATTCTCCCACCCCCTTTTGTTGTTCCACTAATTCTTCTACCCCGTAACTGTTTCTAAATTCTAAGGCTATTCCTGCCCCTGGGGCACAGTCTTTACTTATGTAGTGACCCAATGCTTCTTCCTCAGGGCTTTCGAACAGTTTCTTAGCTTCATGTTTTATTACCGTGCTTTTGTTCATGTTTATTTTATGGCAGTGTGAAATGTGGTACCAGAAGTCTGATCCCTGCACTTTGATTGATGTGGGAGTGGCAGATGTCACCTCATAAGGTCCTTCGCATCTGGGTTCGTCCCACTTCCTTCGATACACTTTTATGTAGACCAGATCCCCCACTGCTATCGGTCCACTTCTGTTTGATTCTTCTGGAGTTTCTCTTGGTCGGTATTCAGTCTGAAAAATACTTGCATGAATTTTGGTTAGAGTTGTCACATATTTATCTAATTCACTTTTCAATTTGTCTATGTCTTCTATTTCTACCTGTTTCTCTGTCTCCTTTTGGCATTCTTCTCCCCGTAACCATTTCGTGAGGTGTCAATTTAGTTACGCGGTTTGTACTTCCCCTTATCGCCATTAGGGCTATTGGTAGCGCTGTTACCCAATTCAGGCCTGTTTGTGCACAGATTTTGGAAAGCTTTCCTTTTAGTGTTTGATTCATTCGTTCGACTCTGCCTTGAGACTGAGAATGATAGACTGACCCATACTTAATTGTTATGTGTAGTTTCTCACACATTTTCTTAACTACGTTTGCCACAAATCCTGGTCCATTATCGCACTGTAATATACTTGGCACCCCAAACCGTGGTATTATTTCTTTGGAAAGTGCCTGTGCCACCGCTTCTCCACTTTGCTTACCAACTGGGAATGCTTCTACCCATCTGGAAAATCTATCCACTACCACTTGTCACGGGACCCCGTCGGAGCCCGAGGAAAAACCGAGATCTGGGTCCAAGTGCAGGTAAGGTCATTTTAATAATAAAATCAAAAGCCAACAGGCAAAAAGAGTGGTGAGTGGTGATGATAATTGAGTCCAGGAGGAAGGGAGATGGCGACCTCTGGTGGAGAGAGGGAGGACGCCGGGCCTGGACTCCTGACACTACCGCCCCCTTAAATGAACGGCTTCCAGACGTTCCCTAGCGTCCGACAAGGGGAACTGCAGAGCGGGGACAGAGTCGGGGGAGGGATGGGGGGGCATGAGGCCAGGGCGGGGCTGACTCTGTGGGCTCCCAGACCGAAGCGGACTGCATGGGCTCCAGGAACTGAGCGGGCTCTGGAGCGGACTGTGTGGGCTCCTGGAACGGAGCGGACTGCGTGGTCTCCCGGAACGGAGCGGACTGCATGGCCTCCTGGAACGGAGCGGACTGCATGGCCTCCTGGAACGGAGCAGGCTCTGGAGCGGAACGTATGGGCTCGCCTGTGGGGGCGGACACCGCCGCTTCGGGAGCTATGTGGGCGGGCATCGCCACGTCTGGAGCTTCGTGAGCTGTGTGGGCGGGCATCGCCGCGTCGAGAGCTTCGTGAGGAACGAATCAGGAACTGGACACCCCAAATGGCAATGTAGTACTGGTGTCCTGAGCGCACAAAAACCGAATGCAATCGGTGACAAGAACACAGTGAGAAATACCAATACGAACACATGTGAGTGCGGGTAATCTAGCCAGGCAGAGGGACCGGAGTGAGGTGTCTAAATAGTCCCCAGATGATGGGGACCAGCTAGGAATGTGATGAGGGGGTGCACAGGTGTGTGGAGTAATGATAATTGAGTCCAGGAGGAAGGGAGATGGCGATCTCTGGTGGAGAGAGGGAGGACGCAGGGCCTGGACTCCTGACACCACTACCATGTATCTTTTACCTTTTATTGGTGTTATCATGTCCACGAAATCCATTACCAAGTGTGTGAAGGGTCCCTTAGGGCTGGGGAAGTGTCTAATTGGGTGTGGTGCGCTTTTGATGTTTCGTGTCATGCATTCGCTACATCGTGTTAAAAACTCATTAACTTTCTCTTGCATTCTAGGAAACCACATGTTGTTTTGTTTGATTATCGTGTCTATCATTTCTGTCCTATTATTGTGCCCTGCTCCATGTGCTTGTGACAGGAACATTTGTTCCAATTGTTCTGTTACCACTACCTGCCCTTGTGGCGTTCGCCATATTTCCCCTACTTCATTTGCTCCGCTAAGTTTCCATTCTAGTTTCTCCTGCTCTCCAGCCTGTTTTTGTTGTTCTTTGATTTTCTCTTCTGGTCCTCTTATTTGTATGCATTCAGTTCTTTTAGCTATCTGAGCCCTGGTTAATACTAAAATCCCTTTTCCTGGTTCTGTTTCTCTTTTTCTGCTGCTTTTGCTGTTTGGCCTGCAAAGTTATTTCCTAACGTGATCTTATCTTCACCCTTTTGATATGCATCGCACTTCACTATACTCAGTTCCGTGGGTCCCAAGCATGATTGTAACAGATCCCTGATCTCTTTTTCATGCTTAATTGGTTTTCCATTGGTCTTCCTAAAGTTATTTCAAGCCCATATTTTTCCATAATAGTGACACACTCCAAACACATATGCTGAATCTGTAAATATGGTTCCCTTCTCATCCTCTAGTATCCTACACGCCTCTGTTAGTGCCATTATTTCTGCTCTTTGGGCTGACATAATCCCATGTTCTATTTTTATTCCTCTTAGCTCTTCTAGCTGTCCATCCATCCATTCTGCTATTCCATACCTTTCCATTAATTTTACACTCTATAATTGGTTCCTCATTTTTGCTTTTTTATAACACCACGTCCTGGCCTACAGTAGCGTTCTCTGAAAATTCCTATTGTTGATCTGGCCATGGGTTTATATGACACTCGGCTCTTGTGTGCCCTAGCTGATGACACCCATAGCATTCCACTGACTGCTTGTCTTTAATTATTCTCTCTCTTCCTACATAACCTCTTACCCTTGTCATTGGCTGCCTCGCCCTGATCCTCTTCTATAGTGTCCCTGAGTCTGAGGATGGTACCACAGGTAGCTGCACATTTACAACTATAGGTTGGGGTTTTTGCTGACTATGGCCATCCCCTGGCTTTGATGTCGGTTCTACTTTCTGACCCAGCCTTTTTCCCCCTGTGGACTCCTCAGACCCTCCAGCCTCACCCCTCACTATGTACGTACCTTTCAGTTTCTTGTCCTTTTTCAGCTGCTCCAGATTAGCTTGTGCTAGCTTTCGAGTGACCTCTCTGCTCTGCTTTTCTAGAGCTAGTTCTGCTTCCTGGTGAGTTTTAACGAAATGTCTCACAGTCTCAGACCATTGATCGTGGTCCATCTCATCCAGCCCTGGTATGTCTCTCAGTTTACCCTGTACTGAGTTAGGCAACACTTCCTTTACGGCACTTCTAAACAGCTGTGCACACAGGGAAGATTTATCAAAAGTCACATTTTCATTAGTCATATTTCGCCAATGTTGCACCTGCTCATTTATCCATTGATCAAAATAATCCTCAGTTGTCAGTGGTTTCGTCAGCTGCCTATTTTTGGACAGTTTTGTTGGAAACCTATCTCTCAATGTCCCCCATAATTCAGCACGGTACGTGTTTAGGGATGGATCATTGTAATCCTCACAGACCACAGCATTCTTCATGCCAGCGTCCTCCAGTATATCCTCCATCTCTTGCCTGGTTAATACCTTAGACAGCAAAACTTTAATATCCCCTGCCACAATCATATCTCCCACTGTCTGATTTTAATGTTTCTACGTCCCTTCCTCCCCATGGCACATATTTTAGCTGTGTTCCTTCCACAAATAGTGGAATCATTTTTGCTTCCTTGTATGTTTCTTTATATTTCCTACCTGACCTGGTACCTGATGTCTCTGCTGCCTCTCTTTCTCTATCTTTTTTAAACGCATCTTTATTTGTGGCTTTTTCCATATTAAACTTTAATTTAGGCTGGTTCCACCCATCTGAATAAGTTTGCTCATCCCAGTTTCCCTTTTGTCTTTCTTTCATATTTTGGAGTTCCATCTTTCTTAATTCTTTAAGGAGGTTTTCCTCCATTAATCTTTCATTTGTTTTTTTGGTTAGCTCCTGGTGTTTGTCGTCTACCAGTTCAGTTGATTGTTCACTTATTTCTAATAACCCTGCTCCTAATTCCCTTGCTCCAGTTTTTTCAAATGGGGCGCTTTCTGCTTTTGGTTCAAAGTTACTCATTTGTCTTCCTCTCCCTCTACTATCTTGTCAGGCTTCCCTTATTTGGGCCTGTTCTGACTCTCTCTGGCCAGTTATACTGTCATTATCTTCTGTTTGATTTATGCTTTTTAATCTAAGCATTCCTGCCACTATTTTCACTGTGGTTTCTTCTCCCTCTGAAATCACCGGATATATCCCTACATGTTTTTCTACTCCTTTTTTTGTGCAATATGCTGGGAGCTCAGTCATGGTCAGTTTTTTATTGTATGGCGCCGGGGCGCTCGGTATCTTTTGTCCCATGCTAGGCAGAGGGTTAAGGCTAGCCTTTTCTTCTTTCAGCTAACTTTTCAGTTTAATCTTTCCTGTCCCCTCCTCTTTTTTGATTTTCCCCGTTATATAATCCAAAGGTGAATTAGATATAGTTATTTCTAATAGCCTTTTTTTTGCTCTAACCTCATCCATGTCTGTCTGTGTTTGTGTGGTAAACAGCTCCTACCCTTGGAAACAGATGGTTACTGTCATGCACTTCTGCTTTTATGACGCCTCTGGCCTAAATTAAAGTCAATATCTACCCACAGGAGCAGAGTTTCACCTTCTTCAATACACGGGGCAAATTCAATTATTTGGGTTTTGTGATGTGCGTTTAATCTATATTTATTTAATCTATGCAGTTAATCTCTATATCTTAATTAGTGAATAATAGGAGTCAATATAACATTTTTAGCAGTTCCCAGCTCTTAATTTTTTACTGTTCATTCACAGATGTTACCCGGTCACAAATTAGTCTGTTTATGATAACTTATATTAGGTTCTCGTTCATTATTAATTCTTATTAATTAATTATTGAATTAATTATTCCACACTTTATACTAACTAGTTTAACCAGTGATCCCTTTTTCTATTTTATTATTCTATTTTATTTTGACAACTCGTAACTCAGTTGCAGTCTAGAATCTCTAACTCAGTTCTAATTCATTTTTAGGGTCATCAATCGCCTCGCGCCTCGGTCAATTTCACTAAATACAACTCACGCCTCGGTTGTATTTTTAGGACACGCGTCTTGGTTCTATTTTTGATTCACTTTGATACAACTCGCACCTCGATTGTATTTTTAGAAATAGAAGACACGCCTCGGTTCTATTTTATTCTTTTTATAGGACACGTGCCTCGGTCCTTATTATTATTATTATTTCCTATTACAACTCGTATCTCAATTCTATTACATTATTACTACATCATCCTCAGTTCTCTTAGCATTTTAATCTTCATCCACTTCAATTCGTGTTCTTTTTCAATGATTCTGGGGATTTCTAGCAATTTTTTGGCTGAATAATTTTAGCATTTTCCGTTCTTACCAGAGGACCACAACTATCACCTACCTGAAAAAACACACAGTCCCTAACGAGACAAAGTAATTTTTATCTTTGTCTTATCTTGTTTATCTGAGAGCTGGCTGGACCGCAAGCTTTCTCGGACAAGAGTGTCCGCCCCTTCAGCTGAACTCGCTCTGGTTTCGCCAATTGTCAATCGATGTTTTCCCTCAGAACCCTGCTGACTACGCCATTAATGTGGTTCAAGTCTTGGATGAAGATAGTCGAGTCGAAGGATGTTTTAAGAATAAAAAGGTTTTTATTGAAGAATTGTCTTCAGCCCAAACAATATTGATTGCCTCACACATTTGAAGTGTTCTGCTAGCAGATCATGTGAAAAACAGCAATGCCGTTCTGTCTGCAGATCTCTGCCTAGAAACTAGAAATTTAGATAAGTCAGGAAGCTTACTTACAAATCAGTCTTTTGTGGTAGAAGTGATGGTTCTACCATATTTGTAACAAGGAGTAGAATTTACAGTTTTAGCTATATGGAGTATACACGAAATTACATAAGGATAGAGCTCAGGGTGTCTATAAATGCTGATACCAATGCATCTTTTAACATGGATATTAAAATCACCAACAATTAAGACTGTATCAGCTTTAAGCACTAACTCGGACAGAAAATCACCAAATTCTTTAAAAAGATTCTGTATGGCCTGATTCTTGGTGGCCTGTATACAGTAGTCAGTACAAACATCACAGGGGATGTATCATTAACACTTGTTTCTCTAGATAACAGTAAATGTAGCACCATTACTTCAAAAGTTATACTTGAAATCCAACCTCTGAGAAATACTGAAAACATTGCTATAAATTGTAGCAACACTTTACCCTTTGCATTTTGAACAAAGCTCATGTTTGTAACAGTAATCTTGGGGAGATGACTCATTTAAAATAATGTATTCATCTGGTTTTAGCCAGGTTTCTGTCAAACAGAGCACATCTAATTTATGATCAGTGATCATATCATGTACAAAAAGCGCTTTCATAGACAGGGACCTGATATTCAATAAGCCAAGCTTTATAATTTGCTTCTCTGTATCATATACATGTTATTATTTGTTGAATATCAATTATTTTGTAAATTTGTTTGGACGTTTTCTGTATTTTCTAGTTCAGGGAACAGACACAGTCCCTATTGTATGATATCTAGGTAAAAAAATGATATGTGCTGATAATTATCTGAATTAATATACATGTCGACCAGCAGATATAAGCAGTTCTTTAACCCTTTCACTGGTACATTTAAAATATTCTAGCTGACCCCGCAGAGTGAGGGTTTTATTAAGGCGGCCATTATTTTAGAATGTTTCCCCTTATTGTTACCATGGCAATGCGTTTATTTACTATATAAATAAAACCGTATTGTTATTATAAATATTGTGCCTTTCAAAAATCCAAGGACACTTTACATAGAGTTGATGGATAACATGAACACAAATTCAAATATAATTCAAATTTTATTATTCAAATATTTTTTTTCAGCCTTCAATGGACTTGTTTCATTCCTGGTTGGTGTCTCCTGTGTTTGCTGTTTCTGTTTGGAGGTCATTGCATGTGTCTAATTGAGCAACTGTCATTCTGTTTGCAGTGCGTTGCTTAAATTTAGTTCCCTTAGCAATAATAAAAGTCTTTTGAGTTTTTCATGTGGATTGTGGCTGTACATTCAAATGTTTTCCTTGATTTAATATCCTTATGGATTTATGCGAAGCAACAATTTATTTAATACTAAAAAAGGAACCATTTATAAACATTGTGCTACTTTATATTTAATCAGTTAATATAAAACAGCACATTGGATTATTTCACTATTGCATAAATGTTGTCCTCTTTGATTTAGATTTTGAAGCACATTTAAGTGACGGTATTTAAAAGTCATATAGGAATGGTGGGGAAAATTATTTGAAATAAAAGGTGTCAGATATTTTATTATATTATAAAATTATTATAGCACAAATGTAAACAGGTTTAATGGGATATTTGCTAAATAATATGTAAAGGATCAGTATGCACGTTTTAAAGAATACGGAGTTCTTTCAAAACCAATAATAAATATTTCAATCCATAGTAACTGCTTATTTTTGTTAGTAAACCCATAACCACAAATAGCCATGTATTTTTGTTTGTTTGTGTGTGTATTCTAATTTAGCTATAGTTATTTGCACTAGCAACTGAAAAAAAGGTGTTAGGTCTGATGATAAAAGACTGTTGATTCTTATAACACATTATTAAGGAACTGTCAAATGTGGTACATGGCAGATCTGGTAGACGTCCTTGGAACGTCCGGCTGTGAACGTTATTACTCGGACCAAATGTGGACCTAAGGGGATGTTCACAAAGTCTAGGGGATGTCCCCTGTTTGCTACTAGGTCTGCATTCTAACGTCCGGTTATTTGTCTTACCTGTGTTATTTTCCACTTTCTTTTCTTCATGTTTTCCTTGGCTGCATTCATCATTCTATAACATTCTTTTAGAGCTCCTGGGACGCAACCTTATTTTCTTCATGCATGGGGAATACATGAACCTAAATATAAGCTTATATGTTAAATTATATAATTGAAGGGTATCATGATTTTGAGGATTAAATGCTGAAAACAGACTCCTGATTTGATGACATTTTTAGTTACAGAAGTTACTCCTATTTCCTTTTTCAAGAAATACAAATATTTATCAATTGTTTATCAATCTGCAAAACTAAAACAACATATTTTTTGTATTCTATTATCATAGTTAAAAAAAAAGATTTTGTTTTAAGGAATAGGGTGGAGTCAGCTAAAACTTTTTGGTAAATGACTTATAATACCATCAAATAAGCTATGCATGAGAACTGCTGATATTATTTTATAAATTAGCATGGGTCTATTAAATATGGATATATTTTTTAAATGTCAAAAAGTATAATTGTCTTAAAATCAGCATACCTTCTTGAGCCATGGCAAAACATTCTGTTAAAATGGGACAATATAAGAAGAAACAATACAAGATTGGTTATTATGACTGACTATAAAAACTATTTAAGAGATATGACGCCACAACCTTATTTGGCCCCATTTTAGTTCACCCTACCCTTTAAAATCCGATATGAGTTTATATTTTAGTTTAATTTTGTCAACTCTCTGTCTGAGTTGAAAGGTGTCAGGTCTGATAAAAGCCCACGCATGGGCGACTGGATTTTTCAAGTGTTTTATTGGAAACGGCAGATGAGGGACGACGTTCACAAACTGGCTCGGGCGAATGTCCTCCTAACATCCGCCAGCGAACGTCAAAAAGAGGACCAAATGCGGACATTAGTGGACGTCCTTAAAACGTCCGCTAGCGAATGTTACACAGCGGACCAAATCCGGACATCCTCCGAACGTCCGCCCGCGAACGTTATAAAGCGGAGTTGACCTTCAACTCCGAAAGTTGACCTTCTCTGAATTCACAGCCTTCAATTAACAGTGGAGGTAAACACAAGGTCATTGAGTTAGAATAAAAAATAGTTTATTTGATTAGAGAAATAATAGAAGTAGGGATAGCTTTAATAACAGATTCAAATTTAGCCCGATTACAACTTAAATATTTAACATAGAAATTATCATAAGACATAATGCCACTATTTTCCATTAAGTGGAACACTGACCAAATACCTTTCTCCATCCAGTCCTTGTCATACAAAGATTTGTTTCTAACTGCAATGTATCTATTATTCCATAATGGTGTATTGTGTGGTGTAAAATTATGGTTATATAAAATCTTCCAATATAACAAGACCTGTTGGTGAAACTGGGATAATTTAACTGGAAGACGTTGAACAGTGAAATCATAGCTTAACAGAAAATCTATTCCTCCTAATTTCTTGAATAACTCTCTGGGGATATGAAACCAAAAATTGTTATTGTTTAAAAGGGATTTCAACCAATTAATTTTTAGGGTACCATTTATAGAATTAAAATCAATAGCTTGTAAACCTCCATCTTTATATTGTTTTATCATCTCTACTTTTTTAATGTAATGGGTCTTCTTTTTCCAGATGTAACCAAAATTAATCTGATTGATTTTTTTTAATATCTCTATTTGAAATAGCAATTGTGTATGCTGGATAGATTAATCTTGAAATACTTTCCATCTTAGAATATCAAAAATATCAAAAATATTCTACCTAATAAACTTATATCTCGCAATAACCAAGAATTGAGCTTAACTTGACATTTGTCTATTATTTTCATTACATTCATAAGTTCATTTTCAGTAGAATCTTTTGAGATAATCATTCTAAGTATTTAACGGTAGATTGTATAGGGATGTTATAAGCCTCAGTTAAGTGACATTGATGGATTGGCATTAATTCACATTTGTTCATATTTATTTTTAAACCAGAGGCCTTGGAAAATGTGTAAATAGATTGAAGTATTTTGGGGACCTCTAATAATTGCTTCATAAAAAAGGAAGTATCATCAGCAAATTGACTGATGATTATTGTTTGGCCAAGTACCTCTAATGGGGCAATTGTTGAGTTTTTGATAAAGATGGAAGCAGTTCCGTGGTTATAATAAAAAGAAAAGGGGAAATAGGACACCCTTACTTTGTGCCACAATTAATATAAATTCTGGGTGATGTACCTCCTGGTAAAGAAACAGAACTATTAGAATTTGCATACAGAGATTTTATAATTTTTTGAAATGTCTCCCCAAAACCAATCAATCTTAAACAATCAAAAATAAAGGGGTGTTCAATTGAATCAAATGCTTTATAAAAGTCAATGAAGAGAATAAAACCATCTTCTTCTATTAGATGTCTGTAATCTAAAAGATCAAACACTAAACGGATGTTATTGTGTATAAATCTTCCCTTCATAAAGCCAGATTGAGATTCACTTATAATTTTGTGTAAAAACATTTTTAATCTATTAGCATATATAAGGGTTACAATTTTATAATCAGTGTTTAATAATGTAATTGGTCTAAAGTTATCTAACATTTTGGGGTCCTTATCAGGTTTAGGGATTAAAGTTATTATACCTTGTTTCATGGTGGATGGAAATGTCATATTTAGGGGTTCTTACACGAAATGCAGAATCCCTATTGTAATTGTTAGGATTTTTATTATTTGTATTATTCCGCTTCTGCCGTAAAACGCAACGTGCAGCCCAAACCGTAAGGCCTAGAAACTTGAAACTCAACCAAATGGTAGACTAAAAATCGAGGAGAACTTATCAAAGTCTCAGCCCAATCGGCCCATAGGTGGCGCTATAGCGACCACCGATGCGAAACGACTCGTAACTCCTAAACCGCTTGTCGTAGACTCAAGTCTCTTATATCCCTGTAATCCTGGGCTCAATCAAAACAAAATGTATATCTCCGATTTCATTTCCGCCTAAATAATTTTTCCGCCATTTTGAAATTTGTCCAAAACCTACTTTTGCGAACTAGGTTTTTTGCCCAATCGGAACCAAACCACTGCAGAAATGTTCTATGGCAAGTGAATATCAATAATTATCGAAAAAAAGTTGAAATTTCGACTCACGTTTGCAAAGGGGCATAAAAACAATCGAAAGAGGCAGGAACAATTGTACTTAAATAGCTATAACTCTTGAACGGAATGAGATATCTTCACCAAACTCTGGACAATTGTTTGTGAGATAATTCTTTGGTAAAAAAAAAAAAATTGCGCAGCTTTGCCACTTGGTGGCGCTATAAGATTGGACAAATTGTAACGAGTAAACCGTTAGTCCGATCGACTTGAAATGTTGTATAAAGTATATCTGTCCGAAGGGGAACAAAATAATATAAGGACATTTGCATATCTCAAAAAACATGGCCGCCATTGGCCAAACAATTTTAAACACCTATTAGACAAGGTTAATAGAGGTCAATCAGAACGAAACTCGTTGGGCATGTTCAACTCATGGCCCTCAAGGTCTGTAAGAATTTTGAAAGAAATCGGCCACTAGTTGGCGCTAACAATATTTTAGGGCTCTGTAATCACGGGTCGTTTAACTTATCCACACAATATGCATATCATTTGATAGCTCTCCTCATATTGAGCAACTTTGCCTCTAGAACCATTAGTGTTAATCAAATCGTTCATTAATTATTCAGAAATATGTCAAAAACCTACTTTTGCGAACTAGTCTTTTTTTTTTTTTTCTCTCTTTGACTCTCAAGATCAATAATTATCGAAAAAAAGTAATTTTGTCCTTTGGTTAGCTAGAATTAGCTCATTTAAAAAGGGAGCCTGGTCACATATAACCAAAAGCCTATAAAACCTAAACCAAATCTTGAAAATTTACAAAAGTTAGTGAAAACATGTGTGAGATAACTGTTAACAATCATGAAAAGTTTCATGAAGATCGGACCATAGGTGGCGCTATAACTAAAAATAGCTCTCAAAAACACTATATTTGTATAGAAAATGACCTCAAATTGTTGAGCATGTTCATAATTCACATAAAACATTACTTCTTTATATTATTTAATAGGTCTCCTCATTCTAAACAACTTTGCCTCTAGGATTAATGCTGTCAATCAAATTGTTCATTAAATATTCAGAAATATGTCAAAAACCTACTTTTGCGAACTAGTCTGTTTTTTTTCTCGATCAAACCACTGCAGTAATAATCTCTGGACTCTCTAGATCAATAATTATTGAAAAAAAGTGGAATTTTGTCCTTTGGTTAGTTAGAATTAGCTCGTTTAAAAAGGGAGCCTGGTCACATATAACCAAAAGCCTATAAAACCTAAACCAAATCTTGAAAATGTACAAAAGTTAGTGAAAACATGTGTGAGATAACTGTTAACAATCATGAAAAGTTTCATGAAGATCGGACCATAGGTGGCGCTATAACAGTAAAAATAGCTCTCAAAAACACTATATTTGTATAGAAAATGACCTCAAATTGTTGAGCATGTTCATAATTCACATAAAACATTACTTCTTTATATTATTTAATAGGTCTCCTCATTCTAAACAACTTTGCCTCTAGGATTAATGCTGTCAATCAAATTGTTCATTAAATATTCAGAAATATGTCAAAAACCTACTTTTGCGAACTAGTCTGTTTTTTTTCTCGATCAAACCACTGCAGTAATAATCTCTGGACTCTCTAGATCAATAATTATTGAAAAAAAGTGGAATTTTGTCCTTTGGTTAGTTAGAATTAGCTTGTTTAAAAAGTGGGCTTGGTCACATATAACCAAAGGCCTATAAAACCTAAACAAAAACTTGAAACTTTACGAAAGTTGGTGAAAACATGTTTCAGATGACTCTTAACAAGCATGCAAAGTTTCATGGAGATCAAACCACAGTTGGGGCTATAACAGTGAAAAAGGCATAAAAAAACTGTATTTCTATAGTAAATGACCTCAAATTGCAATAATATGTTCATAATATTCACTTATACACTATATCTTCATGTCATATGAAAGATTTCCTCATTCTGAGCAACTTTTCCTCCAGGATCACTGCTGTCAATCAAATTTGAAATTATTTAAAAAAAGAAACTACTTTTGTGAACTAGCCCTGTGTTCCCCTTCATGGGAACTCGAACTGCGTCCCCTAGGGGTCGCTACGGGGAACGCCCTCAGCGTGACTCGGTCTGAAGATACATATGAAAAAACACCACCTGTTGGCCGGCGACAGCCCATGACGTCACTACCGGCGTGCCACAATATAAGTGCCGCCGGGAGAATACATCATCAGCTTTTTCGTCTTCACTGACTGGTTTGTTTGAAGCGTGCAGAGTGAATCTGGTAAGAGTACAGTTTTCTAACTCTACTATGGCGAGCACTAGCAAGGCGTTTAGGAAGTGTGTGGATCCGTGTCCTCGTTATTTGACACCCGATGACACACACGACTGTTGCGTCTTTTGTTTGGGCATGGAGCACGCACGCGATGTCCTTGAGGGGGCGGTTTGCGTGCATTGTGAGCGGCTCTCTATGAGGAAACTCAGCTCTCGCCTGTCCCTCTTTTCGAGGAAAGAGGGGCAGCCGTCTGCTTCCCGCGATTCAAGACCCACCGTTGCCGAGGCACGGAGGTGAAATCGTGGGGTTCGCAGTTGTATGTAGCCGATAAGTGGAAAGGGACCGCCCCTTTTTCGCGCGTCGGCCGAGAACGAGAGTGAGCTGCTGGATTGTGATGATGCGATCTTTCTGACATCATCAGATGCAGCAGCTAGTGCTCCGCTGCATATGAACGAGTTTTGGAGGTTATGGATCAGAAAAATAAATCTAATAACCCCCAGCTCGAGTGAGCCTTCCTTTCTTCATAAATCTCGATGTGGAGGTTGAGAAGGAGTGGGAAAAGCTATTTTTTCTCGTATTCATAGGTTTCAGCATACTAGTTATACTAACACTGAGGGGATGTGTGAAAATGGCTATGAGAGGATGCCCCCTGTGCAAGAGATGATAACCAGCTTATCTCTCTATGGCGAGACATCCTCTCTCAAGGCTCCCTCCTGGCCATCTAAGCCCCTGAATCTCGCTTAAATGGCAGGGCATATGCAGCAGCAGGTCAGACCGTCACTTCGTTGCACACGAAGGCGTACCAGACTGACCTGCTGAAAGTCCTGGATAAGGTCCAGGTCTGAGCCCGAACAACCAGGGGTCCTAGCCCATCTCGGTCTGAGGATCAGAGATGGGCTTAGAAGGCTAGTCTCGCGACTCATGCCCCTCCCCCTCCTGCGGCTAGGGTGAGACAGAGGCGCGGGTCAGAGAGAGGCAAGCCCTCTCATTCCTCTCTAATTCCCCTGTAACCACCGTAAACTCCACCGACTGAGGTTAGGTGGAAGTTTCCTGCCAAGCACCTAGAGGCGCTCCCTTGTGAGCGGCGGAGTTCCCTCTCATTCTGAGGAATGAGATCTCCGCTCCTCAGAGCTCTGTGATAGGTCGCTCTCCGTGCTGGTCGAGCTAGCATTGCTCCCCTCACTATAGAGGGTTATCTATGAGCATGCCGCTCCCTGCTGAGCGTCTGAGTTCCTTCTCATTCTGAGGAATGAGTTCTCCGCTCCCCAGAGCTCGTTATAGGTAGAGCTAGCATTGCTCCCCTCATTAGAGGGTCACCTTTGATCATGCCGCTCCCTGCGGAGCGTCTGAGTTCCCTCTCATTCTGAGGAATGAGTTCTCCGCTCCTCAGAGCTCTGTGATAGGTCGCTCTCCTTGCTGGTCGAGCTAGCATTGCTCCCCTCACTATAGAGGGTTATCTATGAGCATGCCACTCCCTGCTGTGCGGCGGAGTTCCCTCTCATTCTGAGGAATGAGTTCCCCGCTCTCCAGAGCTCATGGTTGGGCTTGCCGCTCCCTTCTGAGCGGCGGAGTGCCTTCTCATTCTGAGGAATGAGTTCTCCACTCTCCAGAGCTCGTTATAGGTCTCACTCTGAGGAGTGAGTTCTCCGCTCTAGAGCTCCTCATTGGTAGCTGAGTTCCTCTCATTCCGAGGAATGAGTTCTCCGCTCTCCAGAGCTCGCCGTCGGTAGAGCTAGCACTGCTCCCCTCAACCAGAGGGTCACCTACGAGCATGCCGCTCCCTTCTGAGCGTCCGAGTTTCTCCGCCCCCCAGAGCTCTGTGATAGTGCCGCTCCCTTCTGAGCGGCGGAGTCTCCTCTCATTCTGAGGAATGAGTTCTCCGCTCCTCAGAGCTCTGTGATAGTTCGCTCTCCGTGCTGGTCGAGCTAGCATTGCTCCCCTCACTATAGAGGGTTATCTATGAGCATGCCGCTCCCTGCTGAGCGTCTGAGTTCCTTCTCATTCTGAGGAATGAGTTCTCCGCTCTCCAGAGCTCTGTGATCTGTCTTGCTGGTCGAGCTAACATTGCTCCCCTCACTATAGAGGGTTATTTATGAGCATGCCGCTCCCTGCTGAGCGGGGAGTTCCCTCTCATTCTGAGGAATGAGTTCCCCGCTCTCCAGAGCTCGTTATAGGTAGAGCTAGCATTGCTCCCCTCACTATAGAGGGTTATCTATGAGCATGCCGCTCCCTGCTGAGCGTCTGAGTTCCTTCTCATTCTGAGGAATGAGTTCTCCGCTCTCCAGAGCTCGTTATAGGTAGAGCCAGCATTGCTCCCCTCATTAGAGGGTCATCTTTGAGCATGCCGCTCCCTGCGGAGCGTCTGAGTTTCCCTCTCATTCTGAGGAATGAGTTCTCCGCTCCTCTGAGCTCTGTGATCTCTCTTGCTGGTCGAGCTAGCATTGCTCCCCTCACTATAGAGGGTTATCTATGAGCATGCCGCTCCCTGCTGAACGGGGAGTTCCCTCTCATTCTGAGGAATGAGTTCCCCGCTCTCCAGAGCTCATGGTTGGGCTTGCCGCTCCCTTCTGAGCGGCGGAGTGCCTTCTCATTCTGAGAAATGAGTTCTCCACTCTCCAGAGCTCGTTATAGGTCTCACTCTGAGGAGTGAGTTCTCCGCTCTAGAGCTCCTCATTGGTAGCGGAGTTCCTCTCATTCCGAGGAATGAGTTCTCCGCTCTCCAGGGCTCGCCGTCGGTAGAGCTAGCACTGCTCCCCTCAACCGGAGGGTCACCTATGAGCATGCCGCTCCCTTCTGAGCGTCCGAGTTTCTCCGCCCCCCAGAGCTCTGTGATAGGTCGCTCGCCTTGTTGGTCGAGCCAGCATTGCTCCCCTCAACCAGAGGGTCATCTATGAGCTTGCCGCTCCCTTCTGAGCGTCTGAGTTCCCTCTCACTCCGAGGAATGAGTAGTTCTCCGCTCCAGGGCATAGAACGTTCTTCTAATAAGTGCACACGCGAGACTTTGGGCACTTTCTAAAATCCACTCAGTGGTAAGATCGCACATCAAATGTTCTGCGTTCTTTTCTAAAAATCCATGTTATGGTAAGTGCGCACGTTAGACTTTGGGCACTTTCTAAAATCCACTCAGTGGTAAGTCCGCACATCAAAGATTCTGCGTTCTTTCTAGAAATCCCGAAAGGGTAGGGTTACGCGCACAGCTTCGTGCCCTTTTTTGAGTTGGTTAAAGCCCCGGCTTGTGCCTTGGGCCCCGCTCCCCTGTCCCATATATGTTGGGTCCAAAAAAAAAGGGAAAAGAAAGGGGTGTACGCTACCAAGAGGTCTGTTGAGACAGTTCTCTCGGTAAGCTTGAGAGCAAGTGGTAACCCCTGAGTAATCGGCCAGGACCTAGTGAGCCAGGTGCCTGGCCATATCCCCTTAAAGGAATCTTTTTCTGATTCCAAGACTTTGAGCTCTACCCTAGGCCCGGTAATCCCGGCACCTAGAACAGGTAAGTACTAGGGTATGCAGCTCGGGCCTTTGGCCGAAGGGGATAATATCACTGACAGCCATCAGCCGTCCCAGGGGCAACTCCCTTAGCCGGGTAGAGCTGGCTTAGTGCTCGCCTTTTTTGAGAAATTGGCTTGCATTCCCCTCAGCATGGCGAAGTGGGTATAACGTTCCCCGTAGCGACCCCTAGGGGACGCAGTTCGAGTTCCCATGAAGGGGAACGTCTCAGGTTACGTATGTAACCATGGTTCCCCGAGGGGGAACGAGACACTGCGTCCCCTAGGCTTCGGGCCATGCTTCGGACGCAAGCTTCAGACGAAGAAGCTGATGATGTATTCTCCCGGCGGCACTTATATTGTGGCACGCCGGTAGTGACGTCATGGGCTGTCGCCGGCCAACAGGTGGTGTTTTTTCATATGTATCTTCAGACCGAGTCACGCTGAGGGCGTTCCCCGTAGCGACCCCTAGGGGACGCAGTGTCTCGTTCCCCCTCGGGGAACCATGGTTACATACGTAACCTGAGACGTTTTTAACTCAACATCATTCAAATCAATGCAGTACTATTCTCTAGACTCTCTAGATCAATAATTATCAAAAAACAGTTGAACGTGTGTGTGTGTGTGTGTGTGTGTGTGTGTGTGTGTTTCTGTGAGCCTGTTGGCCGTTTTCGATGTGTTTCACTGTCAGCTATGAATCAAGGTTGGCCTACACCATAAAAGCACACCCTGATGCCTTCAAAGCAAGAACCCCGCTTATTGCTGCTCGTTTCAATTGCTTCTTTTAACATAAGCACAAAAGGTTCTTTTAGTATACTCCAAAAGTGTTTATAAAAATTTGCAGTGAGGCCGTCACACCCTGGAGATTTGTCTAAAGATAAGCTACCTACTGCTTTATCCAATTCATCAGACGTAATATCTGCATCACACAATGCTACAAAATCATCATCTATATGAGGAATAAAATCTTTAATATGGTCAAAAAAGGATTTTGTATCGTCCAAAGAAAAGGTTGAGGAATATAGGTTACTGTAAAAATTAACAACTTCCTTAGTAATTGAAGCTTGATCAGTAATTACCTGGCCATGGATCAATAAAGCTTTAACTGATAGTTTCTCTTGCCTTCTCTTTTCTAACCGACAGAAGTATGAAGTACTCTTTTCCCCATCTTCAATCCATTTAGCCCTTGACCTTATGAAAGCCCCTTTTGCTTTACAAAGATACATTTCATCAAGTTTGTTTAGAAGACTTTGTAGTTTCTGTTTTTCATTATCAGTAGGTGATGTTTTATTATAATATACATTTATTTCTTTAATGATATTCATTTCAAATAATCTGTTACTTCTATTTAGTGTTTTTTCAAACCGAATTGAATATTCCCTAATTTTAAATTTAAGAAATTCCCATTTGGAGATATAGGACAATATTGATTCATCAGACATCACATTAGAGACCATGGCCCCAATACCCTCATTAAATGACTGGCATTTTAATAAACTTGAATTTAATTTCCAATAACCTTTATTTTGTCGGCTGACATCAGGAGTTTTAATATTCAATTTAATAACAGAATGATCTGTGAGAGGAGCTGCGGACATAAAGCAGTCACTGACAAGGTTCATAATAGAAACTGAAATTAAATAAAAATCTATTCTTGACTTTACTACATTGTTTGGTTTAAACCAGGAATATTGCTTTGTGATAGGATATTTAAAGCGCCAAGGATTAAAATAAATTGTGAGTACGACAGAAATCAGTTAAAACAGGGTTATAAGAAGAGCTGTGGCTACATCTGGAGGGATATCTATCGAGGCATTCATCACTAACCATGTTAAAATCACCACCTATAATTATAATAGCAGTTGGATAAATGAGTTTAAGGTTTACAATGACACTGAAGACATCTGAAATTAACTGTCTGTTTTGAACTACATTATTAAAACCATAAACATTGACCATAATAAAATAATGGTCATCCATATTCAAGACACAGATTAACTTAATATTTAATATTTGACCATTATTGCTGAATCTAGATGTTATTAATTTACCAGGTGAATTACAAAACAAAACAGCCACATCTGCTGATCTAGTGAACCCATGATCAAAAAGGATTTTGTCTCCCCATTGATTTATCCAAAATTTTTCATCCTCTGGTTTGGAATGCGTTTCCTGCAAAAAAATGAATTGTGCTTTTTCGCCCTTACAAAACAGAAATAATGACTAGTGTTCTCTCTTAAGCCCCTCGCATTAAGTGAAATACAAGAAAAAAATGAGTTTTACAGTCCTTGATTTCGGCTGCGTTGAACTCGACTGCCTTGGCTATGTTGGTTAATATGATGGAATTCTGTTGTAGCTGAGTACCTAGTGTGTCCACCTTCTCAGTTAGCTGCTTTATTGCTTCTAAGACTGCATTCATTCCTTCTTTCCCTTCGGACCCGGTTTCCTTCCTTTTAACTGTTGGTGCGTTCTTTACCTGTGAGAAAGGGTCTTTTCTTTTAGTATTCTCGGTGGAAACTTCCATCCTTGCAGCATACTCGTGGCCGTCAACTACTTCGTTACTGCGAGACAAAGCAAGATTCTTTTTCGTAGTCATAGTGCACCTTCTTTTCCTTTAGTTTTTGAAATGTTACTTCAAAAGGAACACATTATAGCGATTGGATAGCGTAACATTTATGAAAATCTGGGACAGTCCTCGAGAGCTCACTACATGTGGTGCACCCGGTCCGCGATCTTGCCCCGGACTCCGTACTGCGGACCTAAACGGTCGTTACGAACATCCGGGGGACGTGAGAAAATGAAGTTGAGGATTTTTACAAATCGACTAGTCACGACGAATCATGACAGCCCTACTTTTCTATATAATATTAAGCCTCAAATGTGAATTATACATCAGATTGGTTTATTCTTTAAATAAAGAAAAGCGAAACTGTGAATGGTATTATAATGTTATTATAAAACTAAAATTAAAACAATGAAAAAACCCTTACGATAACCTGTAGAAAGAGAGAAAACACATATTAAGCATGCAGGATAACATAAATGGACTTTGAACAATTAATTGCCACTTTGAACGATTACATAATTGTGGCATCTGTAATTGCGATTAGAAAATAGATTAATTGTGCAGCCCTAATAGATAGATAGATAGTCAGATGGTAGATAGAGTCAGATTATAGATAGATAATAGATTATAGATAGATAGATGGTTTCAGTTCTTGAAAATAGTGAATAGCATTCATGTAGGGCTGTCACGATAACTGCAATATCATGAGGAATGCAGCAACCAAAATATGTGCTTATTTTCGTACAGTTATGCCCTTCTTGTTTTACACTTCGTGTGTGTGTACTAGATATGAGTAATGATAACATAATATTTACCATGTTGATTTGTATAGAGGCTCAGTAGATTTGCAAGTCTAAACACTGTGAATGAGACAGGTCGACTGATTGCGTGTGATTAGCTGCGTCTGTCCTTCAGTTATGTATATTGTGAAAATAGGTTGTCATGTCCAAAAGCGAAATCTGGCTTAGCATAGACGCATTGCTGGTCTGCTGAGCTTTTGAAATTGGCGCTCAAAGTTAAAATGATTTCAACAGTGTGTTTGATTACAGTATATATATATACCGTTTGAGCTCATACATTTACATGCCCCTTGCAGAATATGCAAAATGTTAATAACTTTATCAACAGGTAAAGTTGCACTAAATGCTGGTTGAAGTAACCCCAGATAAATTACATTTTATGGTGTTCTTGTACATGTTTGTAAGAGTTTTCATTTATAAGATGCAATTCTTAGTTTATCTTGTAAGAATTAATGTATGATTTTATGTATGAGTATATTGTGTTAAATGTTAATATATTTGTCATTTTAAGGTATTTTTCACAATATTGTGTTGTAGATTTAATTAAATGTATTAAAATATGGCAGTGTTTAGTATAATTTAATGCATTTAAAAAAAATCAATTTGGGACAATGGGGAATAAGTAATTCAGTAAAGTTGCTTTAGCTATATAAATTGGCCAATGGACATTTTTACATTAGGCAAAACCAAAAAAGTATACTTGTACTATTTAAAATATTCAATTGGGCAAATAACATGCTTTGGTAGATTTAATATTTTTCCAATTGGCTCAACACATTATTTCTCATTGAGCCAATGTCAACTGACTGTTTCCACAAGTGAAAAAAAAATCAATTTGCCGATTTTCAATGTTTAAAAATTGGGCCAATGGAAAATATTAAATGTTACCAGTCACTGGAAAATTTTGAGTTTGGCAAAATTTGAATTTTTTACAGTGTATTAACACATCAGTCTTTTGTGGTAGAAGTGATGGTTCTACCATATTTGTAACAAGGAGTAGAATTGACAGTTTTAGCTATATGGAGTATACACGAATCTACATAAGGATAGAGCTCAGAGTGTCTATAAATGCTGATACGAATGCATCTTTTATCATGGATATTAAAATCACCAACAATTAAGACTGTATCAGCTTTAAGCACTAACTCGGACAGAAAATCACCAAATTCTTTAAAAAGATTCTGTATGGCCTGATTCTTGGTGGCCTGTATACAGTAATCAGTACAAACATCACAGGGGATGTATCATTAACACTTGTTTCTCTAGATAAAAGTAAATGTAGCACCATTACTTCAAAAGTTATACTTGAAATCCAACCTCTGAGAAATACTGAAATCATTGCTATACATTGTAGCAACACTTTACCCTTTGCCTTTTGAACACAGCTCATGTTTGTAACAGTAATCTTGGGGAGATGACTCATTTAAAATAATGTATTCATCTGGTTTTAGCCAGGTTTCTGTCAAACAGAGCACATCTAATTTATGATTAGTGATCATATCATGTACAAAAAGCAATTTCATAGAAAGGGACCTGATAATCAATAAGCCAAGCTTTATCATTTGCTTCTCTGTATCATTGTCACAGATCAGCCAGGCTCCACCACCAATCTCTCACAGCGATCACTGTCACCTGAGTTTTAACTCAAACCACCTGCACCTCACCAGCACTACTTAAGCACACACATCACCTCAGTCAGTTGTCCGATCTCACTTACACGAAGTGGACTCACACCTACTCTACACAGTTACTTACCTCGAGATTACTTACCTCGAGATTACTTACCTCGAGATTACTTACCCCTGTTCCTCGTTGGTCCTCCGTGTCTCCTACGTCTGCCTGTCTTCGTCCGTCACCCCAGCTCGTCTTCGGTGTCGACCTGAGGTGTGTGCTTACCATGTCATCCACGAGTTCCTGGCAAGAAAACCATCATCAGTATATCGTTTAACTTTTTATGTACTTCAAGATACGTACTCACCATTCTTCCCTGCTTACCCGACTTCATATCCTCCGTGTCTGGTCTACTTGCCGTAACAATCATATACATTTTATTATTTGTTGAACAACAATTAAATTGTAAATTTGTTTAGACAATTTCTGTATTTTCTAGTTCAGGGAACAGACACAGTCCCTATTGTATGATATCTAGGTAAAAAAATGATATGTGCTGATAATTATCTGAATTAATATACATGTCGACCAGCAGATATAAGCAGTTCTTTAACCCTTTCACTGGTACATTTAAAATATTCTAGCTGACCCCGCAGAGTGAGGGTTTTATTAAGGCGGCCATTATTTTAGAATGTTTCCCCTTATTGTTACCATGGCAATGCGTTTATTTACTATATAAATAAAACCGTATTGTTATTATAAATATTGTGCCTTTCAAAAATCCAAGGACACTTTACATAGAGTTGATGGATAACATGAACACAAATTCAAATATTATTCAAATATTATTATTCAAATATTTTTTTTCAGCCTTCAATGGACTTGTTTCATTCCTGGTTGGTGTCTCCTGTGTTTGCTGTTTCTGTTTGGAGGTCATTGCATGTGTCTGATTGAGCAACTGTCATTCTGTTTGCAGTGCGTTGCTTAAATTTAGTTCCCTTAGCAATAATAAAAGTCTTTTGAGTTTTTCATGTGGATTGTGGCTGTACATTCAAATGTTTTCCTTGATTTAATATCCTTATGGATTTGTGCGAAGCAACAATTTATTTAATACTAAAAAAGGAACCATTTATAAACATTGTGCTACTTTATATTTAATCAGTTAATATAAAACAGCACATTGGATTATTTCACTATTGCATAAATGTTGTCCTCTTTGATTTAGATTGTGAAGCACATTTAAGTGACGGTATTTAAAAGTCATATAGGAATGGTGGGGAAAATTATTTGAAGTAAAAGGTGTCAGATATTTTATTATATTATAAAATTATTATAGCACAAATGTAAACAGGTTTAATGGGATATTTGCTAAATAATATGTAAAGGATCAGTATGCACGTTTTAAAGAATACGGAGTTCTTTCAAAACCAATAATAAATATTTCAATCCATAGTAACTGCTTATTTTTGTTAGTAAAACCATAACCACAAATAGCCATGTATTTTTGTTTGTTTGTGTGTGTATTCTAATTTAGCTATAGTTATTTGCACTAGCAACTGAAAAAAAGGTGTTAGGTCTGATGATAAAAGACTGTTGATTCTTATAACACATTATTAAGGAACTGTCAAATGTGGTACATGGCAGATCTGGTAGACGTCCTTGGAACGTCCGGCTGTGAACGTTATTACTCGGACCAAATGTGGACCTAAGGGGATGTTCACAAAGTCTAGGGGATGTCCCCTGTTTGCTACTAGGTCTGCATTCTAACGTCCGGTTATTTGTCTTACCTGTGTTATTTTCCACTTTCTTTTCTTCATGTTTTCCTTGGCTGCATTCATCATTCTATAACATTCTTTTAGAGCTCCTGGGACGCAACCTTATTTTCTTCATGCATGGGGAATACATGAACCTAAATATAAGCTTATATGTTAAATTATATAATTGAAGGGTATCATGATTTTGAGGATTAAATGCTGAAAACAGACTCCTGATTTGATGACATTTTTAGTTACAGAAGTTACTCCTATTTCCTTTTTCAAGAAATACAAATATTTATCAATTGTTTATCAATCTGCAAAACTAAAACAACATATTTTTTGTATTCTATTATCATAGTTAAAAAAAAAGATTTTGTTTTAAGGAATAGGGTGGAGTCAGCTAAAACTTTTTGGTAAATTACTTATAATACCATCAAATAAGCTATGCATGAGAACTGCTGATATTATTTTATAAATTAGCATGGGTCTATTAAATATGGATATATTTTTTAAATGTCAAAAAGTATAATTGTCTTAAAATCAGCATACCTTCTTGAGCCATGGCAAAACATTCTGTTAAAATGGAACAATATAAGAAGAAACAATACAAGATTGGTTATTATGACTGACTATAAAAACTATTTAAGAGATATGACGCCACAACCTTATTTGGCCCCATTTTAGTTCACCCTACCCTTTAAAATCCGATATGAGTTTATATTTTAGTTTAATTTTGTCAACTCTCTGTCTGAGTTGAAAGGTGTCAGGTCTGATAAAAGCCCACGCATGGGCGACTGGATTTTTCAAGTGTTTTATTGGAAACGGCAGATGAGGGACGACGTTCACAAACTGGCTCGGGCGAATGTCCTCCGAACATCCGCCAGCGAACGTCAAAAAGAGGACCAAATGCGGACGTTAGTGGACGTCCTTAAAACGTCCGCTAGCGAATGTTACACAGCGGACCAAATCCGGACATCCTCCGAACGTCCGCCCGCGAACGTTATAAAGCGGAGTTGACCTTCAACTCCGAAAGTTGACCTTCTCTGAATTCACAGCCTTCAATTAACAGTGGAGGTAAACACAAGGTCATTGAGTTAGAATAAAAAATAGTTTATTTGATTAGAGAAATAATAGAAGTAGGGATAGCTTTAATAACAGATTCAAATTTAGCCCGATTACAACTTAAATATTTAACATAGAAATTATCATAAGACATAATGCCACTATTTTCCATTAAGTGGAACACTGACCAAATACCTTTCTCCATCCAGTCCTTGTCATACAAAGATTTGTTTCTAACTGCAATGTATCTATTATTCCATAATGGTGTATTGTGTGGTGTAAAATTATGGTTATATAAAATCTTCCAATATAACAAGACCTGTTGGTGAAACTGGGATAATTTAACTGGAAGACGTTGAACAGTGAAATCATAGCTTAACAGAAAATCTATTCCTCCTAATTTCTTGAATAACTCTCTGGGGATATGAAACCAAAAATTGTTATTGTTTAAAAGGGATTTCAACCAATTAATTTTTAGGGTACCATTTATAGAATTAAAATCAATAGCTTGTAAACCTCCATCTTTATATTGTTTTATCATCTCTACTTTTTTAATGTAATGGGTCTTCTTTTTCCAGATGTAACCAAAATTAATCTGATTGATTTTTTTAATATCTCTATTTGAAATAGCAATTGTGTATGCTGGATAGATTAATCTTGAAATACTTTCCATCTTAGTCAAAAATATTCTACCTAATAAACTTATATCTCGCAATAACCAAGAATTGAGCTTAACTTGACATTTGTCTATTATTTTCATTACATTCATAAGTTCATTTTCAGTAGAATCTTTTGAGATAATCATTCTAAGTATTTAACGGTAGATTGTATAGAGATGTTATAAGCCTCAGTTAAGTGACATTGATGGATTGGCATTAATTCACATTTGTTCATATTTATTTTTAAACCAGAGGCCTTGGAAAATGTGTAAATAGATTGAAGTATTTTGGGGACCTCTAATAATTGCTTCATAAAAAAGGAAGTATCATCAGCAAATTGACTGATGATTATTGTTTGGCCAAGTACCTCTAATGGGGCAATTGTTGAGTTTTTGATAAAGATGGAAGCAGTTCCGTGGTTATAATAAAAAGAAAAGGGGAAATAGGACACCCTTACTTTGTGCCACAATTAATATAAATTCTGGGTGATGTACCTCCTGGTAAAGAAACAGAACTATTAGAATTTGCATACAGA
Organism: Schizopygopsis malacanthus; assembly: GCA_027474115.1. NCBI lineage: Eukaryota > Metazoa > Chordata > Actinopteri > Cypriniformes > Cyprinidae > Schizopygopsis > Schizopygopsis malacanthus. The sequence continues at coordinate 218,593 of JAPDDM010000267.1, forward strand.
GATTTTATAATTTTTTGAAATGTCTCCCCAAAACCAATCAATCTTAAACAATCAAAAATAAAGGGGTGTTCAATTGAATCAAATGCTTTATAAAAGTCAATGAAGAGAATAAAACCATCTTCTTCTATTAGATGTCTGTAATCTAAAAGATCAAACACTAAACGGATGTTATTGTGTATAGATCTTCCCTTCATAAAGCCAGATTGAGATTCACTTATAATTTTGTGTAAAAACATTTTTAATCTAATAATCTTAATCCCTATATAAGGGTTACAATTTTATAATCAGTGTTTAATAATGTAATTGGTCTAAAGTTATCTAACATTTTGGGGTCCTTATCAGGTTTAGGGATTAAAATTATTATACCTTGTTTCATGGTGGATGGAAATGTCATATTTAGGGGTTCTTACACGAAGTGCAGAATCCCTATTGTAATTGTTAGGATTTTTATTATTTTTATTATTCCGCTTCTGCCGTAAAACGCAACGTGCAGCCCAAACCGTAAGGCCTAGAAACTTGAAACTCAACCAAATGGTAGACTAAAAATCGAGGAGAACTTATCAAAGTCTCAGCCCAATCGGCCCATAGGTGGCGCTATAGCGACCACCGATGCGAAACGACTCGTAACTCCTAAACCGCTTGTCGTAGACTCAAGTCTCTTATATCCCTGTAATCCTGGGCTCAATCAAAACAAAATGTATATCTCCGATTTCATTTCCGCCTAAATAATTTTTCCGCCATTTTGAAATTTGTCCAAAACCTACTTTTGCGAACTAGGTTTTTTGCCCAATCGGAACCAAACCACTGCAGAAATGTTCTATGGCAAGTGAATATCAATAATTATCGAAAAAAAGTTGAAATTTCGACTCACGTTTGCAAAGGGGCATAAAAACAATCGAAAGAGGCAGGAACAATTGTACTTAAATAGCTATAACTCTTGAACGGAATGAGATATCTTCACCAAACTCTGGACAATTGTTTGTGAGATAATTCTTTGGTAAAAAAAAAAAAATTGCGCAGCTTTGCCACTTGGTGGCGCTATAAGATTGGAAAAATTGTAACGAGTAAACCGTTAGTCCGATCGACTTGAAATGTTGTATAAAGTATATCTGTCCGAAGGGGAACAAAATAATATAAGGACATTTGCATATCTCAAAAAACATGGCCGCCATTGGCCAAACAATTTTAAACACCTATTAGAAAAGGTTAATAGAGGTCAATCAGAACGAAACTCGTTGGGCATGTTCAACTCATGGCCCTCAAGGTCTGTAAGAATTTTGAAAGAAATCGGCCACTAGTTGGCGCTAACAATATTTTAGGGCTCTGTAATCACGGGTCGTTTAACTTATCCACACAATATGCATATCATTTGATAGCTCTCCTCATATTGAGCAACTTTGCCTCTAGAACCATTAGTGTTAATCAAATCGTTCATTAATTATTCAGAAATATGTCAAAAACCTACTTTTGCGAACTAGTCTCTGTTTTTTTTTTCTCAACCTCGATCAAACCACTGCAGTAATAATCTCTGGACTCTCAAGATCAATAATTATCGAAAAAAAGTGGAATTTTGTCCTTTGGTTAGCTAGAATTAGCTCATTTAAAAAGGGAGCCTGGTCACATATAACCAAAAGCCTATAAAACCTAAACCAAATCTTGAAAATTTACAAAAGTTAGTGAAAACATGTGTGAGATAACTGTTAACAATCATGAAAAGTTTCATGAAGATCGGACCATAGGTGGCGCTATAACAGTAAAAATAGCTCTCAAAAACACTATATTTGTATAGAAAATGACCTCAAATTGTTGAGCATGTTCATAATTCACATAAAACATTACTTCTTTATATTATTTAATAGGTCTCCTCATTCTAAACAACTTTGCCTCTAGGATTAATGCTGTCAATCAAATTGTTCATTAAATATTCAGAAATATGTCAAAAACCTACTTTTGCGAACTAGTCTGTTTTTTTTCTCGATCAAACCACTGCAGTAATAATCTCTGGACTCTCTAGATCAATAATTATTGAAAAAAAGTGGAATTTTGTCCTTTGGTTAGTTAGAATTAGCTCGTTTAAAAAGGGAGCCTGGTCACATATAACCAAAAGCCTATAAAACCTAAACCAAATCTTGAAAATGTACAAAAGTTAGTGAAAACATGTGTGAGATAACTGTTAACAATCATGAAAAGTTTCATGAAGATCGGACCATAGGTGGCGCTATAACAGTAAAAATAGCTCTCAAAAACACTATATTTGTATAGAAAATGACCTCAAATTGTTGAGCATGTTCATAATTCACATAAAACATTACTTCTTTATATTATTTAATAGGTCTCCTCATTCTAAACAACTTTGCCTCTAGGATTAATGCTGTCAATCAAATTGTTCATTAAATATTCAGAAATATGTCAAAAACCTACTTTTGCGAACTAGTCTGTTTTTTTTCTCGATCAAACCACTGCAGTAATAATCTCTGGACTCTCTAGATCAATAATTATTGAAAAAAAGTGGAATTTTGTCCTTTGGTTAGTTAGAATTAGCTCGTTTAAAAAGGGAGCCTGGTCACATATAACCAAAAGCCTATAAAACCTAAACCAAATCTTGAAAATGTACAAAAGTTAGTGAAAACATGTGTGAGATAACTGTTAACAATCATGAAAAGTTTCATGAAGATCGGACCATAGGTGGCGCTATAACAGTAAAAATAGCTCTCAAAAACACTATATTTGTATAGAAAATGACCTCAAATTGTTGAGCATGTTCATAATTCACATAAAACATTACTTCTTTATATTATTTAATAGGTCTCCTCATTCTAAACAACTTTGCCTCTAGGATTAATGCTGTCAATCAAATTGTTCATTAAATATTCAGAAATATGTCAAAAACCTACTTTTGCGAACTAGTCTGTTTTTTTTCTCGATCAAACCACTGCAGTAATAATCTCTGGACTCTCTAGATCAATAATTATTGAAAAAAAGTGGAATTTTGTCCTTTGGTTAGTTAGAATTAGCTTGTTTAAAAAGTGGGCTTGGTCACATATAACCAAAGGCCTATAAAACCTAAACAAAAACTTGAAACTTTACGAAAGTTGGTGAAAACATGTTTCAGATGACTCTTAACAAGCATGCAAAGTTTCATGGAGATCAAACCACAGGTGGGGCTATAACAGTGAAAAAGGCATAAAAAAAACTGTATTTCTATAGTAAATGACCTCAAATTGCAATAATATGTTCATAATATTCACTTATACACTATATCTTCATGTCATATGAAAGATTTCCTCATTCTGAGCAACTTTTCCTCCAGGATCACTGCTGTCAATCAAATTTGAAATTATTTAAAAAAAGAAACTACTTTTGTGAACTAGCCCTGTGTTTTTAACTCAACATCATTCAAATCAATGCAGTACTATTCTCTAGACTCTCTAGATCAATAATTATCAAAAAACAGTTGAACGTGTGTGTGTGTGTGTGTGTGTGTGTGTTTCTGTGAGCCTGTTGGCCGTTTTCGATGTGTTTCACTGTCAGCTATGAATCAAGGTTGGCCTACACCATAAAAGCACACCCTGATGCCTTCAAAGCAAGAACCCCGCTTATTGCTGCTCGTTTCAATTGCTTCTTTTAACATAAGCACAAAAGGTTCTTTTAGTATACTCCAAAAGTGTTTATAAAAATTTGCAGTGAGGCCGTCACACCCTGGAGATTTGTCTAAAGATAAGCTACCTACTGCTTTATCCAATTCATCAGACGTAATATCTGCATCACACAATGCTACAAAATCATCATCTATATGGGGAATAAAATCTTTAATATGGTCAAAAAAGGATTTTGTATCGTCCAAAGAAAAGGTTGAGGAATATAGGTTACTGTAAAAATTAACAACTTCCTTAGTAATTGAAGCTTGATCAGTAATTACCTGGCCATGGATCAATAAAGCTTTAACTGATAGTTTCTCTTGCCTTCTCTTTTCTAACCGACAGAAGTATGAAGTACTCTTTTCCCCATCTTCAATCCATTTATCCATTATATTCAAGACACAGATTAACTTAATATTTAATATTTGACCATTATTGCTGAATCTAGATGTTATTAATTTACCAGGTGAATTACAAAACAAAACAGCCACATCTGCTGATCTAGTGAACCCATGATCAAAAAGGATTTTGTCTCCCCATTGATTTATCCAAAATTTTTCATCCTCTGGTTTGGAATGCGTTTCCTGCAAAAAAATGAATTGTGCTTTTTCGCCCTTACAAAACAGAAATAATGACTTTCTCTTAGTGTTCTCTCTTAAGCCCCTCGCATTAAGTGAAATACAAGAAAAAAATGAGTTTTACAGTCCTTGATTTCGGCTGCGTTGAACTCGACTGCCTTGGCTATGTTGGTTAATATGATGGAATTCTGTTGTAGCTGAGTACCTAGTGTGTCCACCTTCTCAGTTAGCTGCTTTATTGCTTCTAAGACTGCATTCATTCCTTCTTTCCCTTCGGACCCGGTTTCCTTCCTTTTAACTGTTGGTGCGTTCTTTACCTGTGAGAAAGGGTCTTTTCTTTTAGTATTCTCGGTGGAAACTTCCATCCTTGCAGCATACTCGTGGCCGTCAACTACTTCGTTACTGCGAGACAAAGCAAGATTCTTTTTCGTAGTCATAGTGCACCTTCTTTTCCTTTAGTTTTTGAAATGTTACTTCAAAAGGAACACATTGTAGCGATTGGATAGCGTAACATTTATGAAAATCTGGGACAGTCCTCGAGAGCTCACTACATGTGGTGCACCCGGTCCGCGATCTTGCCCCGGACTCCGTACTGCCTACGGACCTAAACGGTCGTTACGAACATCCGGGGGACGTGAGAAAATGAAGTTGAGGATTTTTACAAATCGACTAGTCACGACGAATCATGACAGCCCTACTTTTCTATATAATATTAAGCCTCAAATGTGAATTATACATCAGATTGGTTTATTCTTTAAATAAAGAAAAGCGAAACTGTGAATGGTATTATAATGTTATTATAAAACTAAAATTAAAACAATGAAAAAACCCTTACGATAACCTGTAGAAAGAGAGAAAACACATATTAAGCATGCAGGATAACATAAATGGACTTTGAACAATTAATTGCCACTTTGAACGATTACATAATTGTGGCATCTGTAATTGCGATTAGAAAATAGATTAATTGTGCAGCCCTAATAGATAGATAGATAGTCAGATGGTAGATAGAGTCAGATTATAGATAGATAATAGATTATAGATAGATAGATGGTTTCAGTTCTTGAAAATAGTGAATAGCATTCATGTAGGGCTGTCACGATAACTGCAATATCATGAGGAATGCAGCAACCAAAATATTTGCTTATTTTCGTACAGTTATGCCCTTCTTGTTTTACACTTCGTGTGTGTGTACTAGATATGAGTAATGATAACATAATATTTACCATGTTGATTTGTATAGAGGCTCAGTAGATTTGCAAGTCTAAACACTGTGAATGAGACAGGTCGACTGATTGCGTGTGATTAGCTGCGTCTGTCCTTCAGTTATGTATATTGTGAAAATAGGTTGTCATGTCCAAAAGCGAAATCTGGCTTAGCATAGACGCATTGCTGGTCTGCTGAGCTTTTGAAATTGGCGCTCAAAGTTAAAATGATTTCAACAGTGTGTTTGATTACAGTATATATATATACCGTTTGAGCTCATACATTTACATGCCCCTTGCAGAATATGCAAAATGTTAATAACTTTATCAACAGGTAAAGTTGCACTAAATGCTGGTTGAAGTAACCCCAGATAAATTACATTTTATGGTGTTCTTGTACATGTTTGTAAGAGTTTTCATTTATAAGATGCAATTCTTAGTTTATCTTGTAAGAATTAATGTATGATTTTATGTATGAGTATATTGTGTTAAATGTTAATATATTTGTCATTTTAAGGTATTTTTCACAATATTGTGTTGTAGATTTAATTAAATGTATTAAAATATGGCAGTGTTTAGTATAATTTAATGCATTTAAAAAAAATCAATTTGGGACAATGGGGAATAAGTAATTCAGTAAAGTTGCTTTAGCTATATAAATTGGCCAATGGACATTTTTACATTAGGCAAAACCAAAAAAGTATACTCGTACTATTTAAAATATTCAATTGGGCAAATAACATGCTTTGGTAGATTTAATATTTTTCCAATTGGCTCAACACATTATTTCTCATTGAGCCAATGTCAACTGACTGTTTCCACAAGTGAAAAAAAAATCAATTTGCCGATTTTCAATGTTTAAAAATTGGGCCAATGGAAAATATTAAATGTTACCAGTCACTGGAAAATTTTGAGTTTGGCAAAATTTGAATTTTTTACAGTGTATTAACACATCAGTCTTTTGTGGTAGAAGTGATGGTTCTACCATATTTGTAACAAGGAGTAGAATTGACAGTTTTAGCTATATGGAGTATACACGAATCTACATAAGGATAGAGCTCAGAGTGTCTATAAATGCTGATACCAATGCATCTTTTATCATGGATATTAAAATCACCAACAATTAAGACTGTATCAGCTTTAAGCACTAACTCGGACAGAAAATCACCAAATTCTTTAAAAAGATTCTGTATGGCCTGATTCTTGGTGGCCTGTATACAGTAGTCTGTACAAACATCACAGGGGATGTATCATTAACACTTGTTTCTCTAGATAACAGTAAATGTAGCACCATTACTTCAAAAGTTATACTTGAAATCCAACCTCTGAGAAATACTGAAATCATTGCTATACATTGTAGCAACACTTTACCCTTTGCCTTTTGAACACAGCTCATGTTTGTAACAGTAATCTTGGGGAGATGACTCATTTAAAATAATGTATTCATCTGGTTTTAGCCAGGTTTCTGTCAAACAGAGCACATCTAATTTATGATTAGTGATCATATCATGTACAAAAAGCAATTTCATAGAAAGGGACCTGATAATCAATAAGCCAAGCTTTATCATTTGCTTCTCTGTATCATTGTCACAGATCAGCCAGGCTCCACCACCAATCTCTCACAGCGATCACTGTCACCTGAGTTTTAACTCAAACCACCTGCACCTCACCAGCACTACTTAAGCACACACATCACCTCAGTCAGTTGTCCGATCTCACTTACACGAAGTGGACTCACACCTACTCTACACAGTTACTTACCTCGAGATTACTTACCTCGAGATTACTTACCTCGAGATTACTTACCCCCTGTTCCTCGTTGGTCCTCCGTGTCTCCTACGTCTGCCTGTCTTCGTCCGTCACCCCAGCTCGTCTTCGGTGTCGACCTGAGGTGTGTGCTTACCATGTCATCCACGAGTTCCTGGCAAGAAAACCATCATCAGTATATCGTTTAACTTTTTATGTACTTCAAGATACGTACTCACCATTCTTCCCTGCTTACCCGACTTCATATCCTCCGTGTCTGGTCTACTTGCCGTAACAATCATATACATTTTATTATTTGTTGAACAACAATTAAATTGTAAATTTGTTTAGACAATTTCTGTATTTTCTAGTTCAGGGAACAGACACAGTCCCTATTGTATGATATCTAGGTAAAAAAATGATATGTGCTGATAATTATCTGAATTAATATACATGTCGACCAGCAGATATAAGCAGTTCTTTAACCCTTTCACTGGTACATTTAAAATATTCTAGCTGACCCCGCAGAGTGAGGGTTTTATTAAGGCGGCCATTATTTTAGAATGTTTCCCCTTATTGTTACCATGGCAATGCGTTTATTTACTATATAAATAAAACCGTATTGTTATTATAAATATTGTGCCTTTCAAAAATCCAAGGACACTTTACATAGAGTTGATGGATAACATGAACACAAATTCAAATATTATTCAAATATTATTATTCAAATATTTTTTTTCAGCCTTCAATGGACTTGTTTCATTCCTGGTTGGTGTCTCATGTGTTTGCTGTTTCTGTTTGGAGGTCATTGCATGTGTATGATTGAGCAACTGTCATTCTGTTTGCAGTGCGTTGCTTAAATTTAGTTCCCTTAGCAATAATAAAAGTCTTTTGAGTTTTTCATGTGGATTGTGGCTGTACATTCAAATGTTTTCCTTGATTTAATATCCTTATGGATTTGTGCGAAGCAACAATTTATTTAATACTAAAAAAGGAACCATTTATAAACATTGTGCTACTTTATATTTAATCAGTTAATATAAAACAGCACATTGGATTATTTCACTATTGCATAAATGTTGTCCTCTTTGATTTAGATTGTGAAGCACATTTAAGTGACGGTATTTAAAAGTCATATAGGAATGGTGGGGAAAATTATTTGAAGTAAAAGGTGTCAGATATTTTATTATATTATACAATTATTATAGCACAAATGTAAACAGGTTTAATGGGATATTTGCTAAATAATATGTAAAGGATCAGTATGCACGTTTTAAAGAATACGGAGTTCTTTCAAAACCAATAATAAATATTTCAATCCATAGTAACTGCTTATTTTTGTTAGTAAAACCATAACCACAAATAGCCATGTATTTTTGTTTGTTTGTGTGTGTATTCTAATTTAGCTATAGTTATTTGCACTAGCAACTGAAAAAAAGGTGTTAGGTCTGATGATAAAAGACTGTTGATTCTTATAACACATTATTAAGGAACTGTCAAATGTGGTACATGGCAGATCTGGTAGACGTCCTTGGAACGTCCGGCTGTGAACGTTATTACTCGGACCAAATGTGGACCTAAGGGGATGTTCACAAAGTCTAGGGGATGTCCCCTGTTTGCTACTAGGTCTGCATTCTAACGTCCGGTTATTTGTCTTACCTGTGTTATTTTCCACTTTCTTTTCTTCATGTTTTCCTTGGCTGCATTCATCATTCTATAACATTCTTTTAGAGCTCCTGGGACGCAACCTTATTTTCTTCATGCATGGGGAATACATGAACCTAAATATAAGCTTATATGTTAAATTATATAATTGAAGGGTATCATGATTTTGAGGATTAAATGCTGAAAACAGACTCCTGATTTGATGACATTTTTAGTTACAGAAGTTACTCCTATTTCCTTTTTCAAGAAATACAAATATTTATCAATTGTTTATCAATCTGCAAAACTAAAACAACATATTTTTTGTATTCTATTATCATAGTTAAAAAAAAAGATTTTGTTTTAAGGAATAGGGTGGAGTCAGCTAAAACTTTTTGGTAAATGACTTATAATACCATCAAATAAGCTATGCATGAGAACTGCTGATATTATTTTATAAATTAGCATGGGTCTATTAAATATGGATATATTTTTTAAATGTCAAAAAAAAGTATAATTGTCTTAAAATCAGCATACCTTCTTGAGCCATGGCAAAACATTCTGTTAAAATGCTACAATATAAGAAGAAACAATACAAGATTGGTTATTATGACTGACTATAAAAACTATTTAAGAGATATGACGCCACAACCTTATTTGGCCCCATTTTAGTTCACCCTACCCTTTAAAATCCGATATGAGTTTATATTTTTGTTTAATTTTGTCAACTCTCTGTCTGAGTTGAAAGGTGTCAGGTCTGATAAAAGCCCACGCATGGGCGACTGGATTTTTCAAGTGTTTTATTGGAAACGGCAGATGAGGGACGACGTTCACAAACTGGCTCGGGCGAATGTCCTCCGAACATCCGCCAGCGAACGTCAAAAAGAGGACCAAATGCGGACGTTAGTGGACGTCCTTAAAACGTCCGCTAGCGAATGTTACACAGCGGACCAAATCCGGACATCCTCCGAACGTCCGCCCGTGAACGTTATAAAGCGTATGTACTGCGGCCCTAAACGGATGTTTCGAACGTCCGGGGGACGTCCCCTGTTTGCTGGGCAGACATGAGCACGAGCATCTAGAACACTCTTAACCTGATCAAAGTATTTTATTACACTTTCTGGATCGGTCCACCAAAATTCCTGAAGATCTCACTGTATACCATTGCCAGATTCAGTTAACATCATCTGCCAAAACTCCTAAAAAGATCGATCTGTTATCCGAGCCTCTTAATTGTGCAACGTGTGTAAGCGCAAAACATCTACAAATGTCTCAGAATTATTCGCATTCGGGAGAGTTTTACATATAGTTTCAATCTCTCGTTGTTGCTGGTTTAAGAATAATTCTAGGTCCTTCATGAAACCACGCTAGGACCGCTGCATGAGCCGGACGTGTAGTTTCTTTGTTCAACTCAGAAAGGGGAAGGGGAGGGGGATGTGCACATGAAAAAAGTTAGGAAGAATATACATTTGAGCTGGTCTGAGCATTATTTTGAACATTAATTACGGCTGTATCATAAAGTGTCTGTGTCTTAACAGTCGACGGCATGTCGATCAAAATTTTGTTCACTTTATTAACACACTCCATATGGTTTTCATTCATTTTTCCAATTTCATACGATTTGCCCATATATTTATAATCCCATACTCAACGAAAGAACAAACCAAGAGTTAGAAAAGGAAAGTAAAAAACGAAAACTTAACCCACAAAATCCAACTGTTTGATATATTTTTTTTCTCTTATTTGTTACTTATCATGTTTAAATGATAAAATCAATATCTCAAAATATGCGCGTCTTGTGCCTCTCGCCTACAAGGGCATAACCTGGCCTTCAGTTCACCACCACGGAGTGTCACACGCAAATGCAGAAACCAACACAATCGTGCGGTGACTGCCATCAACAGTATATCACAGGAAGGTTATATAAAAAACTCTTACCTGTGAGATACTGTAGAACCTGTAGATCATCTTTCAAATCTAGCTAGGTCTTCAAAACACGAGTATATAGGTCTCAGGTTACCTGTGAACAAACATAGGGCGAGCCTCCAAATTGTAAAACTTCAGTTTCCTTATGAACTAAGTTTTCGTTCTGTGTTTCTGATCACTTCTAAATCAAATCAGAAATATATGTTGGATGTTGTGAATGAAGTCTTTAACAGATCTGGGAGAAACAAAAACAAAACAAAAAAAGAGGCATCAGGCTTTTGAACTCATTTATTCTAAGACAAGCATGCCTTTATATATGGTACCAGAGGCTCTGTATTACAGGAGGTTCACAAAATGACCAAATAATTTTATTGACAAACAATAAAATAAAATGGCCCTTCTTTTCACACATAGCCCAGAGAGCCATTTGCTTTCAGTGAGCAGAAACAGCAGGACAGACATTTAAATAAAATGACCCTTCCTTTATGTGCTGTTACATTCATCTATGCAGAAATTAAATCTAACAATTAGAAACCTGCCATCATATGCTTCACTTTACTGGTCATCTTCAGCACGTGCATAGATCAAAACAGAAATGCAGAACATTAATAAATATGTCAGATGTATAACATTATTATGAGTGTGTGTGTGTGTGTGAGTGTGTGTGTGTCCTGAGACTGGCTGATCTCGGTGTGTGTGTGTGTGTGTGTGTGTGTGTGTGTGTGTGTGTGTGGGGGCATGTTTATGTGGTTTATGAGGACACAAATTTGTATAATGACATGGGTATAACATAGGTATTACAAGGAGAAGGTGATTTATGAGGACATTTTCAGTGTCCCCATAATTTAAAACGCTTATAAATCATACAGAGTAAGTTTTTGGGGGGGAAAGTTGAAATGCACCGTCTCCTGTGAGGGCTAAGTTTAGGTGTAGGGTAGGTGTAGGGCAATAGCACATACAGTTTGTACAGTATAAAAACCATTACGCCTATGGAAAGTCCCCGTAAACCATAAAAACCAACATGTGTGTGTGTGTGTGTGAGTGTGTGTGTGTCCTGAAGCTGGCTGATCTCTGTGTGTGTGTGTGTGTGTGTGTGTCCTGAGGCTGGCTGATCTCCTTGTGTGTGAGATCAGTCAGTCTCGGCATCAGCTGGCACAGGGGACTCTTATTTACGCTCAGCTCTTGGTGTTTGAGGGCTTTGTAATGGTATGTGTTGGGGTCGCTTGTTTTGAGGTGTTTCCAGAATTTGATGGCTCTTTTTTGGATGTTTAGAAGGAGAGGGTATTGGCCTAATTCTGCCCTGCATCCGTTGTTTGGAGTTTTTCTTTGGACTATTCTTTTGAGTATTCTTTTACAGAAATCTTAATGTAGAGTTTCGATCGGGTGTTTTTCCCAATTTAAGAAGTCAAATTTTATAGAAGGACCCCACACTTCACTGCCATATAATGCAATTGGTTCAATTACTGCTTTGAAAAGTTTGAGCCAGATTTGGATTGGGATGTCAATTTGAATGGATCTTTTTATGGCATAGAAAGCCCTTTGAGCTTTCTCTTTGAGTTCATTCACAGCCAAAGTAAAGTTACCGGTCGGAGTTATCTTCAGGCCGAGGTAGGTGTATGTTTTTTGTGGTCTCGATGGTTCTGTGTGCTAGTGTGAATGTGTGTGTTGGTCCCTGAGATCTGGAGCGTTTCTGGAACATCATGACTCTAGTTTTTCGGAGGTTGACCGTCAGGGCCCAGGTCTGACAGAAATCCTCCAGCAGATTCAGGCTGTCCTGAAGCCCCTCTTCAGTGGGCGACAGGAGGACCAGGTCATCTGCATAGAGAAGACACTTCTCTGTGTCGTGTAGAGTGAGACCTTGAATGGGAGCACGTTCTAATATGTTGGCCAATTGGTTGATGTAAATGTTGAAGAGGGTGGGGCTTAAACTGCAGCCCTGTCTCACTCCACGCCCCTGGGGGAAGAATTCGGTTCTTTGGTTTCCAATTTTAACCGCACATTGGCTGGCTGTGTACATCGATTTGATCAAATCGTAGAATTTTCCCCCTATTCCACTGTCTAAAAGTTTTAGGTATAGTCCTTCATGCCAGATTGAATCGAATGCTTTCTTGAAATCAATGAAACAAGCAAAGATTTTTCCTTTGTTTTGATGTACATATTTGTCAATTAGTGTTTGTAATGTAAAAATGCGGTCGGATGTGTGACATTTTGGAAGAAAGCCAATTTGGCATTTCCTCAAGGCATTGTGCTTCATAAGGAAGTGCAGCAGTCTGGTGTTTAAGTGCTGCAGAGCACCTTCCCCAGGTTACTGTTCACACAGATGCCTCGGTAGTTGTTGGGGTCTAGTTTGTCTCCGCTCTTGTGAATGGGGCTGATGAGGCCCTTGTTCCAGATCTCAGGGAAGAACCCGACACACAGAACATCATTGAACAGTTTTAGCATGGCCAGTTTGAAGAGTTGGTCTGTGTGTTTCAGCATCTCGTTCAGGATGCTGTCGACACCGCAGGCTTTCTTGGGCTCAAGGACCCGTAGTTTATCTTCCAATTCGTTCAGTGTTATGGGGAAATCTAAGGGGTTTTGATTTGCTTTAATCGATCTTTCAAAATTGTCTAGTTTATTAATTATTTCATTTTGATTAGAATTTTGAATTTCAGTTGGGCTATATAATTCTTGGAAATGAGTTTTGGAAATGAGAGGAGGAAGGCAGGTGTGCTGCGTTACTTGATTAACGTTAGTTAACTATTCATGCAGCGTGTTCTGTAAAGTGAATTATCAATAAACCTTTGAATATTTCAAAATATACAATGTTTTCCTTGTTTTTTTATTTATGTGATGGTTTTTATAATCGTGGCATTAATCATTTGTCTTTTTCAAGAGGTTCATTACGTGCTCATACAATTATACATATTTAATATAGTCTGGAGGTACACTTATTCAATCAGATTGTTTTTAATTGAAGCAAAACACAGATACAAAGGTAAAAATATAAACAGAAGACATACTCTGAAAATATAGCAAGTTCAAAAGTATATACATAAGGCTTTTTCCTTCGGCGTCGCACCATCAAGCTCTCACTGGATCCGCTCCTCGGCGATCAACGAGAGGAACATCTGAACTTCCTCAACAGACAACGAAACAGATAATTTGTGGTTGATGCAAAAATTTGCGTTTGTTTAAACAGAAGTTGCGTCCGATCCTTCGCTGGCTGTGCTAATTTAAATCTAGCGGGTCGGGCTGTAGAGGAGGGTCTCGTGTCGCAAGTTCAGTGACGCAGTAATGATGATTTTCTCCGGTCAATCAGTGATCAGCAGAGTTTACATGTCACGTTTTGGTAACGGTACGGATCGCTTGGAACCTCGGCTGAGGTGGTACTAAAAAAGTACCAGGTACCAGGTACAGTACCCAGTGGAAAACCCCCCAAAAGTGAACCGTACCGAACCGTGCCATACCATGCAGTGGAAAAGCGCCATAAGAGGGACTGTATTTCTGGAGATTCAACAGCATTGATGTAATTCGTGGCGCTGTTTTCTGTCCATTTGAATGACATAATTTTGATCATTTGATATGGTGTCCTAATTGGTGTGGGTGATGTTTCAGATTGTTTTATATAGAGTGTGATTTGGCTGTGGTCTGAGAAAGGTTTCAGGAGTTTGACTGTGAATGCTCTCAAAGAGGAAAGGTCCAGATCTGTGATAGTATAATCTACAGTGCTGTTACCAAGAGCTGAGCTGTAGGTGTATCGGCTGAGAGAGTCTCCTCGCAGTCTTCCATTGATGATGTACAGAGCCAGTCCTCGGCAGAGCTGCAGCAGCTGCCGTCCGTGAGCGTTCACTGTCTGATCACAGTTTTCTCTGGTGGGGTAAGAAGGGTACAAGTCGTTATAGCCAGTGATGAATCTGGTACCATGTGATTCTAAGAAATCTAATTCTTTTCCGGTTCTAGCATTTAAATCACCCATAAGCAGCACATTTCCCTGGGCCAGGAAATGGCTGATTTCTTGTTCAATGTTTTGAAAGGTTTCCTCTTGGAAATACGGAGACTCGAGGGGGGGTATATATATGGCACAAAGGAAAACATGCTGAGATGCTGATATTATTCCTTTTTGTATTTTCAGCCATAGGTGATATTGATCTCTTTTAACTATTTCTATGGCTAGTTCAGATTTAATCCAGATGATCATCCCTCCCGAGTCTCTCCCCTGTGTGACTGATGTAAGTTTGACTGATGGTAATATTATCTCTCTGTATCCCGAGGGACAGCCAGTGAACACATCTCCTCTACACCAGGTTTCCTGTAAGATGATGAAATCTATGTCTTCAAGTTCTTTCATAAAGTCAGAATTTCTACTTTTTAGGCCAAAGACTGAGGAGTTTAAACCTTGAATATTCCATGTAGAAAAACTAAGGGATTTCATCAGACTTTTAAAATAATTGGTATGGTTTGTTTGCCATTTTGAGAAAAGAAAATGATACAAAAAAACACAATAGAGTAAAAGAAAATAATGAATGATGGAAGTAATGTTATGTAAGAACTCAAAAACATCAACAAATCCATTTTAAAATACATGTACACTTACACTAACAAAGTGGCTTGGAAAAAGTGGTATTTTATAAAATTATTGTATTGAAAAGTATTTATTGTTGTATATATATATATATATATATTATATATATATATATTTTTTTTTTTTTTACCACTGTCCACTATGTGTGAGTAAGTGAGAGCAGATGATACTCAGCATGTATTGGATGTCGTGGAGTTCAGCGTTAGCTCGACTCGCTCCTCTGCTGACAGCTTGGGCGTAGCTCAGTCTGTCTGGCTGGGCCGGGCTCTGCTGTGGACGGGTTTTAGCCGCTGGAGCTGTGGGGCTGTTATAGAACAGTCTCTGTCCGTATGGATCCGCTCTGGGTGCTGAGGCTCTGTGTGGACCCCTGGGGGGTGAGGGTCCAGCCGCTGAAGGTCTGGGCGCTGAAGCTCTGGGCGCTGAAGCTCTGGGCGCTGAAGGTCTGGGCGATGAAGCTCTGGGCGGTGCTCCGGCCGGGGCTCTAGATGAGGTGTTGGCTGGGATGTAGTTTCCTGAAGCGTGTCTTGTTGGGTTAGAGCTGGTTCTGCTTGTCTGGTTGGTCCTGTTTAGAGCGACATCTTTGAGTCTCTTTGCAAAAATATGTACCAGGTTCTCATAAAGGTGGACGTGGTCATATAGGCAGTCAGTGTCCAGGTCTGGATGGTGGGCCAAGTGGACGTTGGGCAGGAGGGCACAGTGTCTGGAGATGCTGGAGTTTATATTATTAATTGTTTTGGGATGGAAATCTTTCCTCTGGAGTAAAGTGGACAGGGTGATTTTTGAGTTGGGGAAGGTTTCTCTAGCTTTTTCCATGACAGCTCTTAGGGAGTCAGACAATCGGTCCTGTTGGCTCCGCAGGTCATTGGTGCCCGTGTGGATTATAATGTGGTTGGGCCGGCCTAGCTGGGATTCTGTCAGGAGCTCCAGGGCATTGTCAGTGGTGGGACACCAGAATTTAACAGCTCTGTGTCGGGGGAAAAGTTTCTTTATATCAATAAATTTGCCGTTTGAATCGATGAGTAGAGCTACTTCAGGTTCCTCTGTGCTGGTTTGTGCTGGGCTGCTGTGAGACAAGGGCTGATGCTGTTGAGCTGGGGAGCCTGACAG